>CM045763.1:32946184-33485149 GCA_025200525.1 Camellia lanceoleosa | reverse complement strand
TGCATTGTCATGCATGATTTCTTGATGTATAATATACGTGCTTAAACATGCGTTATCGCGCATTATCTTTTCTCCATTCTTGATGCATCCATTTCTGAAACCTTTGTGAGTGTCAAGCTTTTGGAATCATAGGAATCACATTGAATATGTGTTGTTAGCATATTGTTCTTGTCGAATTTCTCTCTTTTCTGAGCCGCGATATTGTATGTACGGTTCATTTGAAATTTGTGCGACCCGGGCGAATCGATGCGGTATCGTATCTTCTCTCGTGTGAGGCGACAAGAATTGAATAATTCTCCGCATTCTAGCTGCATGAAATGTAGTTGTTGCTTTGCATTCTTGCTTAAAAGCTGTTGCATCTATTTGTCAATACTTGCTTCATTCTGACTTGCGCACTTGCACGATCACTTGGCTCGTGCTATCATTCGCATTTGCCCCTTTTGCTGAAGAGCGCGCTGCGAACCCGGCATCTCTGTTTACTTTGTATGATTGTTTAAGTCTTGACCTTGTCAAAAATGGGTGCGTCTCGGGCTTTTGACATTCACTCTCGTCACTTCTTGACTTAGGGATTACATCAAAGAGGCAGCTATAGACACCCCATTTTTGATCGACCTTAAGACTTCGAGCGTCACCGTTTGAGCACTTTCGGTGATGTTGCATGTTGTGCTCGTTCGAAGTCTCGAGTGGCGGTATGCGCCTGCCTCTGGACTTAGAACTCTCTTCGTGCCTTGTCTCGGTTTGCGAACGGACTCGATTTTCTCTGTTTTCTTTCACGAGGAGAATGGTCCCTTGAGACTATCTCGATGGCGTGAGCTACTTTTCGTGGTATGTAGGCCATTTCCATTGAACCGGTTCGACTTCCGGGCCGTCGGGCCGTATGCCTCGATCGGGACAGCCAACCATCTCCGATTTCTCGGTTTTTGGCAAGTGCCTCTGTTTTATCATTCAGGACCTTGGGGCCTCTGGTACCCACCATGGCCGTCGCCACTTTCGGTGCTTCTGGCGGTTTTGGGACCGCTTGCCGGTTTAGCCTGAGCTTTCATTTTGTATCGGTTTTTGTTCAATTTTGGCATGTACCTCTGTTTTAGCATCAAGAAGATCCTTTGGAGGGTGGGAGGCGACAATTGTTCCATAAAATCGATTTAAACTCCTCCGGCCCGTTTGCTCATAGGGCCAATGTTGAACACCCTAGGATATTTTCTTGACCGGGACTACATATCTGTGATGAGGGCACATGGGAGGACCCTAAAAAGTGGTGGTCGGCTAGTAATTGTGATTTCGAGTTTGAGCCTCTCCTTGAAATGCAATGTTGTGACTCTTGTTTGTGTTGCGATTCCAACCACAGGGCCTTATTCTACACACTTGGGAGGACCCTAAAACATGGTGGTCGGCCAGAAATTCTTGACTTCATTTTTGGGCCATGGCCGGCCGGGCTGGTGAGTGGTGGCCCAGGGTTGGGGTGGCAGAGCCACCTTCTAAGATTACAGTGGGCCGACTTTACTTTTCCACCCTTCTGTTGTCAGGATATTTTCAAAATATCGACCCTCAGAGATATTTTGGGAGGAAAGCTTGCCTCCATTTCCCTCCTTTTACACCCTTTCTTGCCTATTTAAGGGGCGGCTCCTTTGCTAGGGTTAGCAATTTTCATCTCAATCCCTCTCTCCCAAACACCTTCATTTCCATAGCCAAAAGCTCAAAAAACCTTCAAGGTACTAGGCCATTTCTTCATCAACTCCAAGCTCTATCATCACCATACCATTTCCAGCAGCAAGGGAAGAATTCCAGCAGCTAGGAAGCATCCATTCTTCAAGCAAAAGGGAGCCAAGAAGTTGTCTACAAGGGTAAGTCCTCTTTCCCTCTTTTCTAGCCCTATTTTGGCTCATTTCTTAGACCTATTTTCTTGTGGTTTTGGGCTCCGAGATTAACTGAAAATGTCACTATTTTGAGGTGTTCTTCATGTTTGTTTAAGGTCTCAACATCATTTGGGGTCCCTATCTCATACTTGTTTCAATATCTCATCATATGCCATTTTTTTTGCAAGCTTTCTTTGACTCATGAGTAATCTGATTTTGAACATGACATAAACTGTAAAAGTGCATATTTTGAGCCCCTCTTCAACATTGAAGAAGGGCTCAACCTTGTTTGGTGAAATCTAGTACCACCTCTCTTTGTGGCCTTTGGTGGCCCTATTTTGCATGGCATTTCTAGCATGATTTTATTCTGATTTTGAGGCTTCCATCTACTGTAAACATGCATATCTTGGGCTCCTCTTCAATGTTGTAGAAGGAAATTTTTCTGTTTGAATTTTCTATATACTACTTGTCTCAATACCTCTCTTTGGTTCATTATTTTGCATGCTTTGTTAGGCTTATTTGGCTCCTGTTTTCAGCCTTCATCAGGCTTAGAAAGTGCCTTATTTTGGCCTATTCTTCATGTTTTGATAAGGATATTAGGTCATTTGGTGTATTCTTTTGGTACCTTATGTTATAGCCCCTTTTGGCACATTATTTTGCATGCTATGTTTAGCATATCTACATACTGTTTTGGGGGATGTCATCTCTTGTAAATGTGAATATTTTTGGCCCCTCTTTAAAGTTGTAGAACTGTATTTTTCAGTTCGAGCACTGTACATACCACTTGCTTTGTAATTCTCCTCTTTTCCCTCATTTTTGCAAGCTATTTTTGCCATGCTTATGATCATCATTTGGTCTTGCTTTGTACTGAAAAAATGTTAGTTTAGGGGCTGCCTCGCTACTGTTTTACATGTCATGCCCATATTGTGCATGTTTAGTAGGGCCGTAGGCCATTTCGGGTGCTTTGCATTGCATTTAGACATCGGGTGTAATTTTGTCATACCTCGGGGGGCTGTTTTGCATCATTTTAGTTGCTGAAATTTGCATGTCCCATATGCCGTATGCCACGTCTCATTCACATATCATTTTTGTGCCTTAGGGCCATGCCTCGGTTTGCGTGCCCACGGGCACGCATTTCAGCATCTTTTTATCCGGCGGCCTATGTGAGTGTGGTGAGGCCCTCTCATGTTGGCGTAAGCCCATCATTGCATCGAGTATGCCATTGCCTCGGTTTGTGTGCTGTGGACGCGCATTTGGCTCTTCATTCTTATCAAGCGGCCTCCCGTGTGGTGGTGAGGCTCTCCCATGTTGGTGTAAGCCCATCGTGGCATTAGTATGCCATTTCATTCCATTCATCATTGCCTCGGTTTGCGTGCTGTAGGCACGCATTTGGTACTGATTTTATCCGATTTGCATTTCATCATTGCCTCGGTTTGCGTGCACGTAGGCACGCATTTAGCGACTGCCGATTTTATCGATTTTCATTTCATCATTGCCTCGGTTTGCGTGCACGTAGGCACGCATTTAGGCTGCCGGTTTTATCCGATTTGTATTTCACATCATCGCCTCGGTTTTGCGTGCTGTGGGCACACATTTGAACTGCCGGTTTCATCAATTTGCATTTCACATCGCCGCCTCGGTTTACGTGCCCATGTACCGCATTTGAGGCGCCGGTTTATCCGATTTGCATTTCACCAGCATCGCCTCGGTTTACGTGTAAAGGTGTGCGCGCATTTGAAACGCCGGTTTATCCGATTTGCATCTCACATCATGGCCTCGGTTTTGCGTGCCGCGTGCGCGCTTTTCGAGGCATCTCATTTTCATCTCATTTTCCCGGTATAGTGCATACCGGGTTGTATCTCGGTGCATTCATGAAATTTCTCGGTTTGCGTGCCCTTTGAGCACGCATTTCAACATCTCACTTTCATAGCATTGTGCATGCTATATCACATGTTATTGCATTTCATGCATACCATGCATATTGCATCGTGTTGGATAGGCGTTAACGAACGCGAAGCAGGTACATTCCGTACTCGAGTGGCGGTGTGTCTCAATTCCCAAGTCACGACACTCGGATTACCCATGATGGAGTTAGGTTTTGTTGTAGCATTCATACGCATTTATCCTATATTGAGTTATGCAATCCGACTCCTCGGCCATCATGCATCGAGATCGTGATTGGTGTACGAGATCGAGGCATGCATATATGTGTGAAATCGTTGCTATGCCCTTTTCCGCTCTCCATTGCGGCAAAATGAAGGATCAACAACTCTTGAGTTTGTTCGCATTCGAGAAAAGTGCAAGCAGAGGCTAATTGGGGCATCGATTGGATTTCGCGGGTAGCCCAAAAGGCACCATCCATCAGAAGCAAGGCGGTCCCTGGCTTGCATGCCAGTTTTTCTTATTTAATTTGTCAATTAATTAAGAATCTGTATTATTCGGATTGTAATATTCTTTTATTTCGGGTCTGTATTATTATTTATTCGGACCCTCTACGCGAGGGCAATGTTGTAATAAGGGTGTGTGAGTGTGATGTATGTCTTCCAACCCCCATTTCTTTCTCCCTTTTATTTACCTGCTTACGATGGTTAGATATACGGCATATTTCAATTAGCATCTGATGTAATGACATGTTTGCATCATTCATCTGTTTTGCACGCATCGGACACGACGCATCATACAAACTGCATCTGTATTTCAATTCCAAATTGAATACTTGATAGCCGTAGCATTTCACATGCCATGTTTAGAATAAGCGAGGAACTGCTATAGTTGCATTTTGCATGTGTTGCATTAGGCATTTGACACATTTAGGATCATGCATGATTTCTAATCGGTTCTGTTTTGGCTTGGGTACTCGGTAAGTTTTATGCTTTAGCATCCTTGCATGCGTGTGAGTGTTGCCATGATAGCATGCTTACCATGAGGCTAAATGCTTATGTGATATAAGCGCCTTGAATGCTGTGGGTGGAGATTGAGTTATCTGAATTGGAATAATTCATCAAATGCTTGTTTTAAGCCCACTAGATAGTGGCAAAACCATTGTTTTCTAAGCCCACACGAGGGTGGCAAATCCGCATTTTAGCCTACGTGGGTAACACCATCAAACCATTTTCAAACAAGCAGACATGAAGTGTTTTGTTCCAATTGAGCGGCCAGTCTATACTTGTTTCTTTGCGAGCATCACATAGTAACCTAGGCTAATAACGAATAAGGACTCACAATGTTTTCAAAAGCAGATATCATGGTTAGTAGAGGCGGTTTTTATTGGCGGCGGGGGTGCTCACGATGTGACCTTCCCCAATCGTATCAAGTTCGAGCCAACTTTGGTGATAGCGGACCGTGGCCTTTGCAAGAGTTAGAGTTTCCTAAATTTCCCATTTTAAAAAAAAATATTTAGGTGGCGACTCTGTTATCTGGCAAAGCAGTCCATGTTTGGCACTTCTTTCAAAAAATCTGTTTTCCTTCAAAACGATTTGCCAGATTTGGACTCTTTGGTTCAAGATTTGGAACCGCGACAAAATCGAGTCCGAACTGTAGCGAGGTCCCTCGCGGGCTTGTTACACATAATAATAAAAAAATTATTGAAAAAACTTAAGGACATTGCTTTTACTTTTGCTCATTAATATTAAAATTTTAATTAATCTTATTTAATATTAAGAAATAAATTAGTAAATAATTTTATATATTTATGTATAATTTTGTTTCGATTGAGTCCCTTCAAATTTATTCAAAATTTTGAATTTTATATAGGTTATCACCAGCTTAAAAATTATATTGCCCAATCTTTAAAAAATTTATAGCTTGACTCGCATTGCTTAGGTTGAGCTCATCTAAGTTAGCAACTGTAGCAAGGGATTAAAAGTTATATGATTGAAGTTGCGACAAATAAAATTGATACATAAATTATGATAAAATTATGAAACTTTAATTGTAAATTTCAATATATATTTTTTATTTCATAATTTACATACAAAAATCTAACTACATATGTTATTTTATATACAAATATTTTATTACTTTTTTTCATATCCCATGCATAACATAGGTTTTCACTAGTAGTAAACAAATATAAAATAAGTTAAAATAGTTAATAAAATAAAATGTCACATCAAAATTATAATCATTTTATTTTTTCTCTCATAACCATCAAATCAACTAAAAAAAATCAATCAACTTTTCAAATATAATTTCTTTTAATCATACTAAAATAGCCCAAAAAAAAAATTTAAAAATAATCAAAATACTAGCTAAGAGCATCTCCAACGGTAATAGACATTTTACCTATCAAAACATTACTATAAAATGTACATTTTATTTTATCTATCAATTGTTTTATATTTCTACTCTAACCATACTCTTTATTTTAACTATTTATTTAAATACTATTAACTTTATAGAATGTCATATCAACAACAAAGAAGGAGGAAAATGATCTTAATGATTAAATACATTTTGCCTAACCTTAAAAACTAGCTACATGTAACTAATGAATATAAGTTGAGATAAAAGCGTCTAATTATGACCCGTTTGGTAGAATTTGTGGGAAAATGATTATTACTTATAGCCTAACGACTTATAGCTTATAGTTTGTGAACATAAAATGATTTTTGACTTATAAATTAAGTTTCTCCTCTCCCACTCAAAGAATAACTTGATTTTTGACTTATAAAAAGCTCTAAGCTATATTGTTAAGCCCAGACCAAACACATCAAAATAGTTTAAAATAAGTTAAAAAATGAAATAAAGTGAAAATAAGCCATACCAAGCAGAAATATATACCTAATGCATTGAAATTAAAATTAACAAAAAAAAAGAATTATATTAAGCATTTTAACTAACAAACCTTATATAGAGATGCTCTAAGGGCATCTCCAACGGTTCACAAAAAATTTCATCAAATTTGAGTAAAAATATGACCAATTTCTCTATCTGATATCAATCACTCTAACGGTGAACTACTGAAACTTTCATCAAAACACATGATGTCGAGAAGCTTGTTGGCGATCAACTAGCAAGAGCAAAATGGAAAAAAAATATTTCCCTCTATTTTTGTTTCCCTCAATTCCTTGCTGTTTCTTTTTCCCTCTATTAAATCTTTTCCATTTATTTTTGCCTCCATTAATTATTGGGGCTTTTCCCAAACTAAGCCTCTTTTGCATCCTATTTCCTAAATTAGGTCTAGTTTGGACGAACTTTTCAAATTAGGTTAAAGCGCTATTACAAATCGCGTTTTTACTGTTTGTAGCCCAAAATTTGATGAATAGTGAAAGCGCTATTCGAAATCGCGATTTTAATTAAGAAAACGCTGTTTCAAATCGCGCTTTTAACATAAAAAAAATTTTTTGAAAAAAATGCTATTTAAAATTGCGCTTTCACTATGCATTTAATTAATTAATTAATTAATTTTTTTAAGAAAACGCGATTTCAAATCGCGTTTCTACTGTTGACACCAGACCCAACCCACCCTCTGACACACAAACCACACACCCACAACACTCAAACATTGAAATAATATAATTTATATATATAATGATTTATAATAATCAATTATATAATTTTTATAATTTTCATAAATATAAATCATTTTTAAGTTATGGATGGTTTGATTTATAATACATATGTAATGGTAAAAATTTTTATAATCAAAAATAATTTTTGTAATTTTTATAATCAAAAATAATTTCTAAATTATTAAAAATAATTTATAATACGTATGTATTATTTAAATCTTTACATTTTTTATTTAAAATTTTTCTGATAAACCCATCTTCACATTTTATAATCGTATGTATTATTCAAAAATAATTTATAAAAATTTATAATTAATAAATGCGTAAATAATTTATCGTATTTTTACATTTCTGATAAACCCATCTTCACATTTACATACGTATGGTTTAAGGGTAAATTTTTTGATAAATGACTTAAATGATAAATCAAACCATCCATAACCTAAAATTTTTTACCCTTACATACGTATGGTTTAAATAATTTATAAAAATTATTACCATACGTATGTAAAAATCGATTATAAAAATTGCAAAAATTGATTATAAATTATTTAAAATTTATTATAAAAAATTATTTATAAATTTCAATTTTTGATAATAATTTTTAAATAATAATTTTGATAATAAAAATTTTGATAATTTTTAAATAATTTTGATAATTTTGATAATAAAAATCGATTATTTAAAAATTATTATAAAAAATTATTTATAAATTGCAATTTTTGATAATAATTTTTAAATAATAATTTTGATAATAATTTAAATAATAATTTTGATAATAATTTAAATAATAATTTTGATAATAATTTTTAAATAATTGCAATTTATAAATAATTTTTTATACTAATTTTTAAATAATTTATAATCAATTTTTGTAATTTTATAATCGATTTTTATATCGTTATGGCAATAATTTTTATAAATTTTTATAAAATGTGAAGATGGGTTTATTGTAAAAAATATAAATAAAAAATGTAAAGATTTAAATAACACATACGTATTATAAATTATTATAAAAAAATTTATAATACATACGTATTATAAATTTTTTTTGATAATTTATAAATTATTTTTTATTATAAAAATTGCAAAAATTATTTTTAATTATAAAAATTTTTACCCTTACATACGTATTATAAATCAAACCATCCATAACCTAAAAATGATTTATATTTATGAAAATTATAAAAATTATATAATTGATTATTATAAATTATTATTATATATATAAATTATATTATTTCAATGTTTGAGTGTTGTGGGTGTGTGTGGGTTTGTGTGTGTGTCAGAGTGTGGGTTGGTTTTGGTGTCAACAGTAGAAACGCGATTTGAAATCGCGTCTTCTTTAAAAAAAATTAAAATTAAAATTAAATGCACAGTGAAAGCGCAATTTTAAATAGCGTTTTTTTCAGAAATTTTTTTTTTTTTATGTTAAAAACGCGATTTGAAACAGCGTTTTCTTAATTAAAATTGCGATTTCAAATAGCGTTTTCACTATTCATCAAATTTTGGGCTACAAACAGTGAAAGCGCGATTTGTAATAGCGCTTTAGCCTAGTTTGGAAAATTCGTCCAAACTAGACCTAGTTTGAGAAATAGGATGCAAAAGAGGCTTAGTTTGGGAAAAGTCCCTTAATTATTTCCTTCAAAAAACAGATATAAACAAATTAACCTATGTACTATATAAACCAAACAATCAAGCATATTCAACTATTGAGTTAAATTAGATTTGATGCCTTTAAGTGTCACCGTTACTGAATTGAAAAATAGAAGTACAATAACATCTTCAAATGAAAAGAAATATATAGATGAGAAGTAAAAATTTAGAGACAAGTAGAGAAAAGATGGGGAGGCACATAAAGTAAGTTCAACAAATTAACCCTTAAAATGTAATGCAAAATACATTGCAAATCATTCAATTGAAATCATGGTCTTCATCAAATAGTCAAGAAATCTATTTATTGATCGAAATAAAATTTGCCGTTGAAGCTCTTTATAGTAGGCCATTTGCATAGGATTTAAATTGGCCATGTCTATTGACATTATTTTATGATCCTCATTTCGTTGTTCTCTTTCATTCATCATAGATAATATTTTTAATTGTTTCTCCTTATCCGACCATTTTTCAACGTTCTACAACATTCTATTCACGTTCTATCGCTTTTTGTTCATCTCTCTCAACAGGTCTAGCGGACATAGTTGACAACACTTCAACAATTTTACTTTGGTTCGCAGCTATTTCATCAAATCTAATATTGTGTATTGCTTGATTCTTCAACTTTTCTTTTTGCGGCTTTGTTGGCTTTTGGCTTTTGAAGGGTATATTTGTAAATCTTGGCGTGCGACAAGGATCAATCGATCCTTCTGAAATTATAATTGCCAATCAATTATCGGTGACTATGTTTTAGTTCTTTCGGCCTCAATGAAGAGGACTTTTCTTTGGTGGCTTGACTTTAGGAGAAATTAAGAGAAATAACAATGTCTGAAGAACAATTGAAGTATTTTATTAACATAAATACTTACAATAGTCCAAACTTCGACCTCGAGAAGGTTTGACAAGATCTACTTGAATCTACTTGAAACTACTCCTATGAATTGAAGTACAATGCGGTATTTAAAAACGAGTATTTAAAGTCTGAAAAGTAAAGCGAAGGAAAATATGAAGTTAAAAGCTGGTTTATATGATCTGAGTCGGTGGTCTTTTAAGGAACTTCCTTGCTATTTATACTTGTTAGAGATGACCTTGATTACTTGAGCAAATGTTGCTCCTCCATGATCGTGATCATGTTACCTTAGAAATAGTTCCACTATGCCATCACTTGCAGTTGGACTTCCTTCTGTTTTGAATTTGAATATAGGTAACCGTTGAAGCCACGTCACCTTGTATCTCATTCTGATCTAGTGCTACTCGGACCACTTGAGAACCAATATTTATTGCCACGTGTATGATTGAGATTTAAGATTAAAATCATCTTCAATAATACCCTCATTACGCCACGTGTCGAATTGTAATTGGCTTTTACAAAATATGTAGCCAACATTACCCCGCACTAATATACCCAATACTTGGAAATATTAGTGAATCAAAACTTTTCCTCGCTTTTTTGGAGCGTGCATAGAATCTATTTTAGAAACACAACGTCACCTATTTTGGCGATCATTTGCATTAACTCTTAACTTTGTTGGGCGTTCCAATACCTTGACATTGAGCGGATTATGACTCAATCACCTTCTCACTCTATTGATCGAGCATATGAAGAGCCATTGAGTATCTTTGTTTCCCTCGAAAGAATCTCCATGCATTTATTAGCCACCTTTACGCCTTTCTATATTGGTCATGGAGGCTTTTCGCGGATTATCAACCTTTGGACTACGAACACATTGCCCTCAATCCTTTGGTTTACAAACTCATTGATACAAAAAGTTCTTCCTCTAAACTTCCTCACATTTTGAGCGAACAACTCTCAAGCCTTTGCTTCAACAAATTGCAAATATGGAATTGGGAAATTCTTCTTCACAACCTACGCTTGGGATGAAGCTACAACTTCTTCATCTTGAGGGGTTTGGATAGGCGGTAGTGCACTTTTGAGTCACAGGACTTGAGGGCGGATCAATCATCATTTATTGAGTTCCTTGACCCTTTAGATTTTCCTTCCTCGCTCGAAGCTCGGTGGTTTATCCTTATGTGCCCATCGACCTTCGACGTAGTTTAGAGGAGAATTTGCTTGTGGCTTGGTATACTTCCTCCATTCCCACAAGGATAATGCACCCTGCCCGTTGCTTGGAAGAATCACAAGGATATACCCCTTCATTTTTAGCCAAGAAAGCCTTGATTTGCTCTTAGGCGGCTTGATTATATTTATGCCTTTGTTCCTTCCATCCCTATGTCATCTCCTCTAACTGAAGCATCCACTTTTTCTTCTCCATCTTCTGAAATAGAATCATCCACCCGTTCTCCATCCTCTGGACTAGAGGCATCCACACCTTCTTCATCCTCTGGACTAGAGGCATCGCACCTTCTCTTTCTTCTAAGCGAACCATCTACTCCTTCTCCTCCCACTCTTTCTTGGGCAGAGAAATTAAAGCTTGCTCTTCCAATGGACAAAATTTTCCCTCCTTACAAACCTCCATCTTCCCCAACTCCATTTGAGGAAGAAGCCCAACCACGCTCGCGACTTTTCTCACCTACCCTTCAATGTTCTTGAGGATGACATTCCTCTCAAGAACTTCGATGGGCTTGTGATATTCTGACTAGGGGCCATATCCTTAATCCTATCGCCCAAGCAGAACTTCACATATTCCTGGATCAACTTCCAGTACTCCTCCATTAGCATCGAAATTCCAAAGTCACCATTCAATCTTTGGATCAACTTTCATCTCTTCGAATTCATGCTCAATACGAAGCAGAAAACTTCATTGAAGACTTTGATGACTTCAAGAATAAAGATTACGCATATTGGGATGATTTAGTTATAGATGAGTTGGAACAAAAATTGAGGAGGAGGCTTTCGAAGCAAAATTTGAAGAGCTCTATTACGAAGTGAGAGCACATCAACTCATCTGACCAACTTTGGACGAGATGGAAGACATAATAAAGAAAGAACAAATATTCATTGATCATTGTTGGATGAAATTCCATGATCTTGTAATTTATTCTATTCCTTATTTTTATGAACTTGAATTTGTACCTAAATAAGATTACTTAATGTAATTGTCTTGGCTCTAATGAAAGCAAAGTCCTCTGTACTTGACATTGTTTGACTCTGTCTCCTCTTAGCCAACTTATAGCCTTAAATTAAATAATCTCATCCTTTGAATTTGGACTCACTTATTTTCAATGAAACACTAAAGAAACCAATATGTCTTTTTCCAATTTATGGAGCAAAATTTGACAATTTTGGTTAATATTATCTCAAATTAATGCTTCGAAGTTAACAACCTTACTTTTCAAAGCTAATCATAACCAACAACCAATATGTCTTTTTCCAATTTATGGGCAGAATTTGACAATTTTGGTTAATATTATCTCAAACTAATGCTTGGAGTTAACAACCTTACTTTTCAAAGCTAATTATAACCAACATATGGTTATAGTTAATATAATCGATCATTCTTAAATTGACCATTCTTACTTGAAAAGCATTTTATCTTTGTCTTAATTCAATGGACAATTTTCTCTTGCAAAAACCAACGATTGGTTTGATATTCTTTGCATCTTAGTGTCTTCAAACATGTAGTATGCTTGAGGATACGTATTTGAAGCGTTTTATTTGATTTCTTGGAGCCAAAATTGGCTTGAAGCCAAATATCTTTCTTGGTAGCGTCAACATTCGAATGTGTCCTTCCTCCAAAACTGTCAATATTTGGAAGAGTCTCCTCATATTCGTACTTTTTAGTACTTAACGATTCGTAATATATATTTTTAGGACATGAAACCTTTTAAAGGCCCCTTTGCTTTATATTACGAAATCACTTGCTCTTTTGACTTCATAAACCCTCTTGATCTCTGTTAAACCCTCTTCCTTATTGCCTATTATCAATGGATCCTTCCTCACTAAAAGTATTTCTTGGCGATCGTGTCGTCCTACTATGGCTTTGAAGCGATGTATCGATGAAGAAATCACCAAACTATCATCTGGTGAGTCAAGCCACATAGATGGGCGTCTTTTCGTGCCTCGTCATAGCAATAAGCGAGAATCGTCCTTGGCCCTATTTTTGGGAAGCTCTGCTCAACTTCATGACCCTATATCCTCGCTTGGAGGACTATTTCCTTCTTCTGACGAGGGCTTGATTGGGAAGCGGAGGGTGAATCGTCCTCACCGTTCTTTGGCCGACAATGAGGGTGAATGGAAAGAATGGTATAGCGAGTTGTACTGCGAGAAGATGACTGCAAGAGCTCTGTATTCTCGATGCCCCGTCTTTCGGGTTCATTATTCACGAAGACCCTTTCTTGATACCTTTGCCTTATGTTTACGGAATATGTCTTTTAATTTCTTCCAATTTCGATTAACGGCATGATGGCCCCCACCGTTCTTGATATTGCCATCTCTTAGGGCTTTCCCCATGGTTCTCCATTTACTCCCAACTACGGACCTTCCTATTAAGTTCTCTCTTCCATCCTTAAGTTCATCTTATAGTGACCGTAAAAGTCTGAAAATAAAAGGAAGGTCTGTGAAGAATGAGCTATTTTCCTTTATTTTATATTGGTTATGCAAATTCCTCTTTTGCACCTCATCTCGAAGGATTATGCTGAGTTTGTTCCTCTCATGAAGGCACTTGTCTTGAAAAAACATATAGCTCTTGCTCCTTATCTTTTAGGTCATGTCTACAGAGTCTGCTCCCAATTTTGTGAGAAACCTCTTGATGCTAACCAAGGAGGTCCCTTCTGGGTGCTTCAACTTTGGCTCTTCGCCTATTTCACTGACCTACACCCCAAATGTTTAAAATTCCTTGTTCAGGATCCTAGTACTTATGGGGAAAAGTATGCTAGGATTGCCCTTTACCTGCTTCCTTAAGCACTACTTTACCTTCTTTTATCAACTCCCCATTTCTCCATCTGCCTCTTTCTTCTGTCCTTTTGAAGCCAATAAAGGACCAACTTGGCTGCAAGCTTTCCTAGCTGATAAAGAATGCTCCACTTCTCCTCATAAAGATATGTGGGCCTCTATACTACTACCAAGGGAATTGTTCATTGGTAGTTTAAACCCTCGAGCCTACAAATGCATATCTGAGGTGTACTGCCCTTCTCAATTTGCCAGACAATTTGGACTCACTCAAGGGATACCAGTTCCTCTTTGCAGTCTCTCAAATGTCCATCTTACTGTCAGAGATTTGAAAATATCCAAAACCAGACTAGAGGCGGCAATCCTCAAACTCTTGAAAAGTGAATGAGTTCAATTTATCCCTTTCTCGTATGGCTCGGTCTTGAAAAGATTCGAGGCGGTGGGCCGATCAATATGGAAATGCGCCTATCTGAACATCCCCATGACTTGCTGGTAGGATTAGGAGTGCCTTCGAAGGCTAAGCCAGCGACATCTAAGGACATTCCTCCTCTTCACGAGGCTGCCACGACTAATCCTACAACTTCATCCCCTCCAGCTAGAGTTACTAGAGCTGCTTCGAAGAAGGGTAAATATTTTCAGACTTCTCATTTTCCTTTCTTTTGAATCTTTTGTTCCTTCCCTTTACACTTTTGTTCTTTGGTGCAGGGCCCTCACACGAAGAATCTCCCAAGAGAGCTGAAACTTTAGCTGTTCTAAAAAAGAAACAACAACAAAAACAAAAAAGGAAGCTGATCCTCCCTCCTGAGGAATCCGAATCCTTGGGAGAAGAAGAGATTGAACAAGAGCCAGAAGTGCCCTTGCAGAGAACAAAGAGACAAAAGGTAGTTGCCTCCCTTCCTGATACAACTGGGCATCCTTCTTTCGAAGCACCCACTATAGTAATGGAGAAAGCACTTACCTCTGAAACATCTGAAACCTAAGTTGAGGAGAGGGAGATTGAAAAAGAACCAGTAGCATCACTACCAAGGAGGAAGAGAAAGAAGATGACTGTTTCTGCTGCTGACTTGGTAGAAGATCCGGTTCATGAAGCCGCTGCCAAGGCAGTAGAACAAGAACATTCTAAAGCAATAATCGTTTTTGAGAGAATTTGAGAAAAGCAGCGACAGTTTACGAGATGAAAATTGCTTCTTGATGCGTTACAAAGAGAAACTGCTCGAAGACAACAAATTGTCGAACATTATTCTCTTCGTAGTTCTCCCACCAGTATCAGCATTTCCGAAACAAGTAATTTCTTTCATACTTCTGCTGTTTTTCTTTCGTCAACTTTAAGTATTTGAAGTTTGACATTGCTTTATATTTCTTCCTTCTGCAGTAACAACCACTACGCTTATCTTTCCCATGGGGCCTCTTCGATTTGATTAAAGTTGACGGATGCAAAACGTGAAGACTATTCAAATACAACTTCCCAAGCCTATGCTTCCTGTACCTTCCTTGAGTCCCAACATTCCTGCATCTCTTCTTCTTGGCCTAGAACCCTATCTTCCCTTCCTGACTTTCAATCTACCTCAGTCTGTTCCTTCTTCGAACCTTGCCCTTCTTTCTTCCAAGGATATTCCGGTTGTTACTCCAATCCTAGTGACAGTTGATTCTTCCACAGAGAGTGCTGGTAGTTCCCCAATTCATAGCCCCTCTTCACTTGATTCATTGGTGGCTAAGACTATAGAAGCTGCCAAAGATGCTCCATCCATTTCTCTCATCCCCATGCAGCCCTCTGTGTCTTCCACCACAGTACTTTCTATGCCCTTCATGTCTAGGGATGAAGTAGACATCTTCGAAGGAAGACTTGCTAGTCTTTTCGACGTACCTTCTACATCTCCAATATTTAGTGCTGAAGCTGAGCCATTAGTCTTGGCTGACTCCTTGCTGAAAATTTTTGAGAATTATTCCTCCAGCAACAAACCTTCTGTGCCTTCAATAGACATAGACACATGTCTAGAACTGCTAAATTCTTTTTCGAGGATTCCCTTTGAGGCTCTACAAAGGCCTACTATCAGAAATGGGTTCCTTCAGTGTTGTAACATTCTTTGAAGCGATCGCTGAATGTTTCAAGTCATCTATCTCGGCGTGACCACCATCGATTTTACCTCAACATTTGTCAATTTGCTAAGGTTGCGGATGAAAACTAACTAGGGACGAGTTTTGTTTCTCAAGTGCATCCAAAATGTCGAACTCAAGGAACAACATTCCTTTGCTTCCAAGTTTGAATCCAAGCTGCTAGAGAAGAAGGCCCAATGGAAGAGGAATTAGCTGCAATAAGACCTTGGTTGCCCGACGCAAATTGCGGATCACTAACCAGAATTGGTGATCGTAAAAGGACATAGCTCTGACTATCAAGCTGTTCCCATCACTTAACAATAGGAAATCCGTTGTACAAAAACAATTAAGACATTGTAATGATTTCTGGGCCAATCTATGGCATAATGTATTTAATTCTTTATAAAGAGCAAATTTTGTCCATCCTTTGAGTAGTCTCATGTTTTTGTATTTGATGTTTATTCTATTCCTTGTGTTTCCCAAATGGTTGGAAAATAAGGCTTCAAATATCTTCCATTAATCTTTTTGGGATGTACATAACCATTCAAATTTCTTAAATGGTATGCCCCAAAAGGCAAAACTCTATGGACTTGATATGGTCCTTCCAGTTAGGTGACCATTTGCCAAACTTATGGCTTTTAATCCCTATTGGGAGTATTGTTTTCCATACCAAATCACCTTCATCAAAGCCAATATGCTTGACTTTCTTGTTATAATTCTTGGCTGCTTTCTTCTTTTGAAAAAGAATGCTATTTAACGCCAAAATCCTTGCTTCATCTATGTCTTCTAATTCCAGGCACATGCTTTGATGATATTGCTCAGATTCTAATTGATCTTGACATCTTACCCTCAAAGATTTAACATTAATTTCCACAGGTAACACTGCATCATGCCCGTATACTAAGGCATAGGGAGTGACTCCTGTGCTTGACCTTGGGGACGTTCTGTAAGCCCATAAAACATCCAACAATAGGTTATGCCAATCCCTAGGATTATCTTCCACCATCTTTTGTATTCCTTTTTTCAAGGATTTATTGGATGATTGACTTGACCATTGGCATTGTACATAATAGGGAGTGGAATTAATAAGGCTAATCCCAAATTACGCCAAAAGGATTTCACCATTTTCCCATCAAACACAGTTCCATTATCAGCTGTTATGGTTTGTGGAATGCCAAACCTATGGATCAAATCTTTAATGAACCCAATGACCTCTGCGGTCTCTGACCTTATATGGCTTGGCCCGACCCATTTAGTGAAGTAGTCTAGCCACTAGAATGAAACAATGATGTTTCGAAGAAGGTGGGTGAATTTTACCTATCATGTCCATGGCCCATCCTCTGAATGGCCAAGGCTTCACTACTGCATGTAGGTCAGTTATGGGCACATGTCTTATTGTGCCATGTTTTTGGCATGCCTGGCAACCCTTTGCATATTCTATGCAATCTTTAAGAATAGTTGGCCAATAATAGGAATGCCTTCGAAGCAACCATCTCATCTTTACACCAGGCTGATGAGCACCACAAATGCCTTCATGAACCTCAGCCATAGCTGTTAATGCTTCTTTTGGACCTAAACATTCCAATAATAAGCCATCTCCTCCCCTTTTGTATAGAGCATTATCATATACCATGTATTGCATAGACTGCAATTTGATTTTTCTGCTGACTTTTGAAGATGGACCAGCCAAGTACTGCATTATTGGATGCCTCCAATCCTGTTCTTGTGAGTCATTATGATTGACTTCCAAGATCACATTCCTTTTATTCAAAGGTTGTATTAATCTCTGATATGTTGTTTGGCTTATATCCCTTTGGGTATTATCCCTTCTCTTGAAGTTCGAAGCTTTTTGAGCCACATCATTGGCTCTATTGTTCAGAATCTTGGAACATAGGTTACATTTGCTATTTAGGCGAAAGCAAATGTAATGCAACAACTTATAATATGGTAGGATGCTTATGCTTTGACACTTGAAAATCCCTTTTACTTGGTTAACCACCAATTGAGAGTCCCCAAATATGTCAGCTGCATGTATTTGTAATCCAATCAGGATTTCTAGTCCCACTATTAAGGCTTCGTATTCAGCCTGGTTATTGGAACAACTAGCTTCATCCACTCTGAAACCATGTGTGGTTTCTACCCCTTGTGGGGTCTTAATCACAAAACCAATCCCAATTAATCCATTGGCCTTGATCCATCGAACCACATTTGCCATGGTTCAACACTAGCCATACCAAGTTCCATTACCTCTTGGCTCTCTGTTTGAGATGGATGATCTGCGGAAAATTGGCTAATACTTGCCTTTTCTTGCTCTTTGAGGGACATATTCTAAATGAAATTCGATAAGGCTAATATCCATTTGCCAATTCTTCCCTCAACATAGGTCTAGATAACATGTATTTAACCAAATCGTGGTTGCAATTACCAAGGCAGTTGTAGGTAAAGATAATATCTTAATTTCATTGCGACAAAATACAAAAGCAAGACACGACTTTTCAACAATGAATATTTACATTCACAAGAATTTAAAAACCTACTAAGGTAGTAAGCGACTTGTTCCTTGCCTTCTTCATTGTCTTGGGCCAAAAGCTCCCAATGAATCTTCGCTACCGCTATGTATAGCTTCAAGGGCTTATTTCATTTTGGTGGCATCGGCCTTTGGAGGGTTGGCCAAGTAGGCTTTGATACCTTGAAGCGGTTTGATGCTCTGCTTTGTCCACACAAATTCCTCTTCATCTTTCGGCCTTAACAAGGAAGAAAATACTTTAGTTTTCCTGCGGTATTAGAAATAAACCTTGAAGAAAGTTAACTTTGCCCAAGGAACCTTTGTAATTCTTTCTTACTTGATGGAGGCCTAGCTTCAATGATGGCTTTGGCTTTATTACGATCAATCTGTATTCCTTTCTTGTGCACTACATAACCCGAAATTTCGGATGACACACCAAAAGCACATTTAAGAGGGTTGAGTTTCAACTTGAACTTCCTCATTCTTCGAAAATTTGCTTCTAAATGAAGCAAATGCTTCTCCATGGTGGGATTTTACCACGATGTCATCAATATAACATTCTAGATACCCTCCAATAAGGTCATGAAAGATGGTGTTCATAGCCCTCGATCGTAGCTCGGCATTCTTGAGACGAATGGCATCTTAACCCATTCGAAGGTGCCAATATTCCCGGGACATCTGAATCTTTGTCTTGTGGATGTCTTCCTGCAATGCATATTTGATTATAACGAGTGGCCATCCATCATTGACAAAACTTGATGCCTATTTGAGCGTCCTGTGGATCCACTATAGGCATAGGATATTCATCTTTAGGAGTTGCTAGATTTAAGTTCTGAAATCGATGCATACCCTCATTTGCCATTTTCTTAACTACGGGCACAATATTAGATAGCCATTCAACATACATTTGTCCTAATAAAGTCAGCCTTAAGTAGCCTAAGAATTTCTTCCTTGACCTTGAATTACATCTGGACTCATCCTTCTTGGTTTACTGTTTGTATGGCTTGAAATTAGGCTTCAAAGGGGCCTATGTTCCACCAATGATCTATCCAATCTGGTAGTTCATTATAGGACCATGCAAAACAATCTTTGTATTTCTTTAAAACAACCAACAAGCGGTCTCTGTCGAGCATTCAAACAAGTACTTATATAAGTGAAACAGCACGAGAACCTTCCCTAAATTCACTTCTTCTAAGGGGTCTGCGTGCGAGAATTCATTGAAGCTTTCTCTTTGGTTTCTTCAACATTTGAAGCAATCTTTTCACTTTGTTACGCCTCTAGGTTCTCTATTTCGACATCTCTGCCTTCTTCCTCATAGACAAAATCATCCATAAGGCGTCTTCTTCTTGTATTTCTGGACTTTTGTTTCAATGTCCAATGCACAATATTTCCCAAAGGTCAATCTTACGACTGTTGTTGTTCTTGTTCTGACCAATTATCATGGCTTCTCTCTCTTGTTTACGTACCTTACGGACTATTGCTTTTACATCCAATGATGAGAATTTAATCAAAGCCAATGAATTGGCTTCTCGTTCTTCATTTCTTTGCCTACAACCGGGCATCGTTGTCATCTTTCACGACAACCTCTTCATCGACACTTTCTTGGACTAAGTGCTTGGATAATAACTTCCTCATCGGTAGTCACTTGGTGAGCCATCAGCTCTCCTCAATATACTGAGTGGAGTTACCCCTTCAATATATAGTTTGGCCTCTGCAAAGTCTGCACAGGCTATGAGAGGTTGAGGATCTGCATCAATCTCCTCTGTCTCTCCATTGCCCGAGCCATCATGATCTTGATGCAAAGAGGAAGGTACACACTTGTTGGTGTGAATCCGGTCCCTTCAAGTAAGGCATTATATTTAGCATTCTTTGTCGATCACGAAGAATCTTTGTCATACAATCCACTGGTTCCCACACTCAAATTAATAAGCGAGAATACCTTGGGCCATCTGCTTATCTCGAGCAAAGCCCGACAATGGTTGTCTTGGTTGGGATCAACACAGGATTCTTCTTCCTAATTTCTTCAAAGAAGATTTCAATAAATTAACCGCCCCATTGTCTACTAGGACTCGGTTTAACTGTATTCCATCAAAGAAAGCCTTAATATACAAAGGCTTGACATGTTGGGTCATGGAATTCGAGGGGTATTCAAAAGGATATGAAAGGTTGATGCTCACCTCCTCCTCGCTTTCGCACTCAACTTCCATAGGAATAGCCATTTCAGGAGCATCCTGTACCATGCTCACTTGTGATTCCTCACTAAAGCTTGAATTGGATCCATGTCTTGGTCCTCCTAATCCTCAGCCTGAAATTCATGAGGTAGTATATGTACCATGTTGACTGATACAGGTGGGAATGAGCCAAACTGGATGGCTGGTTGTACCTTCTTCCCCTCTTGGCTACCTTGCTCAGTGTCTTCAGCGTCCTCCATCTTTGCATTACGGTATTTCATTGATAACTGATCCCTTCGAAGGATCCTTATCAACTAAGCTTTCAGTCATAAATGTTTGTTCAGCCATGAAGGCTTCGAACATTTCCTCTTCTGCCATTTCCTTCTTCTGGCTCATGCCAATCTCTTCTTCTATTTCACTATCACTTTCCATCAGAGCCTTCTCGATCACCTTAAGCTGGACTTCTCTCTGGCCTTTAGTTCAGAATGAACTTGGGCCATTTGTTCTCTGCTACAAACCACTTTACTTTGTAGCGTCGGTTTTGGAACATGGTCTGACTTCGAAGCTTTCTTTTCTTCTGTCTTGACATGTGAAGAACTCTCTTCACTCTCTTTCAGATCTTCTTTGGTCTTTGGGTGTACTGCTGAATTTTCCTCCTTTGTGATCTGGAAATACTTAGGAACCATATTTGGCTCCTTTGTCTTTGGGTGCTTCAGCAATACCCAGTTGTTTGGGGCCACCAAAGCAGGCATGACCATTACACTGTGATTCCAACATCTCTCTGTCGAGGCAATTCCCTAGGTTTGTTTTGCATTACAAACCAATCTGGAACTCAGTACCCAAGAGCTTCTTGATTAGGATGTTGAACCACCCTTTTCCACCTTGAAACCATCTTGGCTGGTAGTGGAGGTAAATGCTTGGTTACGGTCTCATGTTTGAGCTTGATTCTGGCCTTTGTTTGAGATGGCCATTTTCTGTTCTGTGTGAGGTTGATCTGGGGGGCCAATCTCTGGCTTTAGTCCCATAACCTGAACTCCTTTCTAATCTTCTTTCAGAATGTTTGCTCTCCATTCTGTAGTAGTTAAGTGGCCTAGACTCATACAAGGGCCTTTTACCCTTAGCATTTGTTCTATCAACTGCAGGCTCAACCACCACTGGCCGCTGCCTATCACTAGATGCGGCCTTTTGTTATAGCGTTGGTCGATCTGGGGCGTCTCTGAACATCCTTATAGTATTGCTTCCCATCAATTGGAAGCCCTTCAACCATTTGTAGCTTAGTCTACACCTTGGACACATTCTTTGCATTACATTTGCTTCCAAAGAATCGTCGTCAATATTTCTTCATCGAGAATGTTCCTTGATGTGAGAGACTCTCCAACAATGGTAGATTTCGGTCTCTTTCTTGGCGGTGTTGGTTGGCAATATGCATTTGCACATTGACCTCTTCCAATTCTGCAGAGATAGATTACGAAAGTTTGGAACAACCACATTAGCCGCTTTCTCCAACTTCTGAAGCAGGTTCTTGTCAATTCCATAGCTTTCTCCGTTTTGGTGGGAACTTTAGACTTCCTTTCGGATTTGCTCTTGGATCTGTCTCGAAAAACAATGCAGTTTTAGTTGAGTGAGACCAAGAATTATGCCATTCTGATATACTTTTCCTTTAAGTTCATCAAGAAAGCGGTTTACTCCTTTTGGTAACTTAAGGAAATTGGTACAAGCAAATGATCGAAAATGTCATCTGCTTTTGTTAAATCGAAGAATACTTTACGTGAAAGTCTTTCTTTTTAAAGCTATTTGAGTCGATAGTCGTATCCTTATGAATTAATGCTTCACAGATTACAGGTTCTTTGCCCACAATCTCTGCTGCATCAATCTCATAATTGGGATCTCTGTAGTATGTCTTATATGAAGCATTGTTTCGATCTTGTTCTTCCTCTAGTAATGCTTCATATCGAGACACCTTATAGGTTAATTCGACCAAATCCCTGAATTCAGTTGAGTCAAACTTCTTTCGAAGCCTGAACTCTAAACCGTTTTGAGCCAATCGTACAAATTCTGGCTCTGGAAGGATGACTCTACATTTATTTCGAGCCCTTTTAAATCTTGCAATGAATTGAGTAGCCTTTTCTTGAGCCTTTGACTCAATCTTGCCAAATCGCCATGGATACCTCGCTCCGATTGAAAAATTGGGCATGAAATGCCTCTTCCATCTGTTGCCAAGTTTGAATGGAGCGGTGTAAGATTGATATACCATACAAACGCTCCCCGGTTAGAGAGTTTGGAAATAATCTCAATTTTATGTAGTCATGATTAGCGAATTCACCACAGCGACGTGAATCGAGCAATATGCTCTCTTGTTGATTGATTTCGATTCAGTAGAATAAGGTGAAATCGGTATACGAACCCTCTTGGGTATTCATGTACCCTATCTACCCACTCTGGGTATGGTTTTACGTATCTGAGTCTGGACCCCCAGCCATTGGTCCACATATCTCCATAACAATATCGCAATTTGGTCCCTAGGGACCATATTTTGGGCTTCTTGAACCACTTCTTGGAGGAGCAAACCACGGGGTTTGGTCGAGAAACTTGTGTCTGTGGTCCTTTTGGCCCATACCCTGGTACATTTGGGAATTTGGTTGCCCTGTGGTGCGAGTTCTTTGTTGGGGGTATGGATAACCCCTTTGAGCTTTGTCTTGAAAGGACTGTGAAAGGTGTTGGAATAGGCATTGTGTCCTTCCATTTGTAGGCAAACCTTCCAACCCCGGGTATAAATTGAATAAGGGATTATTATAACCCCTGGTGCGGTATGGCTTGAACATGGGATTTGCCACCATTCTTATGCCGTTTCTTGTACTTGGCAGTGCACTTGGTGTGGCTTCCTTTGTTGAATCTTGAGGCATTTTGGCCTACTGAGCCTTGAAATGGGTTCATACCAAGGCGAGGCGATGGTCTTTCATAGTTACAGTACTAGTCGACCATTAGTTTGTCCATTAACTTGCATAATTTGTTTTCTCTAGCCAATCTTTGCTAAGGAACATTTAAAATTTCCTTTGTATGTCTTGTATTTGTTGGTTGGTGGTTGTTCATTCGATCCAAAAAGGATGTTGCCCACCTTTCCATTATGTTCATTAGTTGTTGTCCCATAGCATCTACCAAGCCATCCCATGGATTTGTTGGTGAGAAGATGGAGCAGTTGATGGCCCAATTCCTTGGTTTCGTCAATATTATGAACATATGGTTCTTGTCGAAATCTTGATGCAATTCGACCAAAGGTTCTGATAACATAGGAGTCTCCACAGGGTGTGTTACCACATTCTCCTCTGGATTAGGTATTTCTACCTCTCCTTCTACGCCTTCTTCCAAGCGTTCATTTTCTCCTTGTCGTCTTCGTCTAGCCATTTTAATTAGTCCCACTGGGCGTGCCAAAAATATATGTTGGCTTTTTGGCTTTTCGAAGGGTATATTTGTAAATCTTGGCGTGCTAGCAAGGATCAATCGGTCCTTCTGAAATTATAATTGCCAATCAATTATCGGCGACTATGTTTTAGTTCTTCGGCCTCAATGAAGAGGACTTTTCTTTGGTGGCTTGACTTTAGGAGAAATTAAGAGAAATAACAATTATCTGAAGAACAATTGAAGTATTTTATTAACATAAATACTTACAATAGTCCAAACTCAGCCTCGAGAAGGTTTACATCAACAGTCTACTTGAATCTACTTGAAACTACTCCTATGAATTGAAGTACAATGCAGGTATTTAAAGAACGAGTATTTAAAGTACAGGAAAAGTAAAACTGGGAAGGAAAATATGAAGTTAAAACTAGTTTATATGATCACGTGCAGGGGTCTTTTAGGAACTTCTTTGCTATTTATACTTGTTAGAGATGACCTTCGAACTGTACTTCGAACCGTCGAACTGCTCCTCCATGATCGCTGATCATGTTACCTTAGAAATAGTTCCACTATGCCATCACTTGCAGTTGGACTTCCCTCCTGTTTTTGAATTTGAATATAGGTAACCGTTGAAGCCACGTCACCTTGTATCTCATTCCTGATCTAGTGCTACTCAGACCACTTGAGAACCAATATTTATTGCCACGTGTATGATTGAGATTTAAGATTAAAATCATCTTCCAATAATACCCTCATTCTGCCACGTGTCGAATTGTAATTGACTTTTACAAAATATGTAGCCAACAAGCTTTAGTGCTAATTGTTTGTGTTGATATATTAGTCGGTTATTGGTCCTCTTCAATATTGTTGTTGAGTTGAAAAGCCTCGCCTTTAGTTGTTGGATCCGAAAAATGGATAAGGTAGTGGCGTGACTTTTTTGGGTTGTGTTCAAATTTCATCCCACTAACAACTTCAGTGCAAAATATCCCAAATTATATCAAATGTAAAACTTTTTTTTTTTTTGGGTATTGCATGATACATGCGCTTAATTTCAGCGACCTAAAAAATGAAAATTATAAACATTTCGATAAAAAGTAGACTGAGAACTCAAAAAATTGATATTTAATAACAGAAATGAAAATTACCATGTCTGCCTTAGTTGTTCCACTTTGTTGCCTCAATTAGATTTGCTCAAAAAAATCGTAGAATTTATTAATTGCCTTTTGCATGACAGACCAACGGTGAGACAAATAAATGCGGTTTCAATTTGATTCACCATTCAATTGTGAATTAAAATAAACGAGTACTCGTTCCCAGAATATTGCTATGGTCTGACTATTACCAACAATGGGATATTGAGAGACGGCCAACCAAGATCTACATTAAGTTTCATCTTCTAGAATGGTAAATGCTTTATCACGAAAAATACGAGAAGTTTCCGAAATAAAAGTAACATCAATGTTTTACTTTGAATTTTGTGATTCCTCAAATTTCAAAATCTTCTATAGTTTTAAGGTAAAATTTGTACAAATAAATAAGTTAAAAAAATTTAATAGGATACAACATCTAACAGATAGTGAAATATATTGTAAAAGAAATAAGAAAAAAATTAAAGAAAAAAGTGAAAAATTAAAGAAATAATATAGACTAAAGATCACACAATGAGAAGACAAATGAAAAAAAGAAGAAGTGAAAATTGAAATTAACAATGACAAAGAAAAGAGAAATTATAATGATATTGTGAAATTAAAAAACTGATAGAGTCTTATTTTATAGACCATAGTAATGGTTAGTTTGTCAAATCCTCTATAAAGTCAACAGTAATTGTGTGAGTGAATTTCCGATCACACTGCCCTCCTTAGTGATTCAGCAGAAGAACACAGGCAGAGTAGACGGCTCCTTGTAACCTGCACAGAAGGAAAAGACTCCGGCGGTGGTTTCGACCACCCGGGGGTACTCCGACGATCAAGTCAGTATATCTCTCAAGGATAATCAAGTACTTAACTCACTAACTTGAGCATAAAAAACGTACCTTAGACCCATGGGGGTGCCTCTCTTTTATAGCCAATCCAATCCTAGTCCCAACAGGAACCCGGTCCTAATGGACTTAGGACTCCTGCTAATCTAGGACTCTCAGTGGAATTAAGACACATTCCCTAAGAGTTTATCTTTACCCCAAACTGAAGTCTTCCCCCAACCTTGGACTCTTGTCCACATCCAGGTTTGAGCTTCCTCTTCATTCTAGGACTCTTGTCCTTTATCTGCTTATCTCGGATTCCGATATTTTCGGAGCTAACCTCGGCCTAGCCGAGATCACCTCGGCATTACGCGGACCGTGGCACCTCGACACCACGTCGTCCTGCTGCGTGTTGGTACCCAGAAAATATATCCCCACAACTGCCCCCTAGGTTCTATTACCTCGGCATTCTGAGGTGATGGAACCTATCTTCGAATTTTATCTCGCACATCGGCCTAAGAATTTCTTAGCCGAGATCATTCATTCCAGGACGGCATGTCCTCTTCAGATTCAAATCAACTTCCTTACGAGTATGGTTGTCATACACCAATCTTCAACCATTCGAGGGCGTGTTTCATTCTTCTTTGGTCCGTGCGGTGGCGCCTACAAGCCGTCTTTTCTCTTCTGCTGCGTCGCGCATCACGTTCTAAGCGTCATTATTCTTTGTTTTGCTTCCACTTTTGACAAAAACGTTTGTCTCTCTCTTCTTCGCTTCATACGCATTTGAAATTCTTGTTCTCTCTCTGAAGCTTTTTTCTTCGAATCCTCCATTGCCCCAAGCTCGAAGCTCTGCATTAGGTGCGCCTTTGCCATTTCTGTGGAGCTCAAGCGTGTCACCTAAGTCACGACCTCGGCGGGACTCATCTCGGCTTCATCCTTTCTGGTAAGCCCTGTTCCTTCTTTTTCCATTTCTTTGATCGTTATTGGTTTTTCTCGCTTCTAATGTTCTGTTTGTCATGTAATTTTTGAATCATTTCTTGATTTTGCATCTGAATACTTGCACCATCTCACTTCTGTTTTTGGCCTTCCACTTTCTTGTATTCCTGAATCTGAAACTTCTTTTGCTTTCCTGTTTTCCAGATTTTCTGCCTTCCATTCTCATTTATTCGAAGACTTCAGTTTGGGGTAAAGATAAACTCTTAGGGAATGTGTCTTAATTCCACTGAGAGTCCTAGATTAGCAGGAGTCCTAAGTCCATTAGGACCGGGTTCCTGTTGGGACTAGGATTGGATTGGCTATAAAAGAGAGGCACCCCCATGGGTCTAAGGTACGTTTTTTATGCTCAAGTTAGTGAGTTAAGTACTTGATTATCCTTGAGAGATATACTGACTTGATCGGGTGACCCCCGGTGGTGAAACCACGAGTCTTTTCATACATGCAGGTTACAGCCGCGTCTACTCTGCTGTGTTCTTCTTTGAATCACTAAGGAGGCGGATGTCGGGATTCACTCACACAGTAATCTTATTGGAGTTGCACCCTGCTAAATGAATAGTTAATTTTGGTACAAATTTAAATCTACATGTAATGCATTTACCTATGTTATCCATGCATCAAGGTGTGAAAAAATTTCGTCTTAGTGCCACAAAAAGTGAACAACTTTGCAAGTCAGTTCACAATTCAAATCATGGCTGGGTTTTGGGAATTATGCAGTTAACCGAATGATCGGAAGGACAATTGGCCAGACGTCTGGCCGATCGTTCGATGGGTTCCACTCCCAATATTTACATACAGTAAACTGGTGAAAATTAGCCCAAGTTCTTAGTTTGATGAAAGATTTAGAATATTTTTAATTTAATACAAATTTAATGAAATTATTAAAAATAAAAATACTTATTTTGTTTGTTTTTGAGAAAAATTCTATACAAATAAATTTTTAAGAATAATCAAATAAAACAAATTTTTTCAAAAAAAAATCTCAAAATTTTGTTTGGTTATCTACTTTTCAAAATCACACACTCTCTCATACACATTAAATCAATCACTTTTTTTTAAATTCTTTCACTAAAACAATTTTTTAAAATCATTTATAAAAAAAAAAATTAAACAAATTTTCGTATTTTTATCTAAAAAATTACTCTATGAACGCAAACCAAACACACCTATATACGTTTTAACAAAATTTAAATTTGATGGCGGATTTGTTTACGTCGGAGGCCTAAGTTGCGAGACAAGCCCTCCAAGCACCACTCTTTACTTTACATTGAGATCGAAGAAACGCGCGCTAAGCTACGGTAACAGATAGAGATGGCAAGGGACGCTGACTCTCCGAATTGCAAGAAATACGGAGTTCCTTTCTATGGTGTTTCCTGGGTCCCACCCACCGCAATCAGATCTGACCCACCCATTCCAACACCCGAAGGAGAAGACCACCGTCGCCACGGTGGCGATGTACCTTCCGGCGACGCATCGCCACCGCCTGATAACTACCTCGTTTTCTCCGGCGGCGGCGGCGAAGGTCGCAGCGGCATCCCCAACGCTCTCCTCCTCGCCAGCTTTAATTTCGCCTCCAATTCCCTCTCCGATCAGCCTGTGAGCCCCAATTTACTCTCAACTCTCTCTCTTTAAATCACATATATCTATCTATTCATTGAATACGTTCATGCGTAAATCATACACATGGATTTGTTGGACGACTATGGGAATTCTATCTGTGATACGTAATTATCTTTTAATGCCGGAATTTTGATTCAAACTAGTGCCTAGCTTTGCTGCATTTGTTTATGTTTAAGCTCATATTGATTTTTAAACCAAATTTTATTTGCATGGCTTGGGAGAATCAATCTACTGTATCTTTTAAAAAAAAAAAAAAATCAAAAATTCAGTGATAAATCTTACAAAATTTAATAATAAAATGTCATGTTATCAAGTTCAAAATTTGTGGATTGAAATACCAGTTATTTGGCATTAGAAAATTATGTGTTTTAGTTCTTTCCTTTGCACAATATTAAATAGCAAAAAGGTGGAGAGGGAGAGAGAGAGAGAGAGAGTGAGTGTAGTGAAAAGCAAAGAGAGCAGCACTAATTGACACCTTAGCATGGTGGTACTATCGGACTAGATGAGGAAAAGTTAGGTTGGATTTACAGCATTATTATTTGCTTTTGATTTTTGCGCAAAGAAGTTGAGAGAGCACTTTTAAAAACACTTTGGACTGAGCTAAAATGTCGTCTTATGTAATTGACTTTGTTTTTTATGAGTATTCTTTAAAAGAATACTTAAAAAAGCAAAGACGGCAGAAAAAAATCCCAGTCACAGACTCACAGCAACAATCCTTGCCACTGGAACCATTGATGTGGTAGCTGCAGAGAAGGTTGCTCTCCATTTATGCTCGTCTTATTGTTAGTAGATTGCAATTTTATAGAAGAAATACATATGTAGGTATCCTCATATGCATTTTGACTTTTGCTTCGAGAAATAAAAACCAAAGAGATCATTGATTACTTAGAGAAGTTACTTTAAACACCATTAGGTTCTTTAGTGAAGAGAAAAATGATTGTGAAGAAGATGTAAAGAAAATGAAAGGATGGGTTCAACAATTCCTCTTTTATGTAATTGTACTTTCAACTAAAACTTTATGTTTCTCTCCAAATCACCTCTTGATTTATTTTATTTATTTATTGATTAAATTTTTTTTATGTGGTCTGTTGGGATTGCTTTATTCTCAGTTTCTCTCCACTTTTGTTGAAACAAACTGTGGAGAATCAAAGATTTTAATCATTATCTTTTTTCCCCACACAGACAGACGATGTTTCAAGAAAACCCAGCCTAACGTGCCAAAATAGTCTTACTTAAGCCACTTACATGTAGCCTCTCTTTCATGGATTGGTTCATTGCATTTTTGATGATGTGAGCAGTACTACTGACTCTCTGTTTATTGTCCTGGTTGTCTTGCAAGTTGCAACTCATCTAGCTACTGTTATAGTTAAACAAATTATTGTCTTTCATTTTTGTCTCTCACAAATCTTATTCTATTCTGTGATGCGAGCCTAGTTGCATTCTTCCCATGGTTTACAATTTTGGCCTTTTATTACGACAAAATTTATTCCTTTGGTTATCTTTCATTTTAGGTGTCAAAACTCAGAACTGGTGCTGATTTGCCTTACCGAATGGCTGTCCACCCTGGAGGAGATGGCATTATTTGTTCATTGCCAAAAAGTTGCAGGTGCTTCTCTTTTCTTTCTTTTTTTTTTTTTTTTTTTTTTTGTGTGTGAGAAGGAACTTAATTATACAAAAGCACTGCAAATTTATTTATAGCTTGATGATGTCAGATAAGTCAACACTGCTAAATTTATACTTGAGAGTGAACTATGGGTTTGATTTACTTTCTTGGGGATTTCAAAAAATGCATAGTGATGATTCCATGTTTTTGTCTTAAATTTCCATAGTTTTGCTCAGCAAACTTAGTCTGGAGTTTGTATGTGATCCAAAAACTGCATTAAATGGCCAATGTAAATTAGTCATTATTTCTTGAGGATGCCAAGGGATTCATCTTTGATGTAGTTAATGTAAAGCTTGCTGGAAAAATGATGCATATTGCATATTTACTGCCTAATATGGTATGGCTAATATATGCATTAGTTACATGGAGAATTTTGTGAATAAGAGTAGGTCTGTTGGACATGATATGGTGTGGAGATGGCAATGGGATATATACTAGACACATCTATCATTAGGCTTCCCAACTATTTTTACTCAAAAATTAATAGAACAAATTTCTAGATTCCTAAGTTTCGTAGTTTCAAAATTTATTATTAGATATTTCCAAATGAGTTCAAGTATCCATTTCAAAGGAGCATATTTGCTTCGAATTGTTGTTTGATTCTAATTAGAGATGGGTTATATGTTATAAAGAAAATGCAATAAATAATTGTAAGTTGATTCAATATGCAATTCAGACAATATTTTGATGATGAATATCCATTTCTGAAAGTTGAAACCTTTGTTTTGGGATATGATGTTATTTTGGTGCCTTCTTTTTTTATTTTCTTTTGTTCTTGTGGCCTTTTGTTTTTATACAGGTGGTTTGAATGGGATCCAGTCAAGAACACTGATGTTCAGAAACTGGGTCTAAAATCATCTGACAAAGTCCTTGACAAACTGGAAGATATTGGGCAGCAGTTAGCATTGACTTTTAATAATGAAGGTTCTTTACTTGCTCTTGGAGGCGAGGTAGAGATCTTTTTTTACATTCTTCTGCTATTTCTTAATGTGCTTGCTGCATAGTAGAGAATGGGACGTCTTGGACATGACAAAGCAATTCTACATTATATTCTTGTCCTCATGCTTGGTTTTAATGGAAGAAAGATGGTTATCCTATATATTTTAGTATTTGAAGCACATGCTGGATGGAAAGGAAAAACTCTTGTAGCACGAGAAAACTCTTACTATTAATTTGGTGTTTTAAAGTTATCTTATTTTCTTAAATTGGAATTCCATGCATGTTATAAATTTTTTCTGTGGTTTATTGTTAGGGCTAGACACAAATTGTACATTAGGATGCTAACCCCAAGGAGTTGGCTTGGTGGTAAGGCCTTAGGTCTTGGGGGTGTGCTCCCTTCAAGGTTCGAGAATCGAAACCTCTTAGGTGCTAACAATTCCTTGGAGCCATCGGATTGGGGAAAACCCTTGAATTAACCGAGGTGCATTTGTGAGAAACTCCTTGCCAAGGGTATGTGCACCTCTAGAAATTAGTCGGGTTTTGATCCAGACACCCCAAGTGCTAATCAATTATACACACACACACATATATATATGATGCTTCTGTTCCAGAATAAGAATTCCCTATCCTGCACTGCATATTGGGGACCTTATAAGATATATATCATTTCAATTAAATTTTAATACTGGTGTGAGAATCTAATTTGACTTGTGATTAGATCAAGTTATATAAGGAATTACTTGATTAAAAGACAGTTTACAGTGTTAGGGAAAAAATGAAGAAGCATTCCTTGCAAAATTAAATTTAAGTAGTGATGGGAATCAAGGAAGGGGAAGAATGAAGACATTCGTTAGGCCCAAGAGGTGTCAATTGAAAGATTTGTAATTTTAGAAGATTTTTTAGTTTTATTAGGATTTTGTTTATATTTTTAATTATTTATAGTTTTTAAAATTATTTATTTGTTGGTCCTATGTACGGAAAAACATTTACAATTTTTATGAATGAAAATTGATTTGAGAATTCTTTAGAACCCTAGTGTTTTCATCTTCTTCACTGGTTCTACTCCAAATTGTTTATACAATCACTACTTTCTTTCATATTATTTTGTAAATTTTAAAAGAACTGTTGTCATCTAACACACACATGCACAGAAACACACACTAGTAGAGTAGAGACATCTATTGTTTGGACAACCTCCTACTTGTAAACCTTTGTACCTTTAAAGGATAAGCTTTTGATGTAGCACCATTCATGAGGCTTCCATCGAACACTTGGTGGTAAACAAAACTTGCTAATACATTCTTTCTATATATTGATGAGAAGGACATAGAAAAGACAGAGAGTTAAAAGCAGAAGAAAGAAGATAATATAGACAGTTGTAAACAATGGAGGGGAAAGAACTATGATGGAGAAATAATAGAAGACTAGAGGAGATGATCTGTATGTGTTTGGTTTTTTAGATTTTTTGGATGACTTGATTGGCTAGGTGGTGTTGTTTCCCCGTCATGGGGCTCTTTCTTTGTATTCTTTTGCATCAGCTTGATGCGGCTTTCAATAATATTTGACTAGAGGACATGAATTTATAAATCAAGAATCAGAGAAGAAAGTATAAACAAAGGCATGTAGAAGAGAGGAATAGAGAAGAAGAATAAAGAGAGAGAGAGAGAGAGAGAGATGTGTTTGTAACTATTTTTGGGCTTCTACACAACCTAAATAAATCAATTAACATTATCTTCTTGCGACTCCTGTGTCAACTTGACTACATAACATTTCCTTTGCTTGCACCACAATTTTGCCCCAACACGAGCTGCCTCTGTGTGCTCAACAGAGACACATTCCTTGCAAGAATAAGCATATCCCTGCTGCCACCCTCAAATTGGCCTCTTCAACTTTCAAACTATGTGCATTGAATTTTAATAATGTTCTCGTTATATAACCAAATCTCTCTTTTCTTTTCTTTTTTTTCTGGTATTTTTTTTGCTGAATTGAAGTTTCTTATACATTCAATATTCAATTAAACCAAAGAAGACCCCACAATGCTTGACTATCTCAGAATCTCATCAAGGTTTTTTTTTTTCTCTTCACCTCCTTAGGTTTTGAAAAGATATTTGGACGAAAGATACATCTGAATGGACTAAATAGATATGCAAATTGGACCTTTCAGTTCATACTCTTTTATTGGTCATTATTCTATTTTCTTTGTTAAAAATGAACTAGCTCAATAGGTAGTTTTATACACACAAACACAGACATCGTTTACTGATGGTTGATCATATTCCCAACCACATTTAGATCTCAGAATCTGCACCTGATCATCACACAATGCCATATACGATCCTTCTGATAAAGGGTAGACCCAGCTCTGGATTGAAGATGCTGACTTTTTGGTTTCTGTATTGTTATTTCTCACGACAGGGAATCAACAATTTTGTGCTTAACCTGTCCTTTTTCAGATGGTAAAGTTGAATTTAGAAGGAAAATGGCATCTTTGTGCAGATTATTAAGTTACATGATGATCCTATTTTTGGTGCAGTACAGGATGGAAAGTTGAGGGTTTTCAAGTGGCCTAGCATGGAAATCATTCTTGATGAAGTAAATGTTCATGCCTCTGTGAAGGATTTAGATTTCAGGTTCACAGTAATAGCTTCGCTAAATTAAATTGACTCTTGATACCAAAGGTTAAATTTTTTTTTTTTTTTTTTTCATTTGTAATGCTCTTTTGCTGATAGTTGGGTTTGGCCATGTCATGCAGCCCTGATGGGAAATTTCTCGTGTCGGTAGGAAGCAGTGGCCCTGGTAGGGTTTGGGATGTAACATCATTGACGCCTGTGGCTTCTTTGTCAAAGGAAAATGTGAGCAATACTTCGTACTCAATGGATTTTGGAACAGTGGTGAACTTAGAAATCTTACTGAGGGGCCAAAACGATATACAATTAAAAATTAACCACAAAATTTATCTTATTACATTCTTACTAAAGTATCGTATGTATGGTGTACTAAAATATTCACTCATATAAAAATAAAAACTTAACATTCACATTGAATTTGCAAATAAAATTTTAAGTTAATATTAAATAGACATTTACGAAACAAAAATATCAAAACAGAAATATAAATTACATTTCACACATTGTACAAAATAAAAAATAATAATAAAAGATAAAATGTAAGTATTTTTTCACATAGCCACATTGGATCATAACCAACACTAAGCCATTACCGAAGACAACTTTAATCGTAAGTAAAATTATTACAATGAGTAGGAACCAATGCCACTATAACCAGTTTTAATTTAACATTTTGCTGGCTCTACCACTGCAATAACTTGTAATCAACACCAATTTGAACCATAACTTGCATATAATATACATATATTTTACACCAAGTGTATTGTAGCATGACCTTAGATGAAGGCTTTAAACAAATGGACTTCAAAGAAGAAGAAAAAATTGAAACATGGGGCCCCAGCTATTTACAAGTAATGGACCAAAATAAACACAGTAGTATATTTAGCAAGATTTTCCAAATGTTTGTACCCCGTGTCCACCGATGTTAATGAACTATATTTTATCTGAACTTTTGGTGGAGTGGTAGGATGGCAGGATCGTTTAAAGAAAGTTGTTTCTTTTATTTTACAGATATGAAGTTGCTCTTTCTGAGAACTGCCACTCTTTCTTTCTCATGGTTGTGTATCTAAATATGTTTCTCTTGTCCAGGATGAGATGTTTGGCTTTTGTAGGTTCTCTCGAAGTAATGATAAGAATCCAGTTCTCTATATTACTGCCATGAGGTGATTTTTAGGATTGAATGCATTCTTCCTTTTTTTTTTTTTCTGAAGAAATTTGCTTTCTTTAATACCATTTTATGAACAAAAAATTGTGAACCACGTCCTGCCTATATAGGTCAAGGTGGAAGTATTGTGAAATGGGACACTTCTTTATGGAAGAGGGTGAGCTCAAAGCACATAATTCGAGACCCAATTTCTGCTTTTAATGTTTCAGCTGATGGAAAGCTCCTTGCAATGTAAGAATTCTCCAGTTAATTTGTTTTAGGTTCTTAAGACATGGATTTCCATTGTTTTTTTAAGCTGTGCTTGGATCATGAATTTGGGTAGGGATTTGGAAAGGGAAAGGAAAAGGAAAAGGAAAAGGAGAGGGAAATAAAGAAAAAATTTAGCTTATATTTCATTAATATTTCCCTTTTCTAAATCCTTACCCAAATCTATAATCGAAACACAGCCTTAAGATACTGAGGAGACTAAGAGTCGGGGACTGAGCTTACTTAAATTCATTTTTATTTATTTTTATATTAACTAAAAGCATGGAACGGACAATAGTCAATAATTGGAGTACTTGCATAAGAATCTCCATCTTCTCCATGTTTGGGAATGTCAAGGTAAGAAATTCAAGGGATTCTTTTACATGGCAGTTCAACCCTTCACTATTTTTCTTCAAGGCAAGAGGAATTGGTCAAAATTTGATGAATTAAAAAAAGAGAGAAGTACTCTGATCAGGTACTTCTAATCATCAGTGATGCAATTCATAAGAAAAGCAAGAAAACCAGATTTGTTTTTAGCTTAACCCTTGAAATCCTACTCCTCGACCCAGTTTCCATGCCTACCATGATTAATCAAAGCCCTACCCATTTGTTTGTTTAATTACAGTCCCAAAGTCCTACCCATCTGTAAGCCCACCAAATGCCATAATTTGACCACCTTTGAACTATAAAATTACATGTTTTATTAACCCTAAGAGAAAAAGACTAAAGAGAAATTTGAGGCACTTATTTATCATGACTTACAATTGTCACCAATTTTTACCATGTATTTTCACAAATGCTTTGGATTTATTTTCTGTTTGATTGATCAACATGCAGAGGAACAATTCAAGGTGATGTTTTAATTATAAATTCCTCCAGTATGCATGTACAGAACATGGTTAGAAAAGCACACCTTGGCCTTGTAACTGCATTGATGATCTCCCAAGATTCAAGGTTTTAATTCTTAGTCCATTTTATATTTTTTTATGAATCAAAACTTCAGTGTGTGGCTGCACTCTCTAAGAAATGTTGTTGATGGTGAAGCACAGTGTTTTTAAAGGCGAAAGCGCAAGGCGAGGCGTTTTACCTTTGTTGAGGCGAGGCGTAAGCCTCGAGGCGTTGAGGCGTAAGCCTTTTAAATTTTGAATTTTTTTATTTTTATAAAATACAAAATTAATTAAATATAGCATAAAAAGAGTAAAAAAAATAAAAATTACCAAATGAAATTCGTAACAACCATTCTAAGTATAAAATCAAAATTAATGAATAATTTCAAGTATTGTAAGAGTTTTCTCTAAGTCATTGTCATTAATATTATAATAATAATAATAATATATATTAGAGTGTATAATGTAGAGTAGTCAACAAAGAGATTAAAGTCTATCAAATAATAATAATACTAATAATAAATTAAAAAAAAATAAAAGTTAAGTTATAATATAATAATAATATATATTAATGAGCTAGTCAACAACAAAAACTAAAGTTATGATATAATAATATTATATATTAGAGTAGTGGACTAGTCAGTAGCTATATGATAATAATATATATATATTATAGTGGACTAGTCAGTAGCTATATGATAATAATATTATATATTAGACAGTGGACTGGTCAACAAAGTTGTTTCTACATAAACAAATAAATAGATATATATACATCACAGTAGAGTGATGCAAAACCAGAGACGAACCAACGAGAAGAACAGAGAGAGAGAGTGAGACGATGGAGAAAACAAAACGACAGAGAAAGACGATACAGAAAACAGAACGAGAGAGAGAGAGAGAGAGAGAGACGCGACTCAACTCGAGAGAAAGAGAGAGAGACTTCGTACCTAGAAAACCCTAGTTCGTTGGAGAAGATTGAAGATTGATTCCAACTTTTTGGGACTCTGATTGAAGAATATCGACTTATAAGGTATTTATATCTTCTTTTTCAGCAATTTCAGTTTCAATCGAAGTTATTTATGGCGAGTTTCCATCAAATACTCTATCGATTCCTTTTTTTTATTTTTAAAATCAAACTCCTCAAAGGCTTGCGTCTCGCTGTTGAAAGCGTGAAAAGCGCATAAAGCGCGATAGATGCTTACGCTTCTGCGTTTGAGACGTACGCATAACTGGTGTCTCGCCCAAAAAAGAACGCATCTGTGCGTTTTCCGTACGCCTCGCCTCGAGTCGCGCCTCAAGTCGCGCCTCATCTACGCCTTTGAAAACCTTGGTGAAGCATATGGCTTTAAATACAGGGCTTTGGTCTCTGCATCCCTGGATTCAAGTGCAAGGGTGACTCTAATCAAGGACGACAAGAAAAATGGTATGTTCCATGTAGACTACATTTTGTTGAAGGTTTAAATAACCAAACCAAACTAAACCAAGCCTTAAGTCCCATCAAATGGGGTCGGCTACATGAATCCTTCTTCTCCATCAAATGGTCTTGTATTTTGAAGTCCCTTAATCAATTCTAGAGTAAATTTCACTTTACTCATTGTGTTTTGGCCCATGTGCGGATCATGAACTTATCATTTGGAAATAACTACATAACCGTATGTGGTTTGTGGACTAAAACACACCACTAAGATAATGTGCTGTGAGAGGCACGCGTCTCTGTGGAGGAGAGTAAGTCCATTTTTAAGATGAAAAAATCCCTTGTACATATTCAAATTTAAAAAAAATGTCAATTCTTTTCTCCCACTATCTATAGTTTTTCTCTGCTCTCTTTCCTCCCTTTCCTTCCTAGATGATCCCGTGCCCATGTGAAATTACCAAGATTCATGAACTACAGCATATATAGACAATTATAGTGATGCTATATGTCTATACACAATTATATATAACAGAACGAAAGTGAAAATGATTTTAAGTTACTCCAGTCTTTCCAGCACACTAACATGTATGTAGAACCTAGCCCTCTACCCTTTCACTAGTTGACTATATCTCCGGCCAAAGGATCTGCACAGGTCCGCCACATCTGTTGCAGAAGCTTGTGCTTTCTTCTTCTCTCATGACCGATGAAGCACGGGTGTGGGTGCGGGTATGGGTACGGGTACGATATGGGTATGCCAATACGGCAAATTCTTAAAAAAGTAGAGTACGGGTACAGCTGAGGTACGTCAATTTGTTTTTTTAAATTTTTTTAAAAAAAATTTATAGCTAAAAATCTAACTTACAAATCAAAGTTTCAATAGCAAAGCTAAAAAGAGAACAGCTTGTCTAAAAAGTTATATAATTTTTTCTTTTTCTTTTTGATTGTCTAAAACAGGATGCAAAAGAGAGGAAAACCATGAGTTATGGGTAAAGGGAGTTGGAAATAAATTACTTGATATTTTCAAAATTGAAAGAAGAATAATAAAGGTTGCAATAAATTCATGTAGCTGCAAAAAAAAAAAAAAAAATCACCTCGCCCGTGCGATTATGACCCAGCGGTACCCGATGTACCCAAATGTATTTGATGTACCTGCATGTAATTGGTGTACTTTCGGTATCGTCTTGCCGATACCGTCTGCAAATGCGGTACCATTTTTGGAATACTTGTGCTTCATAGCTCATGACTTTGTCTGGCAAAGTGGTAGAGAGAGAGCGAAAATAGTTTATTATTGGTGAAGAGGGTTTTTGTGCTTATATAGTAGTGTGATTAGGCATGATAAATAGAGAATTTATTTGTGGCAGAAGAGAGAGAGGTCTTAGCGGGGTAGAAGTGGCAACCATGGGAGGAAGAGAGAATATGTTTAGGTATGTGTATAGATTTCATCTGAAGATCTTGATAAAAAAATATAGATTTAATCTGAGGTATGAAGACAATTCACATATTTGTTAATAGAAGTTAGTATGTGTTTTTGAAGCTTTGATTAACCAGCTTAGGATATGATATAAAATCATCCCTTATTTATAGATGAAATTAGGGTTTACAAGAGAAACAAGATAAGCCCTGAGGGCATAGAATAATACAATCCTTAATATAATGCAACTTTGGTGAATAAAAATGCAACACTTCGGCTAATATATTATATGCTAACACTTCCCCTCAGTAGTGCGAAGATATCTCTCATGTTCAGCTTGTCTAATATGTCATGAAATGGTTTATTCCCAACCCCCTTGGTGAGAATGTCAGCAAGTTGTTCACCAGACTGGACAAAAGGAGTACAAATGGTACCACTAGTGAGTTTCTCCTTAATGAAGTGGCGATCAATCTCAACATGTTTTGTCCTATCATGTTGAACTGGATTGTGGCGATGTTGATGGCGGCTTTATTATCACAAAGATAATCGCATGGAGTCCTACGATCAATACCTAGATCACTCAACAATAACTTGATCCATAAAGTTCACACACACTTTTGTGCCATAGCTCTAAACTCACCTGCGCTTGACACAGCAACCACATTACATTTCTTACTCCTCCAAGTAACTAGGTTGCCTCTAACAAATGTAATACCACAAGTCGATCTCCTATCGATTCTTGATCCAATGACCGACATCTGTATAGGCTTCCACACGAAGATGATCATACTTTGAAAAATAAAGACCCTTACCAGGGGCAGACTTCTAGTACCTCAAGATTCTCATGACAGCCTCAAGGTGAATCGATGAGAGCATGCATAAACCGACTAACCACTAGCGGCAATGACAGCAATATCGGGGCGGGGAGTGAGATAGGTATATGAGTTACCCCATTAATCGGTGATAGCCCCCCCTACCTACAACTTCCCCCCCATCACCATACCTCATTTTCTGATTAGGTTCCAGTGGAGTGGCACATACCTTGCAGCCAAGCATTCCAATTTCCTTCAGAGGTCAAGCACATATTTTCTCTGTGAGATAAATATCCCATCCTTAGAGCGAGCAACTTCAATTCGAGAAAATACTTCAAGCTTCCCAAGTCTTTGATTTCAAACTCATTAGCTAAATATTTCTTCAACAGGTATTTCCTCACTATCATTACTGTAAGAACTATGTCATCTACATAAACAATAAGTCTTTGTAGTCTTACCACGTGAGGAATGTTTCACAAACAATGTGTGATCTGCTGACTTTGTTTGAAGCCATATTTAAACATAACTGAGTGAATCTCTCAAACCAAGCCCTTAGAGATGTTTGAGACCATATAATGACTTTCGAAGCTTGCATACTTTGCCTATATGCGATGATCCTCAAAACCAGGAGGAATATCCATATATACCTCTTCTTCGAGGTCACCATGGAGAAAGGCATTCTTGACATCAAACTGATAAAGCGGCCAATCAAGATTAGCCGCTAGAAAGAGAAGTACTCTGATTGAATTCATCTTAGCCACGGGTGCAAAGGTCTCCTGATAATTAATGTCATATGTCTGAGTAAACCCTTTTGCCACAAGTCTTGCCTTGTAACACTCAATAGACCCTTCTGCTTTGTGTTTCACATTATATACCCATTTACATCCCACAGGTCGTTTGCCCGTAGGTAACTCAGTCAATTCCCAAGTGTCATTCTTCCTAAGTGCTTTCATTTCCTCAATCATGGCTAGTTTCCACTCAGAGGTAGCAAGAGCATCCTGAAAATGGTTAGGAGCAGCAGAGGAAATATTGGACACAAATGCTCTCTATGAGGATGACAAATAAGAGTATGACACAAACTGTGAGATAGGATGTTGAGTACAAGATCTCACACCCTTCCTCTTGGCAATAGGAACATCAAGATTAATGGATTCAAGAGATTCAAAGTTACCTAGACTCTCATCAGAAGCAGGAGATGGCAGTGGAGTAGCAGAAGTGGTCCTTTGTATCCAGTTAACTTGTTGTTTGTCTATGTCCCGGACATAAACATGCCCGACCTTATCCTTGGTGACGATGGGTTCTATAGTCCCCGATGAAGAGGGTGGTGCAAGAACAAGCTGGTTCCACCATAGGAGGCACAGGACTCACTTCCACCATAGGCTCCCGAAATGAGGGCGGTGACCTTTGGAGAGGACAAGAAATAGGATGGGACTCAAAGAAAGTAACATCCATGGATACAAACCACTTACGAGGCGAAGGGTGGTAACATTTATACCCCTTTTGAGTAAGAGAGTAACCAAGGAAAACACACTTGAGGGAGGCGAGGTCTAACTTATCACGAGAGGAGAGTGATTATGAACAAAGACACATCCAAAAATTTTGGGAGGAATAGAAAACAAGGACCGAGAACCTAGGAGGGCGTGAAGAGGAGCTTGTTTTTGCAAGACTGAGTAGGGAGGCGATTAATAAGATGGGCGTGGTGAAAGCAGTCGCCAATAGGCCGAGGCACATTCATAGAAAAACACATGCACCGAGCCATGACAAGAAGATCCCGATGCTTGCGTTCCGCCACCTCATTTTGTTAAGGGGTATTGGTGCAAGAGGTCTGATGGATAATGCCATGAGTAGAGAAATATTGTCCTAACCCAGAATCTATGTATTCCCCGCCATTATCAGAACGAAAGATTTTGATAGTGGCCAAATGATACAAATCATCTATAAAAGTCACGAAACAGAGAAAATCTCACTCTTATCTTTCATGAGATACACCCAAGTAGTACGAGAAAAATCATCAATAAATGTAACAAACCATCGATGACCTTTTACAGACATGACACGAGAGGGACCCCAAACATCAGAATGTATTAAGGAAAAAGGAACTAAACTTTTATTCAAACTGGGAGCAAAAGAAGCTCTGTGCTGTTTTCTGAGTTGACAAGACTCACAAAGAAAGTTAGATACATGATGATTGGCGAAACCAGAAGGAAATAAATGCTTAAGTAAATGAAATGAAGGATGCCTAAGACACCGATGCCACAACCATAAATCAGCGGGGGTAGTAGAAGATGTGGTGGAAGAATAAGCAAGTTTGTTTGGTTGATCTAGGAAGTAGAGACCATTTTCTGCACTACCACTGCCACTCGTCCTCCTCGTGACAAGGTCCTGAAAAAGACAATGATCAGGAAAAAACGTCACACTACAATTCAAATCCTAGGTGAGACAACTCAAGGATATGATTAACGAGAAAAATTGGGAATATGGAGAACAGAAGGCGGATGTATGGTAGGAGTGGCGTGGACTAAACCTTTTCGAAATGGAAAAGCGTACCATCGGCAATCCTAACTTTGTCGACACGAAGAGGGCTTATAGGCGGAGAAAAGATCGGAGGAGCGGACATATGATCCGAGGCACGAATCAATGATCCAAGGCAAAGACTTATGACCGCGAAAGCACAAGGAGAAGCGGCTAAGTTACCTGAGCGGGCAAAGGATGAGGAAGCTGTACTGGGAGCAGGAGAAGACCGGCGGTCCAACAATTGGCGCAAAGCATCCTCCAGCTCAGTATCAGAAGTTTGGCCAACAGAAGCAGAATTAAAATCAAGTGGATCAACGGCACTAGTCTGATGAGCCCGGGAATAGGAACCACGTCCTCTAGATTGACCTGACCGACCGCCTCGAGAACCAGACCGATCACCTCGACCCCTAGATGGAGTCCCATGAAGCTTCCAACATGTCTCACGAGTATGCCGCAGCTTCTTGCAATAATCACAGAAGACAGACTCTTTAGCAGCAGGCGGAGGAATGGGAGTTAGGCTGAGGCCATCTCGAGGAGTAGATAGTAATGTCTTGAGCAGTCGAGAGGCAGAGACATCATAGCAGACCGGCGACTCTCCTCATTCTGTACATAGGCAAATGCCTCCTGAAGTGAAGGAAGAGTATCCATACCCAGAACTCAACCCCTAACTGGATCATATTCCACATTTAGGCCTGCCAGAAATTTAAAGACCCGTTCCCGTGCGATGAACTTCTTGTGCAGCGAATCGGCAGGGCAAGCAGACTTATAGTCTTCCAGGTGGTCAAGGCGTTTCCAGCCGTTGGTGAGGAAAGTGAAGTACTAAAGAATAGTTTGCTCCCCCTGAATTGAGCTCTCAATAGAGCGGCGCAACTCAAATGCCTGTGAGAAATTCCCTTTGCGGGAATAGGTGACAACCACCGCATTCCAAACTTCCTGGGCAGTCTCCATAGACAAGTAGCCCTCACCAAGTTCTAGAACCATCGAATGGATAAGCCAACTCATAATCAAGGAGTTGTTAATCTCTCATTGGTCATAACCTAAGTCAGTGGTACTAGGTGCCTGTATCCTGCCATCAACATACCCCATCTTCTCTCTGCTCTTCAGAAACATAGTCAAACTTTGAGACCATATTAGGTAGTTCTGACCATTAAAGAGAGGTGGTGATTTTCATACTAGGGTTGGGGTTCTCAGTCATAGTAGTAGATATAATGGGACTCTCACTCCTCGGTGTTTGAGAAGAAGGGGACACATTGGAGGAATCTGTCATGGATACAATACTACCAAACCCGCAACAAAACTAGTGGTAATCACAAACCCGGAAGGTGGTGGTAAAAGAACAGGCACAATGACCACTATAAGAGCATAACAAAATTAAGAAATCATTTTATTTATTTATTTATTATTTTTTTTTTATTTTATATATATATATATGTATACTGCTTTATTTATTTATTTATACATGTATGAGTCGGTGTGTTATACAAAACAAAAGCAGTATATCATACCTATGAGGCAGCAGCAGGCGAGGCGAGATGGCGTGAGCTCGGCGAGGCGAGGCAGACGAGCTCGGCGAGATCGGCAATGAGGCGAGGTGATCGGCTGACGAGATGGAGGAGAAGGGGCTGAGGCGGAAGAGGCAGCAAGCCGGCCGATGAGCCACCGACTGATGAAGATCGACCCAGCAAAGGATCCACCTAGGTAAGTTTCGAACCCTAGAGTGAGGGTGTGCCGAAACCCTAGAGCTCAAGCTCTGATACCATGAAGCTTTGATTAACCAGCTTAGGGTATGATATAAAATCATCCCTTATTTATAGATGAAATTAGGGTTTACAAGAGAGACAAGATAGGCCCTGAGGACATAGAATAATACAATCCCTAATATAATGCAACTTCGGTGAATAAAAATGCAACACTTTGGCTAATATATTATATGCTAGGTTTTTAGTTCACAAACCATATAGGGTATGTGGTTTTTTCAAATGACTTGATTTGCACAGAGGCCAAACCTTAAGGGTGTAAGGTGAAATTTGCCCTAAATTCTATGAGTTTGCTCTCTACACTCCTACCTCTATCGTACTACATTTTCTAATAGGTGGCTTATCACTTGCCTTTTCTCGTCTTCATACTGGAACAATCTATGTATCTAGTATATATATGGATTTTATTGTCAATATGAGTACAACGTAATGGCCAATTATGCGAGGAGAATCTCATGGGAAGTTCTTGAAGAGTTGAAAGAAAAGGGACCCAATTTTAGGGAAACTTGGTGGTGGAGGAGGTCCAAGCGGTAATAAAGGCGAAAAAAGAGAGTTTTAAAAGTGGCGAGAATGATAGAATTGAGGAAAACCTCAAAGCGTTCTGATTGGCCAATAAGGAGGTCAAAAAAGTAAGAAGAGACTAAGTTGAAAGCCTATGATGACTTATACACTAGATTGGATAATAAGGAGGGAGAGAAAAGGATATACAAAGTTGTTAAAATAAGAGAGAAGAAAATAAAAGATTTTAATCAGGTTAAGTGTATCAAGGGTGAGGACTCTAAAGTGTTGGTGAAGGATGAAGAAATTAAGGAGAGGTGGAAGAACTATTTTGAGAAGTTGTTAAATGAGGAACATGTAGGTCAAAATGGGAGGAAGTAGGCAGTAATAAGGAAAATCAGGATTATAGGTTCTTTCATAGGATTAGGGACTTTGAAGTGGAGTTTGCACTTAAGAAGATGAAATTGAATAAGGATCGATGATATACCTATTGAAGCGTGGAAATGTTTGGATAAGAAGGGGGTTGTTTGGTTGAGTAGATTATTTAGCAAGATTTTGTTGACTAGGAAAATGCCAGAAGAGTGGAAGAAGAGTATTTTAGTGCCAACATATAAGAATAAAGGAGATGTCCAGAATTGCAACAACTATAGAGGAATCAAGTTAATGTGTTACACAATGAAGGTGTGGGAGAGAGTGATGGAATGTCGATTGCGAGATATAACAGAAGTGTCAGAGAATCAATTTGAGTTTATGCCTGGTAGGTCAACAATAGAAACTATATATCTTTTGAGGAGAGCAATAGAAAAGTATAGAAGAGAAAAAAAAGAGACATTTATATGGTTTTTATCGATCTTGAGAAGCATATGATAGAGTGTCTCGGGATATCATCTGGTGGATTTTAGAGAAGAAGAGGTGATAAAATGTTACATTGATGTGATTAGGGATATGTATGAAAGTGCGGTGACCACTATTAGATCGCCTGCTGGAGAGACGAGTGAATTTTCAATTACTGTAGGGTTACACCAAGGATTAACCTTAAATCTTTATCTTTTTGCTTTAGTTATAAATGAGTTGACGTGCAATATTCAGGATGATGTGCCATGGTGTATACTTTTTGCAGATGATATCTTGTTAGTGGATGAGACTAGAGAAGGAGTTGAAACTAAGTTGGAGATTTGGAGAAAAACACTTGAATTTAAAAGATTTAGGATAAGTAGAACTAAAACAAAATATATGGAGTGTAATTTTAGTAACAGTCACAATGGAAACAATGAAAGCAGAGGAGAAATAAAGATTGAAAACCAAGAACTACTTAAGAATGAACATTTTTGTTATTTAGGATCGATTATCTGATTTGGAGAGATTGGAACATATGTGGTCCACGAAATTAAAGCGAGGTAGCTTAAGTGGAGGAGTGCGTCGTATTCTTGTGCAATAAGCAGTATCCATTAGACTAAAAGAGAAGTTTTATAGACGACTATAAGACCAGCGATGTTCTATGGGACGGAATGTTAGGCAACTAAGAAACAACATATAGATAAAATGAGTGTTCCTGAGATGATGATGTTAAGGTGGATGTGTGACAAGATTAGAAAAGACAAAGTTAGGAATGAGTATATTAGAATGAATAAGAATAGTATCGATAGAAGATAAGTTGAGAGATAATAGATTGAGATGGTTTGGTCATGTATAACGGAGACCATGAGGCGATAGTGAAGAGATGCGTCTGATGGCGGCATATGGTAATGTTAGAAAGGGATAGACCTATATTGATATAGACTAGTGTAGTAAATAGAGATATGAATTTTCTTAATTTGACTAACGAAATGACTTTGGATAAAGTCGAGTGGAGAAAAAGGATTCATGCAGCCGACCCTATTTGATGGGACTTAATGTTATGTTTGGTTTGGTTTGGTTTGATTTGATTATGAATATTGACGTAAATTCTTTTGGGCTATGGGAGGCATACTCTTATAGCCCAAACTAAGGCTAGGCCAGGTCGGCTAGGTGGAGGTTTATAAATTGCAGCTCTTTTCTTCCTCTTTTTTTTTTTGGTATCAAGTTATTAATTTTCTACAAAGCTTATCAAAATACTAAGAAACATATATATATATATATATATATATTTTGGGCAGGATTGAACTTGTGGATCATTATATTAATCATTTTGCTTGCAATGGCTGTGTATTATGTGAAGGCGGAAGGTATTTTTCCATAGAGGATTCTGTATATATTACCTAAATGATGTTTGTCCAATGGCATCGTGGTATAATTTTTAAAATATATGAATTGGAGGCTTGTTTGAGGAAAAGTGATCAGGATTGCCTTTTGTTTTGGTTATTCAGAGTTCTTTGCAATGTGCCTCTCTTTTTTGTCTTTGGATTTTTTAGAACTTGTACAGACTGTATACCTCAATTGTAGGGCTCTGTTCTTGATTATACAATCAAAAATGTTTCAGACCCCCACTGGGGGCTGACCCCAGTGGGGTGTGATTGGCCAAGAATTTTTATTTTTATTTTTTTATTTTTTTATTTTTCCAATGACCAACCCCCACGTGTGTGTGGGGGTCTCAATCACGTTTGTTATACAATTTATATGTAAATTGTTGCTTGTTTAGAACATTGTGTGTTTGTCTTACAGTGGTTTCGATATTTTGTTTTTACTTTCATTCTGTTTCTAGAAAGAAAAAAAAAAAACCAAGATTGAACTTCAGAATCAAACATCACGTACCAAGATGCAACAACGAATGACTGATTGGTCTGGTGTTTGATGATAAGCTATAGAAAGCTTATGGACTGGTTGGCTATGCTTTTGTTGTGTTTTGAAATCAAAACAATGGAAAGTTTGGAAAGGACTCAATGTTTTCATATAGTTTTCTTTTGTACGAAAACAATTTTTAAAAAAATTCAATTTTTTTCTATTTAAAATTTTAAACTGGGCTGTTTCCAGGGAACTCTATTTCAAAACAGTATGTATCGGAAAAAGGCTTTCTATGTTTTCCGATTAAAAAAAAAATGTAAAATGGAAACACAACTGAATTGCCCATCATGCTGCTCTTCTAGCCCATTCAAACCAGACACCTGTGCAAAGTATAGTTTTCCTAAGATGACCATCTGTATGTCATCGAACATTTTCAAATCAAAAGGGCCTATTACAGCTAAGTTTCCTGAGGCTTTTCTCATATTAAGTCTATTTTGCATCTTAATTTTCAAACTAGGCGTAGTTTGAACGGATTTTTTCAAATTAGGCTAAAGCGTTATTACAAATCGCGTTTACTGTTTGGAGTCCAAAATGTGATGAATAGTGAAAACGCTATTTCAAATCGCGCTTTTAATTAAGAAACGCTTTCCCCATAAAAAAATTTTCTGAAGAAAATGCTATTCGAAATAGTGCGTTCACCCTGTATTCGTTTTGTGAAGAAAACGCTATTTGAAATAGCGCTTTCACTGTGCATTATTTTTTCTTCAGAAAACGCTATTTTGAAACACATTTTCACTGTTGAGAAATGAAAGCGTAGATTTAAACCACGCTTTTATTGTTCATTTTTTTTTTTATAAATATTTTGTTTTTTTTCCTGTTCTCATTGTTTTGGTGATAATGTAATTCATAAATTTTTTTTGGCTTTACTAAAGCCATTCTCATGTTAAATTTTTTTTTTTTTTCTTTTCTTATGTCTTTGTTTTGGTTTAGAATGTGTAATTCAGAAATTTTATATAATATGGGAAAAACCTCTTCTTTTCATATATTACTGTGTTACACCATATGAGAAAAGCCTCTTCTTTATATATTAATTTTACATAATATTTTTAACTAATTACCAAACATTTGGGAATTAAGCCAATTTATATATCATTTAAATATTTATGGAAAAAGTCTCTTTTCATATATTAATTTTACATAATATTTTTCATATATATAATTTTAAAATCATGTTCATTTAGATATTATTAAGCCAATCATGTTCATTTACAAAATTCATGCTTTCACTGTTCACTATAGTAAGTATGGATTGAAACCACGCTTTCACTGTTCATTTAAATTATATTTAATTTTTTTTTTGTAAATTTTTTTTCCTGTTGTCATTGTTTTGGTGATAATGTAATTCATAATTTTTTTTTGGCTTTATTGAAGCCGTTCTCATGTTAAATTTTTTTTTTCTTTTCTTTTGTCTTTGTTTTGGTTTAGAAATTGTAATTCAGAAATTTTTTTGGTCTTTACTAAAGTCGTTTTCATGTAAGATTTTTTTGTTTATTGTTTTGTGTTTGTTTTTGGTTAGAAGGTGATAATGTAATTAATAATTTTTTTTTTTTGCTTTACTAAAACCGTTTTCATGTATTTTTTTTTTTCTTTTGTCTTTGTTTTGAATTAGAAGGTGTTATTCGAAAAATTATTTTGACTTTACTAAAGCCGTTTTCATTTAAATATGTATATTTATTCTTTTGTCTTTGTTTTGGGTTACAAGATGAAAATGTAATTCAGAAAACCAGTTTAGTAAAACCGTTTTGTACCCGTTTTCATTAAAAAAAAATATTTTTTTTTTCGTCTTTGTTTTAGGTTAGAAGGGGACATACATTCTCTACAGTCCGAAGCACACCCACACACTGTGCAGTTCGACGAGCAACGACGAAGGGTAAGACGCAAAGAGCACCGCGGAGTAGGCCAAGAAGACGAAGGCCACCGTAATAATGACTTCTAATTATATAAATCAAAATAAATTATGAAAACATAATGTTCAGATTTTCCTTTTCAATGGTGGTGGACAGTCACAAAGCGGAAGTGGCGATAAGTCACTTCGTTCAATACCCATTTCAAAAACTTTTTCAAATTTTCTTAAGTTTTGTGAGGAAATTTTAATTTCTACTATAATGTTATCATATGTATTACAAATTCAGCTCATTAAATTTTTTAAAATTTCTATGACAAGATTATAAAATTAAATGTTAGTATTTTATGATAAAATGTCTTCAAATTATTCTAATATCAAAGTTAATATTTTTTATAAAAATTATTAATTTTATTGAATGTATATTAAAAATAATACATGATATAGCGGTTTGGTTTGATTTTTTAAATTATTTTTTTATTTTTTTGAAAAAATATAAATAAATTTGACAAAAATAAATTGTTTGGTTTGATTTTCCAAATAGTTGTGGAAGAATGTGGCACCTCCCAAAATTAAATTTTTTTGATTGGTTAACTTGGAGGGGCAGAGTGCAATCCAATCTTATATACAATTTACAAAGTGATTATGTGCTGATATGCAGACACCTGCAATAGGCTATGTCCTAAAGTATGGATTTAGATAGTTAACAACTAAGTGGAAACTTTTAGCGAAATCCAAATGAAAATAAATCCTAAGAATTTTTAATCATATTCTGGGTGCCTGACCTTAAATACAGTGAAATATATCAACCAAAACTAAACCAAAATATTTTTATTTGAATAAAATAGAGTCAAAATTAAATATTTTGAGAGAACATGATCTTTTCATTTATTATTTTGAAGTCAATAAAAATATTTTTTTTGAATAAAATAGAGTCAAAATTAAATATTTTGAGAGAATATGATCTGCTCATTTATTATTTTGAATAAAATAGAGTCAAAATTAAATATTTGAGAGAACATAATATGAATTTCAATAAGGAAAAATTCCAATTCATGAGTAACATAATATGAATTATCGGTTTATGAGTAACATAACTAAGAATTTGTTTGATATTTTTTTAATGAGGAAAAATTATTAGGTACTCTTGGAAAGTCATGCGTTTATGTTTTTCACTAATCATCCATTGCCTTTAAGTAAGAATTAATTTACTGACCTCTTAATTTATAAATAATATGATTAAAAACTTGTTTGATATTATTTTTTTTAATGATTTTTTTGACTTTTTTATAAGTTAAAAAAGTTAATATGAAATTGGGTTGCTTTTTAATTTTTTTTTTAACGGGTGATAAACATAATTTTTTTTTATCAATTTTTATTTTTTAAAAAGCTATTATCACAAAATAAGGTAATGTTTTTTGGGTGAATACAAAATAAGGTAATATTCCTTATAGTGTACCATAATATCTATACAAGTGCTTGGACTTACAGATTTTCGTAGGTCAGTATTATTTGGGTGAGTGGCAAATCGAAAATGAAATTTACCTATTTAGTTCTAGATTATGCCAGCCAATTGATGTAGAAACTGAATAAAAAATTGAATATACAACCATAAAGTCAACAATTCATGTTATGTATATTGGTAATTATGTGTAACAAATAAAGAATACTCTAACTGTATATATGATTAAATCAAATTGACTTTAACACACCAACTTTATATATAACATATACAAAATGAAAAACATTATACAAATTAATAAATTTTATAAATTATTCTTAATAATTGATATATCATGTACTAATAAAATTTTTAAAATTAAAGCATGAATTATTTTAATGATGTAATAGGTGTTATACTAGTAGTTAATTTTTTTTATAATAAAAATTTATTAATATATATAACATTATCAATTTAAAATAGGGATAATTGGTGAAAAGTCCACACTCATGGGGCCATATGTTATTTGGTTCACAAAAAATTCCAAATTCCAATTCAAACAAACTCTTAGTTATGTTACTCATAAATATCTCAATTCATGAATTTCATGATATGAATTTCAATTCTCAATTCTCAATTCTCAATTATATGAATTTCATAATAGGACATTAACAATTATCAATTATATGAATTTCAATTTTTTTTATTTTATTCTTAATTAAAAAAAATGCTTTTAAAACCCTAATTTCAAACCCTAATTTCCTTTTAATTCCTCTTAACAAGCAAAAAATAAAATTTTCAATTCAACAAATATAGGTTGATTTATTCAAAATTCAAAATTCTAAACCCTAATTTCAAAAAATATAGACATTTTGATTCACAAACATAATTTTAAAATTCCAATTTCTGATTTCAAATTTCAAAATATAGACATTTCATAATTCCAATTCAACAAATATAGGTGAAGAAGATGATTTTGTGTATAGATCAAATACAGACATTTAGCTCAAAATGTCTATATTCCAATTCAACAAGTATGGCATCTAGCTCAAATATAGGTGAACAAATATAGGTGAAGAAAATGTCTATATTTTCTTCAGAAGATGATTTCAAAATATAGACATTTCAAATTATTCACAAGCATAATTTCTGATTTCTGATTCAGAAGCAAAATTCCAAACCCTAACATTTTCACAACACTGATAAAACCCTAACACATTTAATAATTGACATTTAAAACCCTAACATTCACATTTTCACAAACACACATTCACATTTTCAACCACACATTCACATTTCCACAAACACAATAAATAAATACATAAAATTCAAATGATACAGACAGGGCTAGATGCCATACCATGGAGAGAGACAGAGAGCAGAGAGAGAGTCTGAGAGCAGAGGGAGAGCGAGAGCGACGGTGAGAGTTGAGTAGAGGGAGATCGAGAGCGAGAGCAGAGTCTGAGACCAAAGTGTAAAAAACGTGATTGCAAATGAGAGGGCTTGGGTGTTTTATATAAGTTTTAAAAGTGTGGTTTCAATCCATGCTTTCATTTATCTACAGTTAAAGCGTGATTCTAAATAGCATTTTCTGAAGAAAATATTGCACAGTGAAAGCGCTTGTAACAACCCTCGTACTGATTATCAATAAACTACTGAATTAGCTACTAGTTACTGCTAAGCTGAACTGATAATGACTGATAATTGAATTAATCAAATCTTGAATGGGTGATTGAAATCGAAGCGAAATTGAATAAGTTTATCTATTGAATTGCATATTGCATCTGTTTGATTGATTGATTATCTGTTTGAATTCATATGTTTAAACTGCTAATTGAAGGCCTTATCGGCGGCCGAATTAGGAACCGTTTAGAGTTTTGGGATCAGTAGAATATTTGTGATTTAATGGTATATTTATCTAAAAATTGATTAGGAATGATTAAATTAGATTAAAAGGAGTTAATTGTCAAATTTAACTTATTTACCAAATTACCACCTATAGTGGGCCTTTATTTATTATTATTGTTTGAGCCTTATCACCTAATCAAAACAATTGATCAGCCATTTCCTACACTCCAGCCGACCAAAGTGAGAGAGAGGGAGAGAATTAAGAGGAAAATTGAATTCATCTTGTTCATCTTGTGAATTGCTAGAAGAACTTGAAGATTTGTAACATAGATTGCTAAATTGAGCTTGCAAGACTTGTAATTGAGACTTAGGTAAGAAAATCCATCATCTTCTTGTTGTCTTTAAGCTTCATCTTGCATGTTCTAGGCTCCATTGTAGGATCAAGCCATGATTTAGTGCATAGAGGTTGAATTATGCTTGAATTCATGCATGCATGGCCATTTTGGTGCATTTTGAAGTTGAATTCATGATGGATTGTACATGCATGCTCATATTTCTATCAAAGTCCATGTTTTCATTTTGTTTTCCAACTATTGAGCTTATTAGAGCAAGATTTGAACCTTGAATTTGGTTAAAAACTCATGCATTGCATGTTTTAAATGGTTCTTGAAAATGGGTTTGAATTTTGGATTTAATTGACTCACCTTTGGGGCTTGAATTCATAAATTGGCTTTTGAAACTTGTTATACATTGTTTTGGGATGTATTTTCCAGAATTTGGGCCCAAGAGGTCGAGAATTGAGTTGAGAATGCTTGGTTTGAGCTTGGAAGGCAAATCTGGAAATTTCAGATTTGGCTTCTTCGCTCGAGCGAAGGATTCCTCGCTCGAGCGACCGACGTTTCCTCTGAGCCACGCTCGAGCGAAGGATTGGTGGCTCGAGCGTAAAAATCGAGCATCTAGTACTTTTACTGTTTCATCAGACCGCTCGAGCGAAGGATTGTTCGCTCGAGCGAGGCCTTTGATTTTGGAAGCTCGCTCGAGCGAAGAAAGGCTCGCTTGAGCGAGGCTCTTATTTCAGCAAATTATGCAAAATGTTTTCTAAATGTATTTTTGCATCCTCATCCCATCTTAGGCATTATTAGGCCTAGTTTAAGGCATCTTAATGAGGATTTAGACATAGAACCACACCGAGGAAATTTAGGGATTTAATTATCATCCTTCCCGACTGTGAAACTTAGTGTGTGTTCTATTTGTTAACTGTTTAGGGTTGGCTCTCGGGGACGCGCTCTAGCTGCTATTAGCCCAATCTCTGTGAGTAACGATTGTGTAAAGATATGTTCAAAATGGTTATCTTTTGAATACTGAACTGAACTGTTTATTGAACTGATATTATTTACTGAATGAATGTATGTCCTGTATTCTGAACTGTATTGTGGCATCCTTAGCACTTACTGTTTACTGTTACTGTTACAGAGCTCTGTCGGTTTCCTTGTGGAACCATACTGTTTACTGATTGATGGCCATCATTACTGTTGGGTCTGTTAAGACCCGGTCCTTTTGGACCTACTGTTTATAGGCTAATGGGTGTACCACATATGACTGATTGACTGAAATACTGAAAGACTGAAATACTGTTTAATGAACTGTTTTCATTACTGTAAGGACATTCATTCATAACCTCTTTACGCTTTATGTTATTCACTGGGCTTTAGCTCACTGTTTATATATATATGTAGGTGCTCGCAGCCTGACGAGCTAGGAGCGTGGGTTGGTCCCAGATTTTGTCAAGCCGGCCTATGTGTCTCACTGCGAGTTAGAGTTGCCATGCTATGGCTTGGGTGTTTTTGTGTTCCCCATCGGTCTCCTCGTTTTGTACTCTTGTATAGGCATCTCTTGTTTTATTGTACTGTTATCGAGGGATTAGGTCCCCGTACTGAATGTCTGTATATGATTGTATAGACTGTATATAGACTGTACTGTTCTGAACTATATGAATGCATGAAAAATATTTTTGGCATACAGATTTACACAGCTCAATGGACACTAGTTACTTATTGTATTGACTTCCACCAGGCCCTGTACTCTGTTTAACTGTATTACAGTTCAGCAGGCTTTTGGTAATCTCGGATTACTGGGCAGTTATGGTGCTAAACCCATAGGGCCGGGTTTGGGTCGTGACAGCGCTATTCCAAATAGCGTTTTCCTCACAAAAAAATTATATGCACAGAAAGCGCTATTTCAAATAACGTTTTCTTCAGAAAAAAAATTTGCATAGAAAGCGCGATTTCAAATAGCGTTTATTCGGAAAAAAAAAATTATGTTAAAAGCGTGATTTGCAACCACGCTTTCTTAATTAAAAGCGTGGTTTGCAATAGCGCTTTCACTATTCATCACATTTTGGGCTCCAAACAGTAAAAGCGCGATTTGTAATAGCGCTTTAGCTTAGTTTGGAAAATCCATCCAAACTAGGCCTAATTTGAGAATTAAGATACAAAATAGGCTTAATATGGGAAAAGCCTCAAGTTTCCTAACTACAGAGACTAGTTTGAAAATAGTAAAACTAACTAGTTTAAATTAAAATTGCATTTTTTTAAGGATAAATTATAAACACACTTTCTAAAATTTGATTAAAATATGAATTACCCTCTATGATTTTAAAAGTTACATTTCACCCCTTGAGATTTTTAATTTCGTAACAAATTAATCATTTTATTAATAAATCATAAAGTCAATTATCAGTTTTTAATGATATTAGAAATACGTTTTAATTAATAATTTAAATAATTTCATTATTGTATTAGAGAGTAATTATGAATTTATTTTTTTAATTAATTGTATTAAATAAAAAACTCTAACAAAGAGTATTTGTAATTTTCAAATTACAAGAAACAACCTGTATTTTAAACAAATATCAGGAGATATATTTGTAATTTACTTTTTTTTTAGTACTGTTAGGCAAGTTATGCTTTTGGAAGAGTATAATTTTCCCCTGATCAAAGCAGTTAAAGAAAACCAAGGATTTCCCACCAAATAAATTCACAAGATCTTACCGATCAATCACAGCTGACATTTCATTGTACCATAAGAACTACACTATTGGGAATTCATTACCAATTCAAAAACAATAATAATGAATAAATAAATAAAAACTTCTATGACCCAAATGTAATCAGATTGCAAGATTGCTTGAAAGCTCACCTTGCATGACAATTAAGTCTCAAATTAAGTACTCATTTTCTTTAAATCAACATTTACATTGTGGTGCTACATGTGCCCCCCAAAAAATAACTGCGGGAAATAAAGTTCAGAATGTGAAAAACCGAAACTGAAATGTGATGTACATCAATTGGCCATGGGGGGCAAAATAAAGGCTGGGATTGGTTAGCCTAGTATATCCACTAGTTTTACTTTGAAAGGCTCAGGAAGGAGATTAAGAGTTCGCATGCTACATTTAGCAGAGTATTTATATTTATATAAATACAAAAAGGTGAGAATTCTAAATTCACTGAAATAAAAAAGCATCACTTGTGTTTTCTTTGATAGAGAGAATAACCGACAAGGGCAGACATAAGAAATGTCCATAGCACCTGCAAACAAAACAAATCATCACATAAATGGATATCACTATTAAGAGAATGATAATTTCACTTTAAAAAATAAAAAGAAAAGATGTAACGAACAAAGATGAGGAGCGATCCAAGTGAAATATTATTGTGGGCTACAAAGTGCGGATACAAACACTAGACACATAAAACATGATACAAACATGCACACAACACACATATATTTCATTATAAGAAAATAATAACGCTTTCTTCTTTTTCTACATTACACAATACATATAATTTTTTTTTTTTGATAAATCACACCATACATGTATATTTCATTATATAGAAATAGCAAGAAGTAATTTTTACATCTATATAATAAGAGGGCTGAGAAGTCATTTAGACATCAGGTTTTAGAAAATGTCTTGGATACAATTGGTTAGAAGGGGGCTGAGATATGACATGTTACAAGCATGCACGACAAGGACACAATAAAAATAGTAAGAAATCATTTTTACATTCTTTATATTTCGAGAACAATTGTGAATAAAAAACACTAATTATGTTTTGGAAATCTTTATTTATTAACAAAGTGGATATCTTGGGATATAGAATTCCTAAAATTCACAAGTCTAAAAGAGGGGATTAATAAGTACAAATCTACATTTTTATTTTACCATTGAATCTCAAGTTATTTTTTTCCGAGTTTGCAATGTGTTTCATGTGTATCCAAGCGATGAAAACATGTATCCATCAAGTGTTCCAAGTGTCTGGTTCAAATTTCATCCATCCAGTGTTCAAAAAGTGTATGGTTCAATTTTTTTTTAAATAAGAAAATAAAATAGGACACATTTGGAGGCATGTGCAACACGTGTTCAACATGGACATGGCACTTGCTTAGAGGTTTCCTAGATTGTAGGTAAGTATGTAGGAATTACTGTATTAATTGTATGCCACCGTTCGAGTCTCTTGATCCTGGACTGCATATCCTCAATTACGCCATCTAATGGAGAAACCTCCCTACTTGGTGATGACTCTGAAGCTGTACTACTGCCCTGTTTCTCCATGCCAATATTACACTGAAACATCAGCAAATGCAAAAGACATACGAAAATAAAACTCATGCTTGACAGTGACATTTATGAATGCAAGCAAAATGCACATTTTAAAGGTTCTTTTGAGGTTTCATACATTCAAAGTGCCTGTGGTTGTCAGCTTCATAGTAAGATTATGGTAAGAGCATCTCCAATGGCAAATGCTATAATAGCATTGCCATTGCTATAATTTGGCATTGAATAGTTAAAAATGGTAGAATTATAGCTGTGGTGCTCCAATGGTTAGATGTTATTTTGGTAGAACCAAACACAAAAACTGGTGTGTTCAAGAACCAAACACAAAAACTGGTGTGTTCCTGAACACACCAGTTTCTGTGTTTGGTTATGCAAAAATGGTGGTTTTGCAATAATTGATATATTTTGCTAGGACAGAGGGAAGGAGGGAGGGAAATAGTTGGTTTTGGCTAAGTTGGTGAATATGGTAGTTGCCAAAGCTTCAAATCTGGCACAAGCTTTGGCATTTGCCAAATTTGGTAGCTGTCATATTCACCATTGGAGCACTACTGCTGTTATATTATAGCAATGGCAGCTCTAAGAAGGCTACTAATGACACCACTGGTGTAGGGAACACTCATGTCTTTTGTGCTGAAGACATTTTTTAATAGATTGAACTGTAATGACACTCAGATGCAATACCCAATACCGAGTAGTTAATTTAAAGGGTTTAATCAGCAACCCCTGTAGTGTGTGGCTGGCTGGGCATGAGAGAGTGAGAGAAACTATTGAGATATTATTTTTTACTGCCAAAAATTGCTAAAACAACTAGCTATACATCACTGTATTCCAATTATAGGGCATTCCTGTGAGCACCCGCATCAACGCTCACTATAAATAAAAGCTTTATAATATCTTCCATATGGAGACTTGACAATATCCATGAACAACCGCCAGAGAGTCTTGCACTCTGTTACATATATTACAGCTGGATGGTCTCTTTGTCAATAATTCTTGACATACATATTCGGGCTAATCCTAACAACTTAAGCTTTGGGAACTAATAGTGATCTAACATTGCAGGTGTGCTTTGGCTTGGGAGCAGAATGGAGGTTTTACCTAGTGGCTATGATTTTTTCTTCAGTTGCCGGAAGTGAGAAGGTTGTTAGCAGGGAAGGCATGTTCATTTGTTGTTGGCAAGAGAATGGAGGGAAGTGAATTAGAAAGAGAATAACAAGCAAATTAAGTTGACATTAAGTCTTTTTCCAGTGTGGCAGCCAAAATGGCATAGAAAGTATCAATTGGAAATTATTTTTTAAAGATATTTTTAGATTTTAGAAAATGGTGCTATGTTGGCCAAAAACTCATTATTAATAATCACAATACCATATGCATAAGAAGATATCACAGAAAGTTGTATCCCCGAAGGAAATAAAAAGGAAAAAATAACTTCTAATAGACGAGCAATCTGCTCAGTTATGTCTATGTAATGTATGCATCAGCCTGCATGCAAACAGTAATGACAATACATACAAAAATGCCATCTAGGGTTCTGAACCACAGAAAGAAACAACTACTAAGTTTCTGAAAAAAAACTCAATCAATATTCATTCATCAAGTGGTGAGTGTCTTCATTACACAATCCCTATATATGTGTGTATGTGTGTCTTCCATAGCCAATAAGGAAATTTTTTAGAAAATGAAAAATGGATAAAAATGGAAACAAATCCAAAAAAACTAGATCTCTAAAATTCCTAGTCTTCCAATTGATGCGTTGTTATATCTTTGTGCCTCCCCTTCCTTGATTCCCATCATTATCATTGAGTGATCTAAAACTCACACTCAAATTTTTTTGTTCTTCCAAAGTTTAAAATAATAATCTGGTTGTAACAGTAAGTGTCATTCTACAGCAACCCAGCATTTCTTACTATAAAATATTTTTAGTTCAAAGCCTTCGTACTACTTACTAGTCACATTAAACTTGAAAGAGTAAAAACAAAATAATCATCCATTCAAATAAGATACAAACGGTGAAAGCACACAGTAAAAACAAAGACTGAAACCTCAGTTTAGCTAGTGGTCCAACTCAACCTAACTATTTGTCTTGCTTAGCCTTTGCTTCTGTGCTCACGCATCACCATGCTACTGTTGGGCTTGTAATAGAACATGCATTAATACTTCAGGAATATATCTGCTTAAAAATATTAGTGACTTAATTATTTCTACGTTTTTGTGCCAAACTAAATTCACCCTGCCCAGTATACTGCCTCCAAAATGTGTTTGTGCTGGTTTCAGGAAAAAAAGTTTCCCTTTTCCAGGTGGATCCAGGGTATTGTAACCAAAGGCCAATGAGGCATTCTATTTATTAGAAAACAACTGAATACTAACCACTTAGAGCCACAGAACTTTATCCTGTTACATATAAGTATTATCAGCCCCAGAAGACCCAACAACAGCAATATTAACAGTGAAAATTAAGTTCTTGAGCTGGGGTTGGGTTACGAATGACCACTGAAATTCATAATATATCCACAATAGATACATCATTTCATGGTATTGATGGGTGACTCTCTCTACAACACCATTTTTACTATTCAGATATCAACTTCCAAACAAACATCAATTATTCAGATATCAATTATTGAATAAGGTTTTTGTTCGGAAATTGAAATCCAAACAATTAATTTTTGTTTGGAAGTTGATATCCAAACAGCAAAATGGTGTGCTACGTTACACGGACTCGTTCATTTTTGGGAGGTACCCGTGTCGACACGATATGACACGACACGGGTACGAGTACGGGATACGGCCAAATGAAAACGGATACGGCTGATTGTTTTCTATAATATTTTTGTTATAGAATTTCTTTTTTGTTCTTCGTTTGAACAGGAAGAGAATAAGATCAAAAGAGTCAAACCAACAAAATACAAAACTTCACAACATGATTTGAAGGGAAAGGAAAAGAAGCCTGAAATGTAGAAGCAAAGTTGAGGCAGAGGTCACCAGAAAGCTGAAGAGTTGAAGTCGCCGGTGGCTTATTACAACCTTTTCTGCTTCGTCGATGCATTCCCATAATTTTTGAACTGAATCGTCTTTGGCTGATTTTTTTTTTGAACTGAATCGTCTTCGGCTGATTCGTCTTCCGATGAATTTGTGGTGTTCCTGCCTCTGTTTTTTATTTTTTTTCTTATTTTTTGAACTGGTTTGTCTTCTTCTGTGCTGATGCATTCCCTCTGTTTTTTGTTCCTGCCTCTCTCTCTCTCTCTCTTCTATTCCAGATCTGCCTTTTGATCTGCCCCCTCTCTCTCAGATCTGCCTTTTGATCCCCTCCCCCCTCTCTCTCTTATTCTTTATTTATTATATTTCATCCCTCTCTTTTATTCATTTTATCAAAATATTTTTTAAAAAACAATTGGACTGAACATCAGAAGATCCACAACTTTAAAATTGGGCTATAAGTACTCTTGGGCTTGCCAGTGTTAAACTTACTTATTTGTCAAACAATTGTCTTCACTACCAATTGGCTACAAAAGATTGACATAAATTTTAGGCCTACTAAAATTTGGGGCTATTAAAATTTTGGCCAACAAATCTTTTAATACCCTGGACTGTCATGTAACTAATTTATATTTTTGTTATTTATAATATATATGTCAATTAAAAGTAAAAAAATAAATTATATAGATAAATTTAAAAAATTATCAATATAAGTAATACATAAGATAAAAATAATAAATATATTTAAAAAATAACTATTTCACTTATCTTTATATAATAAATATATTTGAAAAATTAAATATTTAACGTATCCCCGTATCCGTATCCTCGTTTGGATCCATATCCACGTATCTTCGATTTTTAGTTTTAAAGTGCCCAACCCCTAGATACGTACCCGCACCCGATACCCACACCTGAGTCCGTGTAACATAGATGGTGTGTACTACAGCAAAGTGTGGTGCGCTACTAGAATTTCCTGGTATTGATAGTATCAAGATTGTGAGGAAATTTAGTTCTTGACCTCATTCGAAGCTAAAAATTACAATTGAAGAACTCCTTCCCAAATTTTAATGAGAGTTTAGATTAGATGGGATAGACATCTAGATCAATTGATACTGGAGAAATGCAAACAAAGGTGTAAAACAGGTATGGGAATGTCAAACAACACAAACTATCTAACACATGTATAAGAAAACAAGGATCTCTGTTACAGGTGCCAGTGATCATCGGGAATTGAAGAAGGTTTTGGTTTTCCTGGATTTGTAGATTTCTTGGGTCACAAATGAAATTCAAAACTCTTTCATACTTTCAAATTCTAGACATCTGTGCATTTTGAATATCAAGAATGTTTCAGGATTCTAGACAGCAGATGCTAGTTATGTACCTGAGATTGTATAAATTCCACAAGTTCCTGCAATCTTGAAGCTTGCTGAGTATGAATCCCACTGGAACTCCTTTCTGACGGAGGTAATCTTTCCAGAATTATTTGAAGGTAACTCTGACAAGGGCAGTATAAGAGTGAGCCATCAATTCAGGCCATATTAAGACATAATGGACTCAAAGATGCATAAACATAGGCAAAACCTTTGTAGTATATGAGCCATCCAGCTTAAGTGTTGAACCAGCAGCAGCTACAGCCTCTTTATTAATCCCTTTGATTTGTATGTAAGGATTAGGGACATCTTGTAGATGATCAACCTCAATAAGAATCTGAAAGGACAACAAATTTGCAATTCAAAAGCAATTAATGCAAAAAGTTGGATTCAGACCCTAACACATGTACAAGAAGATCAAACAAAAGCCAGGAAACAAATTGCACGAGCAGGAAAGCTCAAGACGTCCTTGAGCACCATCATCAAGCATAAATTTCAGAAACAACGAATCAAATGTGAACTTAGAAACAAAACACAAAATTAAGAATCAATTTTCAGCATACCTGATTCTCAACAAGGAAACATTACTAAAATAATTTAGAAATTCAATGTTATTTAGCAAGATGATAGTAGTATTTACAGAAAACAAAAGAACATTAAGGTTAAAAAACATCTAAGAAAAATTGCATTAAATGAAGAAAGCATTTACCAGTCAGTACTGTTGGGAGTTTAGAACACAATAGTACCACTTTGGGTTTATTCTAAAGAAATAGATAATTAAAAGAAGATATGGAGTCTAGAACCGTCATGCACAATTACTAATTAAGTTTCATTTATACAAAGACATGGCTCAAGCAGCACATAATATGTCGGCAGACACATGTAATATGCTGGCAAACTAGAAAGAATAGTTCCAAGGAGGGCATCTTCCTCTCCCTGACAAATATTGCCACCTCCAACCTGCCAAACAGCTTTCAAATCCCTCTCACAGGTACAGGCACAGGCACGGAAACGACACGACATGGGCACATGACACGACATGGATACATAAATTTTCAAAAAATGTAGGATGCATGGGGGAGACGTGCAAAACATATGATTTTATAAGTCATACAAAAAGCAAATAGGTCTCACAGGTTCCATTGAAAAGAAATATGATTGTCAGTGAAAAGACACGTAATATGTTGGAAGACTAGAAAGAATAGTTCCAAGGAGGGCATCTTCCCCTTCCCCTTCCCGACAAATATTGCCACCCCTAACCTGACAAGCTGTTTTCAAATCTCCCACGGACACGGACACGTGACATGACATGACACAAACACACATTTTCAAAAAATGTAGGACGCATGGGGTACATGTGCAAAGCATATAATTTTATATATTTATTATATGTCACATTTTCAAATGTTACATATTTATTCTATACCAAATATTTATTCTTATCAAAATCATCAATCATATAGATGACCACAGAAAACTAATGAGCTCTGAGTAACTTGGGACGCGCAGAGGACTCTATGCCACAGCATATAGATGACCTCAAAGAAAACTAACAAGGTCAATTCCTTTAATGTGATTGACATGCTATGCCACTACAGAACTGAACTCTAGCTTTACCTATATTAACATTTGTATGTTATGGTATAGAATTTCGGACCGTCATAAAATGAGTACAAAAAAAATGTGTACTGTGAAATGTTGAGATGGGTGAGCAGTCAGAAGAAATCTAAGTGAGCCAATACAATTTTAAATTATTGCTTTCAGTTCCCCACAGCTCATAGACAAACTCAATGGGAGAAGCAACTTTTTTCTTTTATGGAGTCAAAGAGAGTCGACTTATGACCATGCATAGTTCTTACAAAAAGCATCATCTAAGCATTCAAGTAGATGCTTATGACCATGCATGAATGGATTCATGTACATAAGCAATACAAAATGATGTTTTCAAGCATCATCTAAGCATTCTTGTAGATGCTTATGACCATGCATGCATGGATTCATGTACACAAGCAATACAAAATGATGCTTTCAAACAATACAACACTAGTACAGCGGTTAACAACTGGCAAATATACATATCCCTATAACATTTATCAAAAAAAAAAAAAAAATACATATCCCTATAACAGAGTTCACCATTATCATCACAATGAATCTTAGTGCATTTAAGAAATTTTTGGAATATATGCAAAAAGCCCATTTTGTATTCGAAAAAGAATGACCAGATAAGTATACTATTCAAACTAAAAGATTTGCCCATTAAAGTAATAAAACCTTTCCGTCTTGGTAGATATATGCAGTTGCTTCAATGTAAGAGACAGCTTGATACCTGAAAATGGAGAAAGAATAAGCATAGCATGTCAAGCATTAAAATTAAATCTGCAGGCAATCAACATAGAAAGAAAGGAAGGAAATGAAAGGAGAAACAAAAGGCTTTCTGAAACTGTCAATAAATTCTGCATGTAGTACAAATAGTCCCCATTTGGCAGTGGAAACTTTTTTTGGAGAGCTTTTCATTTAAATTTTTTGTATAGATGATGTGGGTATAAAGAGGCTTGGTATATACTATTTGGTTGAAAACACCTATGAAAATTTTTCTAATGCTTTTCTTGTTATAGGTAAATAAATCCATTAAAGGTGGCAAAAAAAGAGGCATAGCCCTGCACACTGGGATTAGAAAAAGTACAAAAAGATATATCTCTGAAATCAACAAAAGCAAAAGATGAGTCACAAAACTTCCTTTTAATCCAAAAATAAAAACAGTGTAGAGGGTCAATTTTGAGTCTATGTATTGCCAACTCTACATTCCAAAGATATTGGTTCCGTACTTCTGCTCCCTCTAAATGCACCACATCAAGCAGAAAGGCACTACCATAGATGCCTTTATAACCTTTGTTTAGCAACAGCCTCCTACCCAACTCATAGAAATGAATTACCAAGGCTAGCATAACCTAACCAACTCCAAAAAATAGAGAATAGTTAACTCCACAAGTCTCAAGCCATGTCGCAATGCAACAAAAGTTGATTAGTCTGAAATTAAAACATCTAGAAATGCATTACAATTTCAAACACCACTGCAACAATCAAACAGTTCTTCTGAGACCAAACTGCTTTAAGATTCCGGTCATCTCCATGTGCAAAAAAGGCTTATGTTCTCCGCATAAATGGACAATAAAATTGCAGCCTGAAATACATCTCCCCAATATCACCTTTACAAATGCAGCTTGCCCCATGCCAGAGGTCCCCTTTCATCTCTATTTATACGTGAACATGTAATGCGGTGATGAAGATTATAAGGAGGTGGGAAGAACAAGCATACGATGGGTAAAAGCATCCATTAGTTTCAGAGATTTCAAAGGTATAGATTTAATTACTTAAATATTTTGCCAATACTAGACCATTTGATTATGTTTTTCAAGATTTGTTTCTACAATCATTTTGACCGTCTTCTTCTTCTTCTTCTTCTTTTCTATTTTTTTTTTGGCAACTACTTTTTATTTGAATTAATGTATACAGAAGAAAATACTCCAAGAGTACCATGTGCCTTTGTTTAGGTGGTACTCCAAACAAATGAGAAACTACAACACACACTAAATGGGTCATCCTTTGTCTCCCAACTTCCAAACAAATGTGAGTCAAGATATCTCACTTGTAAAATGTTCCACTACATTATTCGATTGATGCACCACGTAGGTAATGTTAGTGCTTCAGAACTACGAAATAATTACCCTTAGCACGGATTACATATGTACAATTTAATTCAATCTATTCTGTATAATAAAAACACATGCACAAATTTTTTTCTCCTATGCCTTCTTTTGTTATTTCACTTTTGTCCTTTTACTCTTTCCATATTTCTCTATTATGCACATGATGTCAAGGTTTTCAAATGAAACATCAATTAATTACCTAAATATCCACCGTCAAATGAACCAATCAACTTTCTATTTGCTCAAAACTTTTTCATCTATGCTTATCGCACAATAGTTCGTTTTAACTTCTTTATCCAACAACTTAAGGAATCGATCTAAAAGGAAATCCATCCAAAGAGGAGCCAACATCCTTTACCACCTTTAGAGATGAAAGATAGTATTTAACCAGAAATCCATTGGTTTTCAAGACGGAAACAGAAATGAATTGTGGCACTGTCCTTTACAGCCACTAGAGTTTTGAGATGGAAATTGAAATTTTGCGGTTGTAGCCAAAATGTTTTGTAGGGCCAAGGATCTCTATTGGCTTACAAAAAAGTAGCAAGAACATTTTGTGACGATAGCTAGACTATGACATCTATGTAAAGTTTGTGTCTACATTAAACAATTCATGGTGTCACAATTGAAGAACTCAAATTGAAAAATTAACATAATGTGCAATCGGTTTGATCTCTTTATTTCCATTGATTCAATTTCCAATATATAAGCTTCTCATTTATTTATTGCTTTTTAAGTGCTAGCCTTCTCAGTTATGGAAGAATCATTCAGTGCACTAAACGAGGCATTCCCACCTACAAGGCTGTAAGTGTATCTTCTTAACAGTCCTCATATGGGTTTTCTTCTAGATAACATCATCTCAAGGCATTCCCTTTTGTCTCTGTACCATTCCATTTTAAATTACAATGGAGAGGCAAGTCACTTTCCCTATTATTATTTTCATGTTATAGCCGCTCAATGCTCACTCTCATGTGCTTTTTCTTCTAAATAACACCATCTCAAGACCTTCCCTTTTGTCTCTGTACCATTCCATTTTAAATTGCAATGGAGAAACAGTAGTCAAGGCCTTGCTCAATGCTCAATCTCTCCAAAGTTTCACAGCATTATCAGAAGTTAATACAATCATAACAATGTTTTCCTGAATGAACCATACAGAAATTTCTCAGTGTTTATAATCTTAATGTACAGCTATGAGAATTTAGATACACCATCATTTTCAAGCATTATCGAGCCCAATGAACACATACAAGCCACAATTCCTTTCTGTTCTACATCTTTCTTGAGCACTCAAAACATTCAAAACTCTACTTTGCAGATTACTTGTATTCCCAATCTCATCAAGATTGCCAAGCAATTAAGCACCAATTCTCATAAACCAAACAGCTCTAAAGCATTCCCTTAAATAATTATCAAAAGCATCAGTTCACCTTGTTAATTTTATCATCAATCACCAGAATTCATAATCATTACTCTCCATGTAACTGACATAATCAGATCTGTATCTTCCATTTTTTCAAAACTAGGAAATGTGAATACTCTTTACCATCATCCTTCATATTTAGCTCATCATGAAGTTTACCATGTGCAACAAATTAGCCACATTTATGTAATTAGAGGCTCTCTTAAATTGCGTTCATGGTCAAATATGCCGCACAAAATGAGGCAGAGGGAGTAATTTTGTTAACAAACAAGGCTTCATACACTGGCACTTGTGCAAACAAAGGTGCACTCTTTTAGAAACATCCAAATGAAGGTCTAACAGGCATCCATCAATAAGTGTCAAACTATCAATAAGCATCCTACATATTGTAACTTCTTTGCAATTACTTCAAACCTACAGAGTAAAAGAATATTGCCACAAGGAAACAACGTTATGCAGCTCACATGTCTTTCTTTTGTTCTGGAAATCAGGATAGCCAAATTGGCTCTGTGAACTGTTTGTCATCTTTCCAAAATTTCCAGTGCATCACAAGAGAAACGTGTCTAAACCATTGTATGAAGAGAACACACCATAATAAATTCCTACCTCGATAGAAAGTATATTATGAATACCAGACAACACCCAAAAAAAAAAAAAAAAGGAACTAATAAATAAAAACAATGAAATCAGCCTTCAATGTTTCACTATGTGGCTTACCCAAGGTTAATAAGGCCAGCAACTGTACAAATGCTGATATCAAAATCCACTTTCGGTTGAATAATAAAATTCCCTTCTCTTATGGGCTGACAAAAGCATTTCATAATCCAAAAAGGATCAAACATTCACTATGATCCACAATGTATTAAGGAAAATTTACATTACACAAATTAAAATTTTCAAGCAAATTAGACCACAAACCTCCCGTATCAGCAATGCAAATCTTCCCTCACAAATTCTAACTCTTATGCAGTCACTCTCTTCTAACTGGCCATTAGCAGGTATTCCAGGAAGCCTAAAGTACATATCAATAAAATTCTGAACAGAACTACATAGCTTTGTACGGTCAAGGATTCTTAAAATGTTTTGATAAGCCACCTGGTATTGACAGAATCAGAACAGTGTGTCAAGGAAAAACCAATTTACATGAGTTCTATAAAATGGACTTACTTGCTTGTAACTTTTCAATACAAACAATGAGCTCTCAGGAGAAAGCACAGGATCAAAGTCATTACGAATTTTGAGCTGCAACAACATAAAAGACAATTGTAGCATCAAACTAGTATCTCACAATTTATAACCAATATTAACAAATAAAGGCAATAGGGCAATAATGTTACTGCTAAAGAATAATTCTAATAATTAGCAAAAGATAAGGCACATGGATGTGTATAAGAAATTATCCACCATAACCTGCAGTGAGTAATTCTAAAGATTTGATATTTGTAGTCACTACATCAATATTATCCTGGTTTAAATCTCACAAATATCATATATCAAAAGTTTTAGACAAAATTATGATACTTCCGAATCGATGATAATAAAAAAAATTAAACTGGATTTGATAAAAAAAAGTACAAAATAGTCAAATATAAAAAAGCCATGGCAACCTTTAAAATATTTCAGAGTGAAAAATGATTTTTCCTTCCTTGACAAAAAAACATGAAACAATAAATTATGCAACAATAAGAAGCCTCAAATGGTTTTGAATCTACTAACATGTGCATGAACAAGATGTGGTTCAATGTGCAGCTGGAACATTGGAAACACTGTCATCATAATGTCATTTTGGGACATAAAGCACCCAACTCTACTTTTGTCCCTTTGAACTCGAGAAATAAGATGTGAATGAACACCTCCAACCTGTTTTCAAACAACTGGTTACCTCATAACAAGTATTTCTACTTATCCAAAAGAAATTGATACAGATAACGAGAAACAAGAAGGTTAATCAACAAAAAAATGAAATATAAAGCCTCAGAAATGAAGTGGCATTCATCCTTACAACAGCAATCCACAAGTCTAGTGATTTTCTGATATCAGGGTGCAAAGCATAAACCCCTTCAAAAATGACCTAGTCAAAATAAACAGAGAATATTTTCAGGAATCAAATCATCAGATACTTGAACATATATCAGATACTGTTTTATGATAAAACTGTGAATACAAGACAAACAATTATCCTCTCACTCCACAGCATCAGACTCCAACAATTCTCATCAGCTTTAACTTAAGATCACAAGATGATTAAGCAGCATATTAAACTCAGCTCTCAATAAGGTGAACCACTCAAAATATCCGTATTAAATAAAGTCAACATAACAGAAGAAGGTGCCCTGAGTCCCCTTTAAGCGCATGGAATAAGTTGCCTCGAGTCTGCTACCGAACTATTTTATTTAATCCCTTCTTGCTGACATTTGCATCTATGTTAAGTAATGAGGAGGAAGGTACTGCAATTTTATAATGTACCACTCCACAATCTTCAGAAACTTCAAGTTCCTTGAAACCACTCCTTGTGCCAGTCTCCAAATCAAATATAGGCACTTCTGTTCTTCGAGAGTACCTTATGCCATCAATATTCTGCAAGCAGGTCACAGAAAAAAGACCATTAGCAGAACAAAGTGTCAAAACCCGCTGTCAAAATACATGGTATACATTTTCTGGTATTGCATTGCGTAATTTCAAACCATATTCAGATCATTGCCCACTTCAATGTTCTAAAGTTCAAGAAAATGTATCCTTGTGATTGCCAACATTGTCACAACGTGGAGATGTGATGTTGAAATAAATCTCACTGAGTTATATCATGAAGAGGAGGTACCAGATTTTTCTTGTATTAAACACACTGGGGGATGTGAGGGTGAGAAAGCCTTCAAGTCTTGTGAACATATTGATGACTCTATTGACAGGGACAACAGGAAATCTTCACTTCATCCTCATATTCAGAGTTCTCATTCTGTGTCAGTTAGAGGGGTGGGGCAGGAGGGGGAGTCAGTATTGAGTCCTTGTCTCTTACAAGTTTCCGGAATGGTTTCTAACAAGAGTGATAATTTGCCTCTGTTACCTGCGAATAGAACCTCTACCAGTGGTAGTTTGAACCCACAGCTGAATAATATGGACACTAATCGGACTGATCTTTCGAGGGAGAAGTCTCTTAATCATAGACTTCAAAGGAACATTGTTAATGGCAACGATGGTTCCGAGTCTGAAAGGTGGTTGAGGGAAATGAGTAAGTATGTGTCTTTTCCTTTGGAGGAGGATGATGTCCCTCATTTTACACAGTTACTTGAGACTTTGGGGTTGGCATTGGTCAGGAATACGGGGAAGAAGTCTCGGGCTAAGAGGGTGGGGATTCCATCTGGGGGGGATAGAATTCATAGAGGTTCGGGTTTAAGGAAAGGGTTAAGGGAATTAAGAAATCTTGCAAGTGGTATCAATTACGAGGGGCGGGGAAAAGAGGTAAGGGGTGAAGATAGTACTCGATGAAGATCTTTAGTTGGAATGTTCGAGGACTACGGTCTCGTAGGAAAAGGGCCGTAGTTAAAGAGGTTTTGAAAATTCAACAACCAGATATAGTTATATTTCAAGAGACAGTGTGAGGAATGTGATAGGAATTTTATTAGAAGTGTTTGGGGAACTCGATTTAGGAGATGGGCTGTATTGCCCTCTAGGGGTAGATCAGGGGGTTTGCTGATTATGTGGGATGAGAGAGTTGTAGCGGAGTGTGAGATTGTTGTTGGGATATTTTCTTTGTCTATTAGGTTTAGGAATAGGGATAATAAGGAATGGTGGTTGACAGGGGTGTATGGTCCTAATAGATCGGGGGATCGTCGGGAGTGGTGGGATGAGTTAGTGGGGTTATTTGGGCTTTGTTCTCCTTATTGGTGTGTAGGTGGGGATTTCAATGTGGTTAGACAAATTTCCGAAAAATTAAATGGGGTTTCCACAAATAGAAGTATGCGGGACTTTGATTCTTTTATCAGGGAGTGTGAGTTGATAGATCCTCCTCTGAGTAATGCGCGATTCACATGGTCTAATCTGCAGGAAAATAGGGTGTGCTGTAGGTTGGATAGGTTTCTCTACACTTTGGGGTGGGAGGAGGTGTTTCCGGATGTAAGGCAGGAGGTAGGACCCAGAGTGGTGTCAGATCATTGTCCTGTGATTATAGAGAGCTGTCCTTTTAAATGGGGTCCAACCCCGTTTAGGTTCGAGAATATGTGGTTGGAAAATTGTGCGTTCAAGGCATTCTTTAAGGAATGGTGGGAAAATGCCCGAGTCCATGGGTGGGAAGGTTTTAAGTTTATGCGTAGATTGAAAGGAATCAAGGAGAAGCTCAAAATCTGGAAACGTGAAGTTTTTGGAGATACGGGTGAGTTGAAAACAGAGCTAGTTCGGGAGATTGGGGAGTTAGATGGGAAGGAGGCTGAGGAGGGATTATCTCAATCGTTAAGGTATAGGAGATCAACGCTAAGAATGAAGTTGGAAGAGATCATTTTTAGGGAGCAAATTTTTTGGGGTCAACGAGCTAAGTTGAAATGGGCTAGAGAGGGTGATACCAATTCTAGATTTTATCATAGAGTCGCGTCAGGGAAGAGAAAGAAGAGTTTTATTAAGAATTTGGAAGTTGCGTCAGGTGAAGTAGTGTGTAAGGAGGAGCTTATTGTCAAGGAACTGTTCAATTTTTATTCAAATCTGTATTCCGATGGGGGTGTGGATCGTCCAGGCATTGAAGGCATTAATTGGGTCCCAGTGGATTTAGCGTCTGCTGGGTGGTTGGAAAGACCATTCGATGAAGAAGAGGTGAGACAGGCAGTGTTTGAGTGTGATAGAGATAAGGCTCCTGGCCCAGATGGCTTTTCAATGGCGATTTGTGATTGTTGGGATATTGTTAAAAGGATCTTATGAAGGTTTTCTCGAGTTTTTTGAGAGTGGACAAGTTAATTTGTGCACCAATGCCTCTTTCATTTGTCTAATTCCCAAGAAGGAGAAGTCAATCAAGATTGGGGATTTTAGACCCATTAGCTTGGTCACATCTCTTTATAAGATTTTAGCAAAAGTGCTTTCTAGAAGGCTTAGAGTTGTTCTGGGGGGCACTATTTCTTTGGCACAAGGTGCATTCGTAAGGTGGTCGTGATTTTGGATGTAATTTAAGTGGCCAATGAGGTTGTGGAGGAGTATAGGAGATTAAATAAGAAGGGTATTGTATTTAAGGTAGATTTTGAGAAGGCATATGACCATGTTGATTGGGGTTTTGTGGATTTTGTTTTGGAAAGGAAGGGGTTTGGTGTTAGGTGGAGGAAATGGATTTGGGGGTGCTTGTCGTCATGCAGTATGGCAATCATTGTGAATGGCAAGGCGGGAGATTTTTTCCAAGCATCCAGGGGCTTAAGACAGGGTGATCCTTTATCACCGTTTTTGTTTATATTAGTTGCTGATGTGTTGGGTAGGATTATTGAGTTAGCTAAGGATAAGGGCGTAATTGAAGGGTTTGTGGTGGGAAGGGATAGGATAGGCGTGACTCACTTACAATTCGCGGATGATACTATTTTCTTCTCATCTGAGGAGGAAAGTAAGGTGGGGAGTCTACTGAAGATTTTAAGAATTTTTGAAATAGTGTCTGGTCTCAAGGTAAATCTTAGCAAAAGTAGTGTTGTGGGCATTAATTTGGCTGATAGTCAGGTGCATAGGGTGGCAGCCTCGTTGGGATGTTCAATTGATTCCTTTCCCCTCAAATATTTAGGGCTTCCGCTGGGAGGAGATCCTAGATTGGTGTCTTTTTGGGAACCTGTTCTTGTCAAAATTAGGAAAAGATTGGAGGGATGGAAGAGAGCTTTGTTGTCTAAGGGAGGGAGGTATACGTTAGTACAATCTGTATTAGGCTCGGTTCCTATTTATTTCTTGTCCCTTTTCAAAGTTCCGGTTAGCATTGCAAGGAAAATTGAGAAGTTGATGAGGGATTTTCTCTGGGAAGGGAGTGGGGAGGGTAATGGAGTTCATTTGGTTAGGTGGGAAACTGTTTCTCTTTCTAGGGCAAAAGGTGGATTGGCTATTGGGAACATTGTTGCCAGGAATAGTGTTTTATTAGGCAAATGGTTGTGGAGATTTCCTTTTGAAAGTGAGTCATTATGGTGTTCAGTTATTAAGAGCAAGTATGGAATTCAATCCAATGGTTGGGATTCTAATGTGGTTAACAGAGGCAATTGTCGTGCTCCGTGGAAATCCATTTCTCGTTTGTATCCTCTTGTGTCTAATTATTTTTCATTCAAAGTGGGGAATGGGCATCGTTGTTGGTTTTGGGAGGATGTTTGGTTAGGGATATTTCGCTTTGCTAGATCTTTTCCCTTCTTTACAAATTGGTTCGTTTCTCCAAATGTGTCAATAGCGTCGGTGGCTTGCTGCCTATGGCACCCATATCTTGGAATTTTGATCTCATTAGAAACTTGAATGATAGGAGGCGGGAATTGGCTTCTTTGTTGGTTGTGCTTGAGGGGTTTCTCTTTCTTCGACTCGATAGTAGGGTGTGGAACCTTGTCTCGTCTGGGGTCTTTTCATGCAAATCTTTTTTGATAAGATTATTGATAATCCTCGGTTCCTTGTTCCTTTTCATAAGAATCTTTGGAAAGCGGGGTCCCTCAAAAGTGAAGTTTTTCATGTGGTCTTTGGCTCAAAAGGGAGTTACAACTAATGGTGTTCTTCTGAGGTGAAGGCCTCATCACTCTCTCTGACCCCAATGGTGTGTGATGTGCAAGAGAAATATGGAGGTAGCGGATCGTCATTTTCTTCATTGCCCAGTGGCTATAGCATTATGGCAGCGCTTGTTCAGGTTATGTGATGTGCAGTGGGTTGCTCCAAGGGAGTGTATACATATGATTCTTATTCGGTTTGATGGGTTTGGGAGAACCAAGAAAGCCAAATCAATGTGGTTAGGCATTGTCTTTGCTATTTTTTGGGTTATTTGGTTGGAGAGAAATGTTCGGATTTTTGAGGACAAGGTAGCAAGTGTAGAGGCTTTGTGGGATAGGGCTGAATATTTGGCTTCTTTTTGGGCTTTTGTATCTCCTCCTTTTAAAGGAATCCCTTTGTTTTTGATTTCTAGGGATTGGGCAGCTGTGTGCCATTCTTAGAGTTCGGAGTCTTGTGATTGGTTTTGCTTTTTCTTCTTCTTTTTTCTCTCCTTGTAAGAGGACTTCTTGTCCTCTCCCTTTTTTGATTTAATAAAATTTTGTTGTTTCTCAAAAAAAAAGACTTGTGAAAATAAATTCTAAATTTGGGAGAAGAAAATTGAACCAAAAGGTAGCACTGTATCTAGTTACCAAATTGAAAAATAATTGCACATCCATCAATTACGTTTCTGGTTTCCACACAATTATCTGACCTCCTAGTACAAAACATAAACCATATCTCAATCAATATCTGCATCCCTAATATAGAACACTAGAGATGACATAAGTGTTACAACTATATAAAATTAGTCCTACAAACTGTTGGATAGCTTGCTATACATTGTTGGACAGCTTGCTATACATTGTTGGACCAATTTCATGACAACTTAAGCTTTAGGGAACATTGGTAATCTAGCTGTTAAATCAAAAAAGCTTAAGCTATTAGGAAATTGGCCCAACGATGTACTTCTTTCCAACACTAGCATGGTATCAAAACTCAAGTAGGGGGGAAAGTTTTGGGTTCAAGTCTCTCTGTCTGCATTTGTTTCCCATTTGCATTATACTTCTCTCTATTTATGGTTGTTTGTATCTCCACGTGAAAGATGGGAATGCAAGTGAGGAAGAGTGTTGGATAGCTTGATGTACATTGTTGGGCCCCATGTTCTAACAGATTAAGGTTTTGGGAAAATTGATGATCTCACAGAAACAACATTGATTTAAGAGAATGAACCATGAAGGGTAGTAAAGGCAATAATCAACAAATAAAGAGAAGACTGTCAGCCCCTAAATCTAGGGCCTATGCATTAAACACAAATTAAAGAGGAAAGAAATAAAGAGACGTATGTAAAATGCTTCCATATATTTTGGTGTATTTCCATCCATAAAACCATCCTTGGTTGAAGAAGAAAAGAAACACTAATGTGGTACAACTTTCTTTCACAAATTAGGTACAAAAGTAAAGTAAAAAAGACCCAATTTCCTCACATACCAATAAATTGATAAATTACTCAACTCATCATTTATAAATAGAGAATCGGAATTTTGGAGTAATGAATTCTTATTCAAAAAGCTGCTAGAAATGAATATCTCTAACAAAGAATGATATTCAAGTAGGCAAAAAAATCTTATGTTTATTGACCATTAAGTGGAGTGCTTTACCAATAAAAAAGTAGGTTGAACAATCCATAATAGTTTTAAATGAATAAACCTGTTTTTTCATCAAATTTCTAAAAGAATTAGTGGTCTACAAACTTGCATATCCACTTAAATGTGGCTATTTTATTATTGAAGTAGGCAAAACATCTTATGTTTATTGACCATTAAGTGGAGGGTTTACCTATAGATAAGTAAGTTGAACAATCCACAATAGTTTTAAATGAATAAACCTATTGTTTCATCAAATTTCTGAAAGAATTACTGGTCTACCAACTTGCATATCCACTTAAATGTGGCCATTTGATTAAACCAGAATTTATAACCATGCTGAGAAAACTAAACAATACATATGATATGAAACAACAACATAATGTCTTACTTTTGAAAGCAACGCTAGATCAAGAGAGCCAAATTCATCATACTTGAAGTCCTTTACTTGATCAGATTTGTAATAGCTTTCAAGGGAAACAACTTCACAGCCAACAATATTTGCCATTTTACGAGCCAAACTAGTTTTTCCAGACCCACTTGGACCGCCTACAACAACAAAAGAGACATAAGTGAAACTTCAAAAGTTCAAACAATTGAACAACTATATAAGGGCGTACCAAGAGAAGAAATAATTTTAATTCCTTATGCTTTAGCTTTTATTCTTCACAAGGAAAATTAAAAGTTCCATAATTTAAGATCAATTCTAAATTTGGCAATCTATATTTCTTAAAGCCTTAATTTTAAGGGTAAAAAGTTGCTTTCAATAGACAAGCACACTAGAACAAACAAGATGGAAAAACATGGACTCAACTCAATAAGCACAATCTTTTCAAGTTGGTTACATAAGCCCTGGCACAACACTAAGTTTGCTAGAACTTCATTTATCCAACATGGTAAGGTTTTAAGTAAAAGTGGCAACCGCCATAACGGTAATGGTGGCGGCAACCAGAACAGTGAATTTTTACCTCTTCGCACAACTTTAGGAAAACTTAGCAATACACATGTTTTTATTTCATAATCACATTTAGTAGGGTTTAGAATGCTTTGTGGTGGGTTTTGTTTAGGTTTCAAATATGATCCAATATGAGGTTAGATTTTGCACTTAACCATGTCTTTGAACTATTTGAATAGCATAAGAGTAGTAATGCTGGCAAAAAGCTTTGTTTCAGAAAGGGCATTGTAGATGACAATCACAATGGGTGTTTGGGGTTTGCTTTTTGGGTGGGTTTTTTTTTTTTTTTCAGTCTTTATTGAACTTTTTTTTAAAAATTTTAAAAAACTTTAGGCTTTTGGGTTCTCTACTTGACTAGACGGACCATGAAAGTAGTAAATAAAAAAATTTGAAAATAAGTCCAGAAATTACCCCCAAAAAAAGTCAAAAACAGTTGGCTTTTTTGGCAATCACATTCAGACCAGTTTGAAAGAGAGAGAGAGAGAGAGAGAGAGAGATCTTACCAATTCCAACTATAACTGGAAGACCTTTATTCTCCAACAGAGCCTGAAATAAAAGACAGTCATGAAGTTTGGATCCGACTAAAAGACTCCAGACTCCCATAGACTTGAAGCTCCAAAGTCTAAAAGTTTTCCTCACTACTTATCTAATAACCCTTACCTGTATTGCTTGAACAGCAAGAAGCAATCCCCTATCCAAGTCATATGAATCAGGCATTGGAGCAAGCTGCAGGGTATCCCTGAAAGAAGAAGGATCTGTAGCTGTTTCATGAAAGGAGTCAAGATAAATGAAGAATAGATAACACACCCAAGGCACAGTTCACTTAACAATAATGCTGGCATGAGAAATTTTACTTTCTACTGGTTGAGAAAGCATACCAGTGACAGAGCCATCAGCAAGTGGAGGATCTGGTGAGACAAAATGCCAAGTTGCTAGTACAGGTTCCATTTGGGATTTTGTTGGCGATCGAGTCCATGGCTGAGATAAATCTTCAAACACAAGGTTCGAAGCAATTCGAAGAGGCTTTGGTGCAGCAATCAACCTTTCTTGAACAATAGTGGCAGATGTATTAGACAAAAGTGGTGGTGTATTAAGGCGTGGTACACCTGCAAGTGAGATGGGGATTAATTGAAAAGAGAATAACTAATATGAAAGATGAAAGGAACCAAACAATTGTATGGAATACAGATGGGGTAAAAACAATAACGAAATTATGCCTTTTCCCAACCTCTTCTTTCAAGAATCATTTCAAGGTATGATTTAGTGATCCATGGCCCATTTACACCAATCCTCAATGCTTCTGCTCCAACCGTCTACATGAAAGCAACATATCAAGATATAGCACAAGTTAAGACACAAGATTCTTTTTTGATACAAGAAAACATCACTAATTCAAACTTCTTCAACTAAAGTTTGTACCATGCAAAGCATGAACAGAAAAAAGACCTATAACAAAATAATAGTGAAAAGAAGTATAAAATTAACTGCAACAATAGTAGAAAGTATGATGAGAGGAAGATTTATTATGTGGGAAAGATGCTAGCCAAATCATAATGCACTTCATTTAACAAATGAATAAAACTATGCAAACAGAATATGAATTCAGTACAGCTTAATCATTTAAATTAGGAAACTAAGCAATAAGAAAACAGACAATGTGGAACTTTGCTATGTGAACTAAGGAAGTCCCCATCTTGCAACAGTACTTATAAAATTAACAGCGGAAATCCTAGCCTTGTTCGACATACGGAATCAAGATCTTTTGACAAAATATCCTACTAAGAAAAATATTGAGCAGCAAGAGGTTAGAAGCTATGTGAACATACACATTGGAAATGTATTTTGGTTGTTGTCATGGTATGAATAGTTAAATGACCACTGACAAATCAATTAAGAGTAGTAAGAGAAAAAAGCAGCTACAATAGTTTGGCCTTGTAAAATCAACCAATAACCATGCAACTATGAAGAATTTGATGTGGTCCAAGTGTTACATGGTCTTGGGTAGAATTCAACCCCAAAAGCTAGTTGTTGAAATGAGAGTGCCCTTAGGCTTATATATTGCACATTACTTTTGTACCAGGCAATGTGGAACTTTCTTCACACCCTCCCACAAGTACAACATGCTCACTCAGCAACAATTGCCGCATGTGGGCCTGGGACATGCACCCTACCCATCCCTAGGTAATTCGGCTCTGATACCATGTCACACGATCTTAGGTAGAACTCAACTTAAAAGTCTAGCTATTAAGGTGAAGGTTCCCTCACGCTAATATACTCCGCATTACTTTTGTACTCAAAAAATGTGAGATTTCGCTTCACACCCTCCCTCATGTAAAGCATGCTTACTTGGCAATACCTGTTGTGTGCAGGCTAAGACACATACCCTACCCACCCTAGATACTTCGGCTCTAATACCGTGTTACACAGTCTTGAGTAAAACTCAACCTCAAAAGCTAGCTATTAAGGCAAGGATTCCTTCACGCTTAACACCAAGGTGCTATGAGGACATGCAGAAGTCCTAGAAGGATGTTGGATGACATAGAGAGAAATGAAATAAATAGGATTCAGGTTCCCAACTAGCAAAGGGCTTTGTTGAGTTAAGTAATGATGCTGAAAAAAGCACATACCCTCATGTTTCTAGCTTCCAAGTTTTCAAGACAACTGCTTAAACAAATTTTTTTTTTACACCAGTTAATATATAAATATAATGCTCCTTATATATACTGATGGGGAACAAGAAGGAATTTGAATGGAAAAAAAGAAAAGAAGAAGGTTTGACATTGGTAACAAATTAAACCCCAAGTTTTAAATTGTATTAATTTAAAACTTAATATTTGGGGTTTAATTTAAGGTTTAAATTGAGATTGGGACCAAATCAAAATATTGACGTTTATAACCCTTTACCTTCTACCGCATCACCAAAAAGATGTGTTAAAAACAAAAAGCACTACATGCATCACCACAAATACCGAGCAAAACATATTCATGAGAACAATACAACCCTTTACCTTCTACTGCATCAATAAGACAGCAACAATCCTTTAGAAGTGTTAAAGAACAATATTTAATACTGAATTCTAAATAAAATTTCTAGTAGAATAAATAGTTCATACTTTCCTATTTGTGCCCCTCAACACCAAGTATGTCTCACCCAGAGAATCAATGGTTTCCAGGGATATTGAAACATTGCCATTGCTAACTGAGGTAGATGCCCGTTTATAACTGACTACAACAGTGTACCCCAGAGCCAGCAATCCACCGAGGGTCATCCGTCCGACCTGTTCCAGTTGTAAAAGAAGAAGCATGAGAAGAACCATCCAAAGTCAATGAGCAGAAGAAATTTATGCAATAAAATAATGATATGAAAATAATGTTATAAAAAATTTCCATTAGAAAAAAATGTGTCTAAATAGTGGTAGCTTTTACATCTATGCTGATGATGAACATAAAAATCCCTAATCTCATTGGAGGATGAAATCTTGAGGATAAAGAGCCTCACCCCTCTTGTAATAATCCATCACCAACCATAAAATTATTAAACTAACATAATATAATCTCTCTTGACATTAAAAAAAATGGACCTAAAAACCCTATACAGGCTATAACAAAAAGAAAGAATTAAGTGGAATCATTTTTTTTAAAAACCTAGGGCAAAATCCTGTTTACCCCTTTTGTTTGTTTTGGCCCAGAGCAATTTACCTCCCTGACATTTAAATATATGCAAAATACCCTAGTGTTATTTTGGACTAAAATGCAACCACTAACTCCGCTAAAAGTAGTGTTGAAAAGACAATAATACCCCTCTCTAAATATTTAAGTGCAGCAATCAATTGTATCACTTTTTCCAAAAGATCAATCCCATCCGAACTAAAATGACATACACACATATATAATATAATAGTGAGAAGAAATGTCTCACCTCAAACTCAGCTTTTGGCCGGATAATGTAATTTTTGTCAACAATCCTCTGGTCACCCAGTGATAGATAATATCTGATACCAGATTGCCGCACCTTAATCCAATCATTTATTCGAGCTTCTTCGCTAGCAGATGGAGGCCTTAAGTACATTTCAATAAAACTGAAAGCAAAATGCAGTATAATTAAGCAGCCACATCAACTATTGTTTGATATTAAGGTAAGAAAATCCAGGCAATGGAACAAAATTGCCAACAACTCACTTATCCATTATCACCTCCTTTCCATGTAAATTAAAGGCTGAATGTCCATTTGGTGACTGCTACAAAAGCACAGCATATTAAGCTAAAGAAGACTGTAGTCTATTTTTGCAAAGAAATGATGAAGAAGATTAATGGCAGACACAATAGAGATAGTTTCAGATAAATCATAACAACGTCATGAGAGGAGAACAACAGACACAACAGATATTCCAGCGTATCCTCAAAGATAAGGAAATCAAAAATCAATATATCATAACAAACCTTGCAGCCTCATGTTCAACTCACGTCATGCCATTGCATCATAATGATATAACAGGAAACAAAACAAAACAAGAAGCTTATGCCTTACAGCTCTGCAACAGAAAATTTATTTCATCTTTTTCACTACATATGGGGAACTTTAGGCTCCAAAAGTTTTTAAAATAATAAAATAACATAAGGGGAACAAAATAATAGCAAACCAATTTTTACTATCTTTTCCACCATAAAATTATAATAAACAGGTGAATAAAATAAGGGGAACAAATTCAGCATGGTTATTTCCTTTTTGATTTGTATATGGCAATGCCCCCTTGGGGACTTTTTGTTTATAAAATATTTCTTTCAAAATTAGATTTCCTTTTCATGCCAGATTTGTTGAATTGAATGGCCTAAGAGTGAAGTTCAAGGGCTTGGCTTGAAGGCTCAAATTCCATCATACCAGCAGTTTATTCATCAAGTCTATTCTCAAGCCTATATCTTTTTTTTGTGCTTCTTTCAGTTTCTTTGATACAAGAGGCTCTGAAAGAGGTGCAAGGGATGTGTGAACATAAGCTAATGCTGGCAGTCTATCAAAAATATTACCATATACTAAACTAATCTGATTGAAATCACATTGATACTAGAGGCAAGCTTTGTCAAGTTTTTATAGATGATTGAAAGAAAAGAGGAAGAAGAAAAAAAAGTTTCAATATAATACTTCCAGACTACCCCTAAAAAAATATTCTAGTTAAAAGTAACTGCGGAAAATAGAAAAACAGGTCCAACTGATTACATGGAGGAGCAGGAATTATAATTACACAAGTATATAATACTTACGAACCTCACTTTTGCATTTGAGCTTGTAGATTGGCTCTCTAAATGATGAAACAAAGCTGTTATTAATTCTGATCTGCAGGATAAATGAATCATATCATGAATTGGAAGACAAATTTAGAAGGGGTAATTCAATTCGCACACCATAGAAAATCTCAATACACACCATTTATGTTGTTTAGATATAAACTTACAAACAAAGGTCAAATGTTCAGACATATACTGTACGGATATAGTTTCTCATTTAGAAGGCCAGGATATTGAAACACAAACCTGAGCATGATGAAGGTCAGGCTCGATTTGCTTTCTAAACAATGGGAAAATACTGTCGATAAGATAGTCCAATGAACAAGAATCTCCAATATCATATTGAACTTTGGAAAGAAGACTAAAATGAACACCACCAACCTGATCCACAAAATTTATAATGCATAAGTTCTTATAAATATATATATATATATATATTTGTTTGATAACTTGGGATAGTCCTATGCAAACTGCAGTATAATGCTAAAAAGGAAATGACAAATAAAAATTTTACCACTGCCACTCGAATATCTAGCAAGGAGCGCAGTCTTGCATGAAGAGCATAGGTACCATCAACTATTACCTACCAAGCATAAAATAAAGAGATCAGAAGCTTTTATGGTTGATCAAGCAGAACATTATTCGCATACTTACCACCCCCAATGACGAACTCTCTATTGCTTTAGAAGCAACACGTTTTTTTTCTTGGAAATCAAATACTGGAGTCAGTATATCTTTACCACTTATCAAATCCTATATCAACACAAATGCCAGTTTAAAATAAGTGAACACAAAAAAATTAATTATATCTAAATAATGTAACCATTGTTCTAGCTCACATGAGCAAATCAGAAAACTCTACAAACACAAAATGAAACCAACATTTACAAACACAACCCACCCCTACTTAAAATAAGAACAGAATGAAGAAAACAAAATCATTCAATCCACAATGAGCAACTCCCAGGCCAGTACAACTGTTCATAACTACTATGAGATGTTCTTATATTTCTAAGAACTAGGCCAAGAGCTTTAGTAGGATCCATCCCAACCAAGTAAATATCAGTTCAGCCCCAAGAAAAAGAAATAAGAACAAGCTACATACCTCAAGATTTTGAACTAAAGTAGAAAAATCAATTGAATGCAAATCGTTCCCATCATCAACCCCAACTCGATAGTTCTCCATCGATACAACAATACAACCAATCACAGATGCTACCTTCTCCGCTAAGCTTCAGAAGCATGAAATTCACGTGCTTCGTTACAACAATTTGAAGAAATGACAATTACCAAATATATAGGCAACCAAAAAAATAAAAAATAAAAATAAAAATAAAAATCCTACCTAGATTTGTTTAAAATCATTGAATGAAATGATAAAATAAAGCTATAAAGAGCATGCATACCTTGTTTTACCCGACCCACTTGGACCACCAATGCCAACTGTTACACGACCTTCCTTTTTTTCTCTAAGTTCTTGAATAGATTTTACCAACAAGTAATACCCACGATCGAAAGACTGCAGAATTCTCAAACCGACCATGATCAGGCCGCTAAAACAAAATGTTACATGGGAATTGAGATTAAAAACCCAATTACATGGCATGCACGTTAATAAAGACTACATTCAGAACATAATCATCTGCAACTGAAATACAGATGAACTTGTACATATACGTACATATGCAATAAAACCCAAATGAATAAATTCAAATTTCCAGTGAAAATAAAAAGTGAATCAAACATCTGCAAAAACTTGAAAAACCAACACTTCATGTTTTGTCTCTTAGTTCTTGAATAGATTTTACCAACAAGAAATACCCATGATCGAAAGATTGCAGATTTCTTAGGCTACTAAAACAAAATGTAATATGAGAATTGAGATCAAAAACCCAATTGCATGATATGCACATTAACAAAGACAGCATTCAGAACATAATCAAGTCCAACTGATACGTACATATGCAAGCAAACCCAGATGAACAAATTGAGATTTCTAGTGAAAACAAAAAGTGAATCAAACATCTGCAAAAACTTGAAGAAACCCAGATGCAGAACAGGTACAAGAATGATTAAAAGAAATAAATTTTCGATTTTTGCATACCACATGAAGAGGTAGGGATTGGATGATTGAAGATGAAGATGAAGATGAAGAAGTAGAGGGTTGTTGGTAGAAATCTCGACCCCCTTCTTGGAATACCCGCTGCACCACATTATCGTCCATGGACACAAACCCAATACAATTCCAGAGCTTGTCTCAATTGAAGAGAAGGGGGAGAGAGAATTTTCGATTGCTTTCTGGGTTGTACTTACATGGATACATACATCATGATGTATGTATGTATACTGAGATTCTTCACCAACAAACAAAAACTCCCTCGCTAGTGTTCCTTCAGTTACAATTCTCTTTTTGCTTTTTTTAATAAAGACAATGGGGATTTTAGACGCGAGGGAAAGCAATAGAACACGGGGTATTCTTTTCTACTACTACTGGTCTCTTTCCTCATTTTACTCCTGAGATATATTCAAAATCTCAAAATCTCAGGACTGAGGGAGATCCTCATTCATGGTGTGATGAATAATCATCAGAATTTATTATTATTTTAAATTTAAGAATAACTAATTTGTTTGATTTCAGGATTTAGGATTTATTTTTTAGAAAATTAATTTGTTTTATTTTTATTGATTTTTTTAATATTTTCATTAATTTTTTTGAATTTTTAAATGTACCTAATATAAATACACTTAAAATATATAATATTTATTATGAAAAAAAGTAAAATAATTCAATAAATACTAAAAATATAAATAAATAAAATACAATAATTCAATATATTTTCATATTCTTATGTATTTATTAATTTTTTATAAATATTTTATTTTTTAAATACATCTAAATAAAAAAGTAAAAAAATTGTTTAAAATTTTTAAAATATTCATTAAAAATTTAAAAAACATGAAAAACAAAAAAATAATTTAAAAAAAATTAAATTCAGAAAATTAAAATCAAATACAATGAATAATTATAAATTCTTAAAATTATGTCTTTTTTTAATTTAATTGTTGGAGTTGACCTCTAAATTTTCTCACAGAGAAAATATAGGGAATTGGGGGGAGTGGAAGAGAAAAAGGATGAAAAATGGGAGAGGACAGGGGAGTGGGAAGCATATTTGGATTACACGGTGGACACAAAAAAATGGACTTTTAGGAAGAAATTAAAATTGGATTTAATTGACTTCGTTTGGAATATGGATTGACTTTTTGATTTTTTTATTTTTTGACTATTTTAGTCTTTGTGATGGATTTTTTTAACTTTTGTGAGAGAAAAGATAAAATGATTATAATTTGAATGTGACATTTTGTCTTATTGACTTTTTAATCTATTTTGTCATTTTATAGCTATTTTAGCCCAAGATTGAGATGCCAAACGAAGGCTTAGACATGTATTGAAGAATTTTAATTATGAAGTTAATAATTAAAATTCTAAACTATTTTATATACTTGTAAATATTTTTTTAAAACACTACTTAATTGTATTTCCCACCTAATAAAATACGGTAGAGAGTAGATACTTATAAAAAAGAAGGATAATTTGGGTAATTGAATTATTTCAATTACACTGAGTAATAATTTCTCCTTTTATTATCATCATAATAGAGATATTATGATCTATTAAAAAAATTCTTCTTAATTATTCATAAAACCCAAATATATAGAGAGGGAGAGGACAATGTGCCGTTTAATTTTCAATTAGTTCCGAACATGAAAAAAATATTTCCTTTCAATCTTCTATTTTCATTATGTTGATTTCCTATTTTCGTCCCATTCCACCTGCAAAAATATATGTTTCATTTTTTTTTTTTTCTCTTTTTAGAATAATATTTTCTAAGACATAAGTGATACTAATACAGTTGAACGATGAGTTACAAGAACAATTTAACCTTTTTGTGGCAAGGCGATAAATTGGGTGATTTTATGAGGCTGTAGAATCAACCCTGGAATATTTATATTCGATTAGAAATAACCCAACTAGTACAATTTATTATTATGTGATGTCCAAAGTTGTATTTTTGTTAAATACTTTCATTTAGACTTCTAAATATACGTCCATCATCTTTTATTGAAAAGACTCAGTTGCTACCTTGGTGGTGTTTGGCAAGTGATTTTGGGATTAAAATAGTCACAAAAAATGAAATATGTTATTTTAGTTACAACAAACAAAATATCACATCTAACCCATAATCATTACACTCTTCTCTCACAAAAAAAAGTTTAAAAAGTCAAAAAGTTCTTTTCAAACCAAGCTTTTTAGCCTAGGCTAAAATAGTTAAAAAAATCAAAAAGTTAACCCACTTCCGAAACAGAGGCCTTGTTAGTTTAATTTCAAATTTGTGATGCAAGTATAATAAACTATGCAAGGATTTGATTCATACTATTGATATATAGACAATCCATTCAAGGCTTCCATCCAAATTTTCAAATCACTAATTTGCCAACTTGCAAAATTTTAAAGTTTTTCAAGTTCCAAAATTCTCAAATTTCTCAAACTAGAACCGGATTTTCAATAGCTCATTTTTGGACTTGTTATTACTCCCAAATTATATTTAGGCCTCGTTTGGGAGCAGGTTTTTTTAGTAATTTTTTTGTTAAAATGTAATGTAAAAAAAATTAATATGTTTGGGATGATTTTTTGATTTTTTACAAAAAGATGTACAAAAAATAGAGAGAAAAAAGAATCATTGACTTTTTAATATGAGTTATTTGTTTTTTGATTTTTTTAATAATTTTTTGATTTTTTGACTAAACTAGTTGCTTCCCAAACCTTATTCCTATCATGTACCTATGCAGCCATTAGGCCCAATCCAACACTCGGGTATCAACGGTAGGTTTAACCATAAATGTTTGATAGACCAATATAAACACAAACCAAATTAATTAATGTTCATAATTTAAAATTAATAATTAATAACCACCAAGATTAAAATTGATCCGCTACATTAAAAAGAAGTTGGAATTGAGAGAATTAAAAGGTTGTTTGGTATGACCTAAATAAGTGTATTTTTTATCTTTTTATGAAAAGATGTTCAGAAAAGTAGAGAGATGATGTGATGAAAAAAAAAGATAAAAAAATAGATTATTTTGTGCATGTCAAACTTGGCCTAAGTACCGAAAATGCATATAGCTTGATACATTTGCTACTTGTAGGTGTTTTCAACCAAAACTTAGAGATTAGTATATTTAAAATGAGGTTAAATCTCAATCTTTTGAGGTTTAGTATATTTTCATTCATTTTTTAAAAGGTAAATTATAAATACACTCCTTGAAGTTTTCTTAAAATACAGATTATTCCCTATGATTTAAAAAATTACGAATATTCCATTGTCATATTTTTTATTTAACAGAATTAACTGAAAAAATAAAATTCATAATTGTTCTTCTATACAATAATAAAATTACCTAAATTATTAATTAAAATATATTTCTAATATCATTAAAATTGTTAATTGACTTATAATTTATTAATAAAATGAAAGATTTGTTATGAAATTAAAAATCTGAATGAGTGGAATGTAATTTTTAAAATCACATGAAGTAATTTGTAATTTAATCAAAGGTCAGAATGTGTATTAGTAATTTATCCTTTTTTCAAAACTAGTACATTTTCCAAAAGGAATTATACCCTATGTCTAACACAAAAATTTATGTTAGTTGACCACTCCAAACATTTTAAAAATATTTGTCAAAGTCCCAGACTTGGGGGTGGTTGACAATAATTTATTCTCCGCATGGGACAACCCCAACTTTTTCTGTTTCCCTAAACAAGATATATATATATATATATATATATATTGTGATTACATGAATTTTACTAAATTTGTAAATTATTTATAATTTTTTAGAAACTAAATTAAACACCGAACAAGTTTTTGGTTATGGTTTTTTTTTTTTTTTTTGTAAATATAAAAAAATTATAAACACAAAAACGTTATCAGACAAACCCTTATGAAATTCAAACAAATCAAAATAAAATATAAAATTGATATTTTTAAAGAAAAATTACAAATAAAAAAAATAAGATAAATACGAATATATTATTATTATTACTATTTTTACATGTATTAATTTATATACTAATTTCAAAATTAGTTAAACTCACATGCTGTGTTATGTGGATTGATCCTTTAAAGCTACGTTTGATTGCAATATTATGGGGGGGTTTTGACAACATGGTAAAAGGTTAACTTTTTAATTTTTTTTTATTTATATCACAACTCTATTTTTTTATATAAAAAAAATTAAAAAATCATAAAAAAAAATTTTAAAAATCAACTTTTTACATACTCCCTCAAACACCATTATGTAACTGTGTGAGTGATTTTCTGACCACACTGTCCGCTTAGTAGTCAACTGGAGAGCACCGGCAGAATAGATGGCACTGGTGACCAAGTAAATATAAGAATCATGGTGGTTCGTCCACCCGGGGGCACTCCGACGATCAAGTCAGTATATCTCTCAAAGATAATCAAGTACTTAACTCACTAGCTTGAGCATAAAAAACGTACCTTAGACCCATGGGGGTGCCTCTCTTTTATAGCCAATCCAATCCTAGTCCCAACAGGAACCCGGTCCTAATGGATTTAGGACTCTTGCTAATCTAGGACTCTCAGTAGAATTAAGACATACTCCCTAAGAGTTTATCTTTACCCCAAACTGAAGTCTTCCCCCAACCTTGGACTCTTGTCCACATCCAGGTTTGAGCTTCCTCTTCATTCTAGGACTCTTGTCCTTTATCCGCTTATCTCGGACTCCGATATCTTCGGAGGTATCCTCGGCCTAGCCGAGATAACCTCGGCACAACTACCATAACACGTGGGGAACTCTGCTGACACTTCGGTGTCACCTCGGCCACGTGTTGGTACTCAGAAAATATATCCCCACAACTGCCCCCTAGGTTCTATTACCTCGGCATTCTGAGGTGATGGAACCTATCTTCGAATTTATCCGCACATCGGCCTAAGAACTTTTTAGCCGAGCTCATTCGTTCGGGGCGGCATGTCCTCTTGATTCAAATCAACTCCCTTACGTGTATGAGCTGTCATACACCAATCTTCAACTATTCTGAGGACGCGTTTCATTCTTACTGGTCCGTGCCAGTGACGCGCCTACAAGCCGTCTTTTCTCTACCTGCGCCGTCTGGCGCATGAGTTACCCTAGGCGTCATTATTGCTGTTTTGCCGCCGCTTCACTTTTGACAAAAACGTTTGTCTCTCTCTCCTTCGCTTCAACGCATTTTGAAATTCTTGTTCTCTCTCTCTGAAGCTTTTTTCTTCGAATCCTCCATTGCCCCAAGCTCGAAGCTCTGCATTAGGTCTGCCTTTGCCATTTCTGTGGAGCTCAAGCAGCTGTCGCCTAAGTCACTTGACCTCGGCAGGACTCATCTCGGCTTCATCCTTTCTGGTAAGCCCCTGTTCCCTTCTTTTCCATTTCTTTGATCGTTATCGGTTCTTCTCGCTTCTAATGTTCTGTTTGTCATGTATTTCTTGAATTATTTCTTGATTTTGCATCTGAATACTTGCACCATCTCACTTCTGTTTTTGGCCTTCCACTTTCTTGTATTCCTGAATCTGAAACTTCTTTTGCTTCCCTGTTTTCCAGATTTTCTGCCTTCCATTCTCATTTATTCAGAGACTTAAGTTTGGGATTTGTTGTAGAACCATCAATCTCTAGGAAAGAGCTGAAACACTCGATTACTCGTGTTTTAGCCGAGGTCCTTAAAACCCTTAGGAATACTCTGTTTCTGTAGCCAAACACTTATAAAGGCCATGGGTGTGTGGAAACATAGGGTGGATACCCCCACAAAACTAGAACACTTTAGGGAAGAATTCTCCATTCCAGATGACGTCCAACTCAGACTAGCTGGGGAGGAGGACTCCATTATGCCTGATGGCGCGATAAAATGCCTTTCCCTGTAGTCGCCTTCGTCCAGTGTGGACTTAGGTTCCCTCTTGATATCCTCTTCCGCGAGGTCCTTAACTACTACAGCCTCAACCCCATGCAACTTACCATAAATGCCTATAGAACCCTTATCGGAATAATAGCTTTAGCTCGGCAAGAGGGTGTTGGAATCACTCTTGCCGATATCCAGTATTGTTACACCATGAGTGCCCTTAACCTTAAGGAGAAAGGTTTCGTATATTACCTCAAGCCGAGGTCTACCGAATATAAGATTGTAGCCGAGCTCCCAGACTCCAACAAAGGGGCTCTTGAGGATTATCTTATTGTCACTGGGAACTGGGAATTTGGCCCAGGTGAAGAAGTCCACCTTTTCCCTCTCCCACGAACAGTAAAGGAGGGCAAGGGTAAGAGCCCATCTCGAACTACTTAACTGCTGTTTTTCTCCAATTTTCCAAAATATTTTATCTGTTTCTCATGTTTTGTTCTGTTTTGCAGACGTTCGTCGTCCTCCCAAGGACTTTCGTCAGTCCTACTTCCTCAGGCCTGAACTGAAAAAGCTTTTGGACCTCCCTCTTGAAAGCATAAGGCCCCTTTGGTCTTGAACTTCATCCCCACATATACTTCAAAGTTGCCCGACGTTCCAAGACGGAGAGGAAGAGAGCACCTCCTCATCAATCGCCTCCATGAACAAGTTGCTTCCACGTCTGAACGATCCCGAAAAAAGCGCAAGCCAGACTCGTCAAAACAAATTGAAATGGAAAGACCAAGAAAAGCGGTGCTCAATCTCTTGGCCGACTGCCAGATGACATGGAGGATGAGCAGCTCAAACTATGCCCCACCAAAACCGAAGAGAACCAAAAGGCTCAAATTAAGGCTATACATCAAGGCGATGCCGAGGCGAAGACGCTCGCCGATCTCGGCTAGCGGAGAGCGGGAAGACCACCTATGCTCTGTGAAGAGGTCGGTGAGACGCGACCCTCTGGATCTGGTCCACCGAAAAAAGCAAAAGCCTTCAACCTCGGGATCCGGGGTTCCCAAAGTTCCTGAGCCCAAAATTACACTTGAGGACAGGCGGTTTATGCCAATGAAAGCGCCTCGACATTAACGTCGGCGTGGCACTCAAAGATGGCCGTTCTCATCGAAGGTGATCTTGAGAAAAAGTCCAAGATCAGTGAATATGAGAACTATGCTCTCATGTTGCAACGTTCTGTCCAAGTAAGTCTTCAGAACTTTGATGATCTTGTTTTATCTTCATACTTGTAAAACATCATTTTCACTCTGTAATAACCTTTGTCTTTATAAATCGTCGTGCCGTTCAACATGCCCACGCCTTCTCTGTTAAAGCATTTAAAACAAGGGAGGAGCTCTCTGAATTAAAGAAGGAGTTTCGCCTTCAAAAGACCCAAAAGAGATCAGCGAGGATGAAAAAAGCGGAAGAAGCGGTAAGCCGAGGCGCCACAAAGGCCCAATCACTTGCTCTTCAAAATTTGAGGCGGTAAGAACGTCAAGGAAGTTGCGAGAAAAAGGAAGCCGAGGCTAAGAAGGCCGAGGCCGAGAAAGAGCTTAGGGATGCTCGCCACAAAAAATTTGAAATCGGCGCCTACAACCAAGGCATGGCAGCGTTCTTTGAAGACTACAAGCTTGGTCAAGCAAGCTTGCAACAAAGGATACGTCCTAGGTTGGAATGCTCTGACCAAAAAGCTTGATCTTCCTGTCGACTCGCCATGGCGCAAGACTGAGTGCCTGCGTCTTCCTTGCCCACTTCCTCCATCTCCAAGCCAAGATGAATCTGAATCTGGAGCCGAGGATGAAGATGAAGAAAAAGATGAAGATAAGGATGAACCCTTGGTGAGGAAGGCCAAATCCTCCCAAGGCCGACCAGTTTTGGACCTCCGGGGATGAACGATTGAGAAGCAATCCAAGGAAGTGGCTCGATTCGCTGTCTTCTGATATGCTTCTAATTGGGAGAAGTGTTGATGAAACCTTAGCCGAAATCGACGCTGAGGTTGTAGCTGACAAACACTCCGAGGTCGTGGCAAATAAAGAACCTGGGACTCCGGCTGAAAAAGATGCAGAGGTTGTGGACCCAAAAGACACCGAGGTGGTTCTTCCAGAACCTTCCGAGGTTCCATCCCGACCTTCGTTCAAGTTGAAGAAGGACACCGACGCTTTTTTTTCTTCTATTTCTTGTACTTTGTTTTCTTTTCTTTGTAAGTTTGTTCATACGAGGCCGATGTGCCTCTCTGCTGCTTGTAAACAACTTATTTATGCAGCTGTTTATTCTTGAATGCTTCAGGCTTTTAATCCTTCTTTCTGCTTCTGAATGATTCTATACTTAGAATATTTTGCATGATTTCCAGATTCTTCCTTTTTTGCGCAATCTCCTCGGGTAACATACCTCGGGCATTACACCTGCAAATTTTACTTCGGCAAGAGACTGTCTTTACTCAAGTGTTTAGACCATAATCTTTGCTCAACTTGTAAATTGCTACAAATTTCAACAAGCGAGGTCAAGGAATCTTCTCGGCTTAACTTTAACTTGTAAATTGCTCAGCTTAACTTTAACTTGTAAATTGCTACAAATTTCAACAAGTAAAGATAAGGAATTTATCTCAGCTTAACTTTAACTTGTAAATTGCTACAAATTTCAACAAGTAAAGATATGAATTTATCTCGACTTAACTTTAACTTGTAAATTGCTACAAATTTCAACAAGTAAAGATATGAATTTATCTCGACTTAACTTTAACTTGTAAATTGCTACAAATTTCAACAAGTAAAGATATGAATTTATCTCGACTTAACTTTAACTTGTAAATTGCTACAAATTTCAACAAGTAAAGATAAGGAATTTATCTCAACTTAACTTTAACTTGTAAATTGCTACAAATTTCAACAAGTAAAGATAAGAATTTATCTCAGCTTAACTTTAACTTGTAAATTGCTACAAATTTCAACAAGTAAAGATAAGGAATTTATCTCAGCTTAACTTTAACTTGTAAATTGCTACAAATTTCAACAAGTAAAGATAAGGAATTTATCTCAGCTTAACTTCGGCTAAGCATTACTAATGTCTTCTCTCTGCCCCCAATGTGAACCTAAGTTCCTCTTGGGTTCTCATTATTCAACATCGTGCCAAGTTGTATAAGTTCAGAGAAATTCTGCTAAGATTTTATTTATCATATCGGCAAGAAAAAATCAAACAATATCTAATGATAGAAAAACTTTAAATTACAAGTGTTCCATGGTCTAGCGGTGCTTTGCCTTCATTATCTTCGAGCGGTATGCCCCATTCCCTAACACGAAATTATTCAGAGGGGCCTTCCCGATTTGGGCCAAGTTTGCCCTCTCGGCATCCTTCTTATTGCCGACCACTTTTCTTAAGACTAAGTCGTTGACTGAAAATCCCTTGGATTGACCTTCTTGTTATAAGCGTTGGCAAGTTGTTCTTTGGTATCTCGCAAGTGGATTGCGACTCTCTCTCTTCTTTCTTCTAGTAGGTCGGATCTCGGGCTAGAGCACATCATTAGACCGTCCTCAACTCCTGTGTTCGATCCACAGGATGCCGATCTCCAATGGAATGATCGCTCGTGCCATAAGCCATGGCAAGGGGATTCCTGTTGATCTTCTCGGCGTAGTGCGATATGCCCAGAGCACGTTAGGCGATTCGTCTACCCACTTCCTTTGGTACTGCGACCTCTTCTTTATTCCATCTAGAATGACCTTGTTTGATGCTTCGGCTTGCCCATTACTTTGGGGAAAGCTTGGTGTTGAGAAGTAATTTTTTATCTTGAATTTGGCGCAAAAATTCTTGATGAGTTTCTTTGTCAAAGCGTGTTCGTTGTCGGCAACGATTGCTCTTGGAATCCCAAATCGTAATGATGCTTTTCCAGATGAAGTTCTTTACATCCACATCTCGGTTTTTGCCAAGAGGCTCTGCTTCTATCCATTTTGTGAAGTAATCCGTAGCCACCAGTAGGTACTTCCCTTGCCCAGTTGCTTGGGGCAATTTTCCAACAAGATCCATGCCCCATTGGGCAAATGGCCAGAAATTTGAAACAGATTCAAGTCAAGAATTTGGTGTATCAATGGTGCAAACCTCGACATTGTTCACATTTCTTTACATAGGCCTGCGTCTTTTCGCATATAGGGCCACCAATACCCCCGGTAATGGCCCTATGTGCTAACGATCCGCCCGAGTGGCTTCCACAAACTCCTTCGTGAATTTCGTGCAGAAAGTCTTCGACTTGAAGAGGTGTACGACCTTAAAGAGGTCCATGAAGGATCTTCAGACAGATGTCCTTCATCCGACTGAATCTTGCCGACTTCATTCTGACCTTGTGTGCTTCCTTCCGATCTTCTGGCAGCTTGCCTTCTTTTAGGAATGCAACAATTGCATCCATCCAGCTTGGTCCCAAATCCGCACATAATGCTTCTTGCATTGCCTTCGGTGGCTCTATGCTTGGGCCTGGTAGGTAGTCAATCATTATTGTCCTTGTCTTCCCGGTTTGTACTGAACTTGCCAAATTGGCCAACGCGTCGGCATGGTTGTTATCATCTCGGCTAACTCAGAGAAGTCGGCGGTTTTGAAACATGTCTGCCAAATGATGACTTCTTTTACGATGCCGACATTCTTTCATCTCGGGCAACAAACTCTCGTAGTTTGATTTACTATAAGTGCGAATCACAAAAATAATTACCTCATCGCCTCTCTTTGCTATTGCGGCTTCAATCCAGCAATCAATGCTTCATACTCCGCCTCATTGTTCGAGGCCTTGAACCCCAGTCGAATTGATCGCTCAATACCTCCCCATCGGAAATTAACACTACTCGGCTCCGCCCTGCGGTTTGAGCTCCCATCAACAAAAAGTTGAAAGGAGTTGCGATGTAAATCTGCAGGTCGAGTTTCTCCTTCTTTGGTTCTTTGGCTTTTGGTGGGCTTCTCTTTCCTTGTGCAGGCATCGTTCATCTCGGCTCGTACGAGTCCGATGTACGATGTATTCTGGTGAGAACTCGGCCACAAAGTCGGCCAAGACTTGGCCCTTAATTGCGGTTCTCGGCCTAAACTCCAGGTCATATTGGCCCAAAACAACGGCCCATCTTGCAATTCTTCCAGTCAAGTCTCCTTGCTGCAACAAGGATTTTAATGGGTGCTCTGTCAGAACGACTATGTTGTGAGCCTCTAAATAGTGGTTCAGGTTCTTTGAAGCCATTACCGAGGCCAGCATTAATCTTTCTAATGGCAGATAGCTTGTGTCTGCGTTAGCCAAGTCTTGCTCACATAGTAAGCGCATACATTCGCCTTTTCTTCTCGGATAATCACAAAGACTCACTGCGTGCTCAAGCTGCTAGGTATAAGCGGTTCCTCCCGTGTTGAGGCGGAGAGAGGTCTGGGACCGAGGTAAGCTACTTCTTCACGTCGGTCAAAGCGGCCACGCATTCCTCCGTCCATACAAAAACTGTGGCCTTTTTCACCAGATTGAAAAAAGGTTTACACTTGTCCGAACTTCGGCTTATAACTGTTTAGAAAGTGCGGCCCTTCCGAAGCATCTGAACCTGCTTAGCCGATGTCGGACTCTGTAATTCCAGAATGGCCTTGATCTGATCTGGGCTGGCTTCAATGCCCCTTCTTGTCACCAGGTACCCCAAAAACTTACCGCATCCGACTCCAAACGGCGCATTTCGATGCGTTTAGTCGAGCCGATATGTTTTGAGTATGTTGAAGACCTCTTCTAAGTCGTGAGATGATCCTTCGGTTCCTTGGTTTTCACGACCATATCATCGATGTAGACTTCCTGATTCGGCCGATCAAGTGTCCGAACATCCGGGTCACTGACCTTTGGTAAGTTGCTCCTGCGTTCTTCAACCCGAAGGGCATGACTCTATGTGATCTGAGACCTTTGGGAGTAATGTCATATTGCCTTCTCCTCATCCGGGGTACATTGCTATCTGGTGATACCCCTATATGCGTCAAAGCTCATCCTACCATGTCCAGATGTGGCGTCCACCTGGGTCGATCTTTAGCGGAAGGAAGCTGTCTTTGGGACAGGCTTTGTTCAGATTTGTGAAGTCTACGCAGACCCTCCACTTGCCATTCTTCTTTTTTACTACCACGGTATTTGACAACCACGTCGGATAATTGGCTTCTCGGATGGCCCTGGCCTCTAGAAGTCTATCTACTTCCTCTTCCACTGCTTCGACGTGTATCAACGTCGGTCTCCTGGCTCGTTGTATTACAGGTTTGGCCGACCTGTCAACGTTGAGTCTGTGGCATGTGACCTCGGGGTCGATGCCAGGCATTTCATAAGGTGTCCAGGCGAACACCTCAATATTCTTTCTCAGAAAGGCTTCCAACTCCCTTTCTTCTTCTTCGGCTAATCACATGCGAGAAGAAAGAAGCGTTCCTCATCACCCTTCTGGACGAAGACTTTCTTCAATGCTTCTTCACTCTTCTCGGTCGGCTCCTTGCCGACATCATCTAGGACTTTCATGTCCTCTTCTTCAACCTCTGCGCCATTGGTTCTCGAATCTTTGCAGAGTTAACTTCATTCTCGCCATGGAGCGATTTTACTTCTGTCGATCTCCTCGATTTCCTCAATCCCATGTTCATTGGGAATCGCAGCGATTGATGCAAGGTGGAGGAATCGCCCCATTGCATGCAACCACGGCCTCCCGGGATGATGTTGTAAGCGAGGCGATCAATCACAATGAATTCTGTCCTCACCTTCTTTGTGCGGCTTGTACTTCCGGGCTTGTTGCGCCTAAAGGCCACGTCGGCGTTCCATTGAAGCCACCATCGGGCCGTTTGTATTCCATGTCATCGTGGTGAAGGCCTAACTCCTTGTAGCATCGACATACATGATGTCGCGAGGCGCGCCTTGATCAATCAAGATCGTTTCACCGGCACTCCCCAACCCGGAGGGATACTACCAGGGCATCATTGTGCGGTCTTTGAACCATGTCTAGGTCGGCTGTGAAGGTTATCATAGGTCTCGGCAATCTTCGCCGAGGTCTTTTCAGTCCGACCTGGTTGACATGCTGTAGATGTTTCACCCTCTGCGTCTCCCCCCGAATGTCGTTTTCGTTCACCGTTGAGTGGATCACGTTAACCACCCGAGGTCCGCCCTTTGTGGTTCTTTGTCTTTGAAGCGGGGTTCTTGGTGCTTGAGGCAACCGTGCCTGTTCTTCCCTGGTTCGGGCCTCATCCACAAGATCTCTTAAATGGCCTTGTCTGACCAGATCTTCTAAGTGTGCTTTAAGGGCCCTGCAGCCCTGAGTTGGGTGGCCCTGCTCATTATGGTAGGCACAACGCCTACCGAGGTTTCTCCCATGAATTCTCCTTGTGCTCTTCTTGGCATACGAAATAAGGGTGATTTGAATTTGGTCAAGGACCTTTTGGATCGAATTCAAACACCGTAAATCCTTGCTTGTTTAGTCCTCAACTCTGTCTCTGTTTGTTTTGTCCATTGTTGCCTCGGCCTCGCTTGGCCGCCGTTGCCTTCATCTTTGTCTCCTTGTTCCCGAGGTATCCTCCTCGGCTCGTGCATACTTCTCAATCCTCGCCATGAGCTCTTCCATACTCTTGGCGGGGTTTTTGCTAATGACTTCGCGGTGGACGGTCATCCTTAGGCCGTTCTTGAAAAGAGACGACCGCCACCTCCTGGTTGCACTCAGGTATTCGATTGAACACCTCGTAGTACCGCTTTGCGTAGGCTCTGAGGCTCTCATCTTTGCCGATCTTCAGGGCCATCAATGCATCCACCCTCAAAGGTTGCAATTTGTTTGTAATGAACCTGGCCACAAACATCTCGGCCAGGCCTTCCCAGTTCTTTACGCTCCCCTTCGGTAGTTTGTGGAACCAATCTGATGCAATCTCCCCAAAGGATGAAGGGAACACTTTGCAGAGCAACGGCTCGTTCCTTCAGATAACGCCAATGAATTCAAAAATAATCCAACATGGAAGTTAGGGTCTGACTTACCATCATATATCTGGAACCTTGGCATGCTGAATCTTTTTGGTGCCACGAATTTGTCTAATTCCACCGAGAATGGAGTCCTCGGCTTAACTGGGGAGGTTACTTCGGCTCCAGCATTCTCCTGTTTCCTCTTGAGGTAGTCTCTCAAGTCCTCTTTACTTCTCCTCGCATTACCAGTCAATGGACTTCAGCCTTTTGGCCTACTCTCGGCCTCATGGTGGCCTTTTGATCCTTCTCCGCGAGAGCATCAAACACAACACCCGCCGGAACATGCCGATGTTCTTTGGGGTGCGCATCCTTCTCACGATGTGTCGCCGGGACTCTTCTCTCCTCGGCTCTTCTCGCCGACCTCCGATGGTCGGTGAGAGTGCCTTCCGCTCCTCGTATCTTTGAGGGCTTGGGGACTTCTTTCCGTCCCTTCTTTTGGGCGTTCTTCTTGGCATTGGTGTGTCTGCGGCGGGTATATGGCGTGCATGACATTATTCGCATCATAAAGTTGACGATTGAAGGTCGGCGGTTTATGTGACATCTCCTTTACTTCTTCATCCCTCCTCAGACATCTGTCTTTCAGTGCGGAGGTCATCCTCGTTGTAGTACTTGCTCTGGTTCGCTTTCTTTGATGTGTCGCCGTCCTGACCGACGTCTTTTTCTGCGTGATTCTGATCACGAGTTTCTTCGTTGCGGTCGCCTCCTTCCACATTAGGATCGACAGGTCTTCCACTCCCAGATGGAGTGTCGTCCCCAATATTTTCCTTCTGCGCGTTATTAGCCATCTACTCTTCTTTCTTTCCCACAGACGGCGCCAAATTGTGCGAGTGATTTTCTGACCACACTGTCCGCTTAGTAGTCAACTGGAGAGCACCGGCAGAATAGATGGCACCTGGCTGACCTGCAACAGAAATATAAGAATCCCGCGGTGGTTCGTCCACCCGGGGGCACTCCGACGATCAAGTCAGTATATCTCTCAAAGATAATCAAGTACTTAACTCACTAGCTTGAGCATAAAAAACGTACCTTAGACCCATGGGGGTGCCTCTCTTTTATAGCCAATCCAATCCTAGTCCCAACAGGAACCCGGTCCTAATGGATTTAGGACTCTTGCTAATCTAGGACTCTCAGTAGAATTAAGACATACTCCCTAAGAGTTTATCTTTACCCCAAACTGAAGTCTTCCCCCAACCTTGGACTCTTGTCCACATCCAGGTTTGAGCTTCCTCTTCATTCTAGGACTCTTGTCCTTTATCCGCTTATCTCGGACTCCGATATCTTCGGAGGTATCCTCGGCCTAGCCGAGATAACCTCGGCACAACTACCATAACACGTGGGGAACTCTGCTGACACTTCGGTGTCACCTCGGCCACGTGTTGGTACTCAGAAAATATATCCCCACAGTAACTTTGCAGTGAACTATTTAAAAATAGTTTGAACTTGTCAATCGTTTGATGTGGTTGGTAGGGAGATTCTTCTTTCATTACAACACAACTGATTTAGGCCCTGTAACATGTTTGGCATAAATTTTTTTTAGCTAAAATAGTCAGAAATAGAAAATATAAACTAAAAAATTAATAAAATAAAATGTTATATCTAAATTATAATCATTTTATTTTTCTCTCGCAAAAGTTAAAAAAACTAAAAAACACATCTCAAACGAGACTTTTTAACCACAAGTTAAAATAGTCAAAAAGTTAACCTGCTAAAATTAAGGATATGATTTAGGCAATATATATCCTTAATTTTGTAATTCCTTATCAATTCCTTAGTTATAGGATATTTCTATAATATTTTATTCTTTCCTTGTCACGACCCGCTCCCCATATCCAAGGCTTAAGTATCGTGTTGGCCGGCCAGTAACTGAAGTTACCTATGGCCAATTCTTAAACAAATAATAAGGACAAGTGGAAACAATATTTAAGTGAGGGTATCAAAATAATTATTGGAGTTTCTACTTTTATAACAAAATTTATTGATCAAAAAGGTCGATATTTACATATAAAAATACTATAAAAGTGCTATGTGTGTCTATTCCGCAGCCTTGCATCTAAGACTTTCTAAAAATTATTTCTGAATTGCATTGTTTCTTAAAAATTGGTAAACAGCTATAAGCACATGACAGAGTAAGAAATATTATACTAAGAATATATGGAAATAAAATCACCATGAATAATTATTGGCTAAACAAAACTTAATATTAAAATACAGAGTATACAATACGGAAATCATTTGACATATAATACAGAAATCATATAAATAAAATAATCATAACCACGGAATAGAACAGATGTATGGACTCAAGAGGTGGCTCGTATGAACTCTAGAGGTGGCTCCCACTATAGTATAACACTTAGCTCCGTACAGCACTTTGTTCTACATTAGAAATTATAACCACGGTACAGAACGGAACAGAACAGATGTATAGACTCAAGAAGCGGCTCATACGAACTCTAGAGATGGCTCCCACCATAGTGTAACACTTAGTTCCGTATAGCACTTTGCTCCACACCAGAAATTAGAGTGACTGACAGAGGATTGCGAAATAACTAATCAAAAGGTCAATGGTTGTTTAAATCCCCTAAGGCATGGGACTCCCATGGTAATACTTACAGAAAATAATTGTTTATCAAATCATTGTTAAATAATTATTAAAATTTAAACAAACATATTCATGAGTTTCAATTTAAACAAATAGAGTTAAGAAAATAATCAATGTAATTAAATAGTAATATAATTTATAAAACATAAATTACGTAAAATAAATTATGGTAATCTAAAACATGCGTAAAATATATTATGGTAACTGAAGGTATAATATAACTCACCTTAACTTTAATACCTCACTATTTTTTTCCACTATTACGGACGTTCTTCACCTTCTTTCACTACAACAAAATTGACTTTTTACGGCTTGCAATGCATGCCGTAAAAACTCTTTCACGGCATGCACACAAATGTTGTTATATGACATGCCGTGGAAAGTTGAGCGTCATTTACGGTATGCAGGTAAAGTTGTAAAAAGTAATAAATTAAACATTAATGACATACTTTGTATGCCGTATATGACTTTTTACGACATTTTTATTATGTCATAAATCATCATACTTTCCATGACATAATTTTACATGCCGTAGAAGATTATTTTTAATATATCTATGGCATACTTTGTATGTCGTATATAGTATTTTACGACATTTTCTTGCATGTCATAAATCATCACACTTTTCACGACATAATTTTGTATCTCAGAGAAGGTCATTTTTAATATATTTAGGACATGCCCTGTATGCCGTATATAATCTTCTACGACATTTTCTTACATGCCATAAATCATTACACTTTTCACGGCATAATTTTACATGCCGTAGAAAGTTATTTTTAATATAATATATATATATATAGGAACATGACCTTACCTAACCGTATTATTTATTACATCAATTTTTTTTTTGTAAACTTAACGATTAATAGGGCATGTGAAAATGAACAGTATCATTCTTTTCTATGCACATATATGTAAAACTAATTTGAATGATGGGAGGCTTCTGTATTAGCATAATCTGATTTACATTACAACACCACAATATCCACAGTACACACACCTTCAGTCCCCAGAAACAACTCTTTTTGGATTTAAAAAAACTAGAAAGTCTTCTCTATATTACACTCAAGAAAACCTTGTTAGACATGAAGAAGATGAAGTGATCAAGAGTGTTCTGAAGTTTCCTCCTCCATATTGGTCTTCAATTTTCTCCTTGACCTGCTAAATAATTTGGAAGGTGGAGAGGGAGAGAACTCAAATGGGAGTGGAGGCAGATCCATCTTTCCTCTCAAAACCCTTGCTGTGTTGCTATATTGATGCATGTTCTGTTTGGTCATTATTGCCACTTGTACATGTCACACGAAAGACAAATTGAGGCAAATGCTGCCACATGGCTTCGAAGCTGGCATCTGCAAATTTTTGACAAGTTAAACTACTTCACATACATAGGAAAAGGGGAAGCACATGCCAATAACTCTGTTGTCTTATGTCAAGCAGTTGAATCAGCTAAATATTGATTGAATCAGAAAAAGGAGCTTGTGAAATCCCGAGGTTAGTTTCTATGCCATCAATTATCTTATTTTGCCACATACCTTGCAGATTTGCATCAAGCGCTAGGCTTGCTTCATTTTCCCATTTCCTCCAACTGTAAATCTGCAAATTTATGATGCACTTAGAAGCACAAAATAGAACTTGGAGATGAAAAGCCAGTCCAGGATGGCATTTAAAGTAGTAGCACCCACACTGACAAGAACAGGTCGTTTTCCATCTCCAAGGGCATAAAACACCACAACAAGCAGATTTTCCATTAAACAACTAATCAGGTACTTACAACAAATAAACAAAGAAGAAACTAGGGTGCTTGCTGCAGAATCAAATGCATAGCGCTCAAATAAGACACGGATAATTGGCTCTGCCAGCACACACATTATTGTCAAAATAGGCAAGATTACCACCTGCCAAGAAATGCCAAATCTGTTAAAAAACAATCTGTCACACTATCCTCCAATTAATGGCAAGGATGGGTTGATGTCTGTAGATAGAACAGGATAAATTCGGACTCCATTGCTTGGGGCAGGCACACCCTAATACTTCGCTATGAAATCATCAAGAATACATTTTCCTAACAAAATAAGACTACAAGTTGGTGACATTAAGGACAAAACTTCCACAAGAGGCAACTCAAAACAACCAAATGTCCATTGATCAGTCTGCTCATACTTCAAAACTCCATACGCAAATAACAAGGCCTATATATGTCCCTATTAAGTTCAGTGTATAACTTAAACATAATACTTACTTCTGACCCATGTTTAAATCAATCACCATGTCCATCCAGGCTAATATCTAGCTGAAGTTGTTTATAAGGCATAAGTTAAGTATTGTCATAATGAAAAACAAGAAATGCATTTTGGGATTCCTTCCATCCTACAGAGAAGACAAATGGTATTGCCTTGATTACACCATTAAGAATTCCCTAGGTGTATTCCTATAATTTCCTTATGTATATTGTAACATATGTAATCATCGGTCTTTGCTTTCGTATTCATATGAATTAATTAGTCTAGATTCATAAATTAAGATTTTGTTCCCAAAATTGTGTAGTTCTCACAATTATGCAATCTGATTGCGATTCAGAAAACCAACTTCAGATCTTCAAACTTACTTCAGATGTGCAATGCCATCGGCATTATAGTTAAGGAGGCTGATACAAGAATAATATGAGAGCACAACAGGTGTACCTGGGTTCAGTTCCTACTGTTGTAGAGAGATATGTGTGCATTTGTAACAATTGGCAGTTGAGATGCTACGAAGGTAATTCCACAAAATCAGCCAAGAATAAGGTCAACTCAAGGATGTTTAAGTACTTATCAGCCATGGTATATGGGTGTAGAGTTGAGATATTATAAGGAAAAACAGTAAGTCCAAATAAAAAACTCAAATAAGAAACTGGCTAAAAAATGATATAATGGAAATCAAAAGCTGAATCCATTTAGCTAGTAACAAAATGGAACATAAAAATATAACTGAAGAAGAGCAATAGAACAAAATTAAAATTCTAGTACAGACAAATACTCACAAAGAAAAAGAACACAACTAATTCAGTACTGTGACTAACACAAGCCTCCGTAAACGTGGATGAGTTCTCAGCACTTTGATCACCTACATTATCACAAAACAAGAATAAATATAACCAGTTAATGCTTTTGGAGTCAAAGAAACACAAATCCAAGAATTAAAGAAAAAAATTTGTACGCAAAAAGTACTAAAATTTTTACAGCACCAAGGTCGCCATACATGTGAATTGCCAGATCAGGTCCTAAAAACTAACAAGATCCACTTTGAAATATTAATTCTGAAATGACTAGCATCAGACGTATTACTTGGAAGAGAGTAAATTTTGGGTCAAGTGTAGACACACTCCCAATCTGATATACTCTCGAGAAGTATTTCACTATGCAAAATTTTGGAAGAGAAAATTTCACTATAACCGTTAGATATTAGTGAAGGTTATGTGGGACCCAATGCATTGATGTTTGTGAATGTACCACATGAGATAGTACCCTAAATGTGGTATATAAAGATGTTAAGTGTAGCAACTCTTGTTATAGTGCTCAGAAAGCATGTTCTATGTCAGAGGTTCAGATGCAAGATGTTGCCTTTAAAAAATGAGGAAAAATATCATGCAATTCTGTTGAATGTGGCTTGCAGCCAATGTTATAATGTCCATATGCTATGACTATTTAACTAGCTGCAAACATGAAGATAACACAGGCAAACAAGCCCAACCTAACAAGACAGGCAATTTAAATGTTTTCCGTCATTGAAATTTATCTAGAGCCAATGCCCTCCATTAAACCACACGTGTTTACTCTCTCACCTAAACTATGTCTTTTGGCCTTAATCCCTTTAACACCTTCAACTTAAACCAAAGTTACCAAATAGGCAGCAACATACGTTTGTAGACAAATATGTTGGTGGTTGCTAATGCATGACAATGGTAGTTGTAGAAGTAATAGTTAGGCAATTTTGGCAATGATGATGTGAGGAATAGAGATCGAGCAGCAAGTGTATTTTCCTAATAGGTGGTTTTGCAATTGATGATTAAAGTAGCTACATATAGAGTAAGCTCTGCTTAAAATTGTTGTACATAACTCATTAGCAGTTGTAAGCCTATTTTGAACTAAACAAAATCATTTTAATGAGAAGAATTGCTTGTTTTCCAGTGCAGATAATGAAGTTCTGATGTGAATTGCCATCAAGAACTCCACAAGTTCAAAAGACAACTATCAACCTAGGGTTGTCTAGAAACTAACAGTCGGCCTAAGGAAACCTCTACAGTTTAAAATAAAGATTTACTTCAATTATCAACCAGAGACATTCTTTGCAATAAGAAACTGGACTTTTTTTTATGCTTAATTGATAGATAAAAAAAATCAGAATTGAGAAATTTGCCAAAGCATTGCTCTATATATCACTGCACATAATACAATATAAGAGAGCATGTCACTTACAGTTGGATGAAGTCCAACACGTGGAGGATCAACAATAGCAACAACATTTTTGAATTGATGCGTTGAAGTATTATTTTCTGAAGTACAACTGTTCTGAGGTTGGTTGTCAAGTCCTTGGCTGCTAACACACCCAGATCAGTGTAGGAAGTTCAGCAAGCTCAACTTGAGGTTTACCCAACAAAATACTCCTCAACTTTTCATCACAATTGACCACGTTCTTGTTATTTGGATCCTAAGCAAGAAAGAAAAAACTCAGTCAGGATATAAAAGAGAGAGAGAGAGAGAGTAATGCATCCATCTAGACTAGTCCAAATGTGCAAAAGAAACCCCATATATTATCACTTCAGGATCAAAATGTAAAGGCAATGCTAATACATAATTTCACAGTGACTTCTTGAAATCACAGGGCAACAGAGGCTGCAAGATTTCTGTTGTTGGGTACCTAAAAAAAGGACACAGTAATGATTGTCACAACTAAAATTAGGGATGAAGGTTTTAACAACCTAGAAGAAGAAAGAAAGAAAAACCATCAATAAGCATTGTGAATTTATTGTTATCTGTAATTCTTTTAACAATAAGCATTGTAAATTTATTGTACCAATAAACACAACATGGACCTTCCAAAATAATGCAGAAAATTAGACAAATGTTTAAAGTATGAGAAAATGAACCTGTCATAGCATAAAAATTCTCCACTATCAAATTCCTGAAAATGCAAAATTAAAAAATCATTGACGCTGTAAGAAGTTTATACAAACTAATACCAGATTTTTTATTTTTTTAAAATGTAGAAGAAATAGTCACATGCCTGGACATCGTTCATCTTAATTGGCTCAAGTTTTTGTTTGAAAAACTGGCCCAAACTAGAACCCTGCAAGGAAAAACTGGCTCCCCACTAGTTTCACAAGAACTTCTAGAATGTTTCCAAACTGTTTCTCAGAGGTTTCCCTTAAAATTTCTTTAAAGTTGCCTTCTACATGGGTTTCTCTTGAACATGTTTCCAACCTAAAACTAACCTTTCCGGAACTGCATGAGCCAATAGTGTACACTGAGTTAGAAGGTCATGTCTATTATTTAGAGAATCGACGAAGTGTACACAACGGCACAAATCTTTGCATTGTCACTAGCACAACCTGTCGAGAATCCACATATTATGATATGTAAAAGAATCTTTCCTTTGTGATAGCATTAGATGAGATTTGGTACACCGTGAAAGCAGTGAATATCTAGCTCGTTTGAGCATACAGAGTTGTAGTTAATAAAAGAAAGCAAAAAATTAACTCAAAGACACTTTCAAGCAATCAAAACAATAAAATATTTATGTTTTCCTGTGAGCTTCTTGTTTCAAGAAAGAGTAGCAATTAAGTGCTATGAACACATACAAATATATACTTTTAGAAGTATACAACTAAATAGTTCAAAGCATAATTTTTTCAATTTGAACACACAATAATGGCTTGGATAATAAATATTATGATACTGATACACAATTGTAGGTGTACATACATGCTCACCAAAATTATATGTTCTGCACACTTCAAGATGAATAAATTGTCGACCTTTGTGATTCTCTTTCAACCTCAACCAATCATCCTAGTAAGTGAAATTTTTTTGTCAAAGAAAATGTTTTAAAAGAGATGCATCAAAATGATATGTAAGTTAGAGCAACAAACTATAACCCACTAAATCAATAAGGATATGCTTTTGGCCACTTTGGAGAGAGTTCGTCCCATATAGACTTAGACAGCATGCCCCCAAGTCCAGGGAAAAAATCTGAATGGTAAAGCACATCTGCAGAGTATTATAAAGTTGATCAGAGAGAGCTTTTCCAGGTTTACAATGCAACATTTGTTAAAGGAAAAATTTATATTCGCCAGCCTGCCAGAATCAAGTATTATAATTTCCAGATACAAGTATAAAGGGATACAACGGCACACAAACAAAAAACATCCATAAAATAAGCATCTAACTGAAATAGAAACATTATGGATAAGCGAAAAGACTATCTTAGAATCAGAAACTCATTGTTTTCATGGGAACTAACTGAAAATGTAAAGCAGTGAGAAGATAAAATGAGGACATGAGACTCAGGGGTCACGTCCATTGTCGCCCCTCTTCGCCTTCTCTCCTCCCTTGTTTCTCTATAGGGGCAGAGACACATGAGACTCAGGGGTCACGTGTGACAAAGACCAGATAATATAGAAACATCAAATACACAGAAGGCCAATAAATTCAGTGTGACAAAATTTAAAACAAAGGCTAGCTAAGAATTAAAAATCTCTATGCAAAGACGCATCATTTATAGCTACATTACTCCTTATCCTCACATTGTCAGAGGGTTAAAAAATTCTATCTGAAGTGTTAACTATTGAATTATATAAAAATCTCAAAACACATAAATCTCATAACATACACCAATAATTGAGTGAAATGAACGACCAAAAAATTTAAAAACTCATTCAAACAGACTCAAAAACACAAAAATAAATAAACAAATAAAATAGATGCATCAATCAGAAATGGCAGAAATGAACAATTCAAAATTCAGTGGAAGAGTGAGAATACACTCCTAACCTTGAAACAGCCGAATCCAGCGGCCATAGAAGAGCATAATCCACTGGCACCTCTATCAGATCTTCACCACAAACTTGTTAGAGACAGGGACAGAGACAGAGACAGAGAAGTGATTAGTGATCGTAACCGAGAAATGGCGAGAAGAAGCAACAAACTCGCATGGAAGATCGGAGTTGGCTAGGGTTTCCAATTGAGAACCGCCCAATTGTGCTTTGATTGGAGGTGGTAACGAACCGTCTAACTCACCGAGTTGGCTCCTAACTTCACCACTACCACCGTCATCATCATCAACTTCCTCCAATTCTACATCGTTCCCGCCACCGCCATCGCCACCGCCACCGCCATCATCATCATCACCACCATCATCTTCTTCTCTCCTTCATCATCTTCTCTTTACCTCATCATCTTCTCTTTACCTCTTTGCTTCTCCGAGAGCTTCGAACCTCTGCTTACTCTCTCATCCATGGCGAAATCAGAGAGAGAGAACGAGGGATTGCAGAAGAGAGAGAGAGGGGGGTTTCATCAGGTTTGATTTGGGCAGAAATAGAAATCTACAAATATAAACAAATTAAAATCCTAAAAGCAAGGGTTTTCCTTTTACGTTTAATTTACTTTACAAGATGAGAAATTGTTTTAGCAGGAGTTTAGCATGCCATGTAAAATAGGTATAGAAATGTGAATGATATTTAATTCAATCTGAATACGAAAAAAAAATTATATTTTAGAAAAGTTAGATATAGAAAATATATGGTAATTATAAACATACTTTTTTAAAAAAATTTTGAAATATAAATTATTTTTTTAATTTATGGTAATTATAAATATAAATACAAATTTTTTTTGAAATATAAAAAAATTCGGATTGAAATTTTTTTAATAAAAGTTTTCACGACATGCTAATGCATGCCGTGTAAAGTTATAATATTTTACGACATGAAATGTATGTCATCTTAAGTACAAATATTTTATGACATATTTTTGTATGCCGTGAAAATATACATTTTTTACGGCATGCTTTTGCATGCCATAAAAAAAAATTCTGATTATTATTATTTTTTTTTGTAGAAGTTTTCACGACATGTTAATGTATGCCGTGTAAAGTTATAATATTTTACAACATGAAATGTATGTCGTCTTAAATGCAAATATTTTACGACATATTTTTGTAAGTCGTAAAAACATACATTTTTTACGGCATACTTTTGCATGCTATAAATATATGAATCAACGACTTACATGGTATGTATGCTGTTATTGACAAAACATTAACGGCTTGCAAAAAAAAAATGCCGTAGAATGTACTAACTACGACATGCATTTAATGCATGTCGTAAACATGATGCCGTGAATAGTTAGTTTTGTTGTAGTGTTTCCACTATCAAGACCTTCTTTACTCTAGCATTTCTTTCCCTTCTTTGTTTGTTTCTCATTGTTCTTGTTCACAACCCACTCCTTTTTTTATACTTTGTACTACTTACTCAGCAAGTTTGGATGACACATAGCCACACCACGTGGCCTCTCTATATTAGGTGTCATTATTTATAATTAAATAATACGAACATAAAATTTAAGTGGTAACTTAAATTTTCGAGTTGTTACAATCTTTCCTCCTTTTAAAAATTTCGTCCTCAAAATTGACATACGTTTAGACTATCCACTATGCACTTTGATAAATATACATATATTATGAATAAATTGATGATTAGTAACCATCTTATAAAAAAATATTATTAACTTATTTCCTCTTAAAACCTTACCAAGAATCCAATTTGAAACTACTCCACTTGAACGTGATTCGAATCGATTTCTCAGAGTCATTCATAAAAACGTGATTTTCTTAAAATTCACCATTTTAAATTACTTATTACGAAGTGAAATATAATAACATAAGTTGTCAAATTCTTACACTAGTCACTCACTTAACACACCCTCATAGCACATTACATACACTATCGTTATTTATTTAGTGACAAATAACTCATTTTTAATAATAAAATTTAATAAAATACCATATATATATATATATATATATTTATTATGATAATTCAAAACATGCATAAAATATATTATGATAACTCAAGATATAATATAATTCACTTAAATATTGACCCTTAACCTTTACTTTCCTTGTATCAACTTCCTATTTTGTATGTTTGCCCTTAGTTATATCATTTTTTCTCCCGCTTAGCAACCCACTGAGCCTGCTATTTATAGTTGGTGAAAACCTTAGTCCCTAATCAAAAGTTAACGCGTGGCCTATATACAACAGGTGATAATTTGTTTACTTTCAGTTGTCCCTCTAGATTAGGTGACTCACCATGTCTTTGTAATTATTCTTGCATAGTCATCAATCTATATGTTTGGCTAGAGCACATGTGGGGACTATTATTATTATTATTATTATTTTTAACATTTGATTTAATTGTAATTTGGCCTAATTTTTTTAAAATTAATTATATACCTTTTCTTTTATAATATATAATACTTAATTAAATTTTATTTTATCACATACAATCATCATATTCAATATTTTATTTTACTCTTACAGAATATTTAATGAAACCTCTAGGTTTTTCTCATTTATAATTAAATAATACTAATATAAAATTTAAGGAACAATTTAAATTTTTAAGTTGGTATAATCTTCTCTCCTTTTAAAAATTTCGTCATTGAAATTTGTTATACGAGTAAGTTATCAATTTGTCATATGAGGTGATCAATTTCGTTGATAAAAGTAGACTTTTACCGACGCAATTTACAGTCGTCGCTAAAAAAGCATAACATTCATTAGACAGCGAAATTATTGGTTGCCGCCAAAATTTCAAAAATTTTAGCTACGAGACTTATTTTTTAGCAACACAATAAGCGTCACTATTAGTGTGCTTACTTTTGGCGACGATAAGTTGGGGTAGGTAAAGAGTTAAACATTTAGCGACGATAACACTATTCGTCAATAAAAATTTTGCTAATGAAATGAGGTGATTAAGTAATTTGTGTTTTTATTGTAACTTTTCAAAGAGTTTTAAATATTTTAGTTATTGAATTGTAAAAATAAAGCGATCATCGAATTAGATTATAAAATAAATCCATCAAGCCCAAATACACTCTTAAGTTGAGATGGCTAATTTGAAATAATCTAAACTTTTCCAAAGAATGTGGCTAGATTATCAATTTCAATATGTTTGGTTTTATTTTCAGAAACTTGTTTCAATTTTTTTTTTTTTAAATACTAAAAAAAAATCGGTGAAAAAATAAAAAAATGCTTATTATTTTTGTATAATTTTATCTTTTAGGAGGTCATAAATAATTTTTAAAAATATATTTTTGATTTTTATACTTCTCAAATTAGAGCCCGGTTATGTTGTATCCTGTTTCTAACTGTTTAGTTTCTTCAAATTAATCGTTCCTATTGTTTATTTGGTTAATCTAGTTTTCAATTCCATCTTAATCACCCACGAGATCGATCATTATCCACGGTTTACATCACCCACTTCCATTTCTGTCGAGTAAATCCTTAGAGTTAGGCGGTGTGGACATTTAGGATAGTGCGTATTAAACCAATTTGGTTTGTGATAACTTGACAAGAATAGGGTATGTATTAAGATAATTGTAAAACTGATTAATTAAAAAGAACAATGAGTCGATTATTTAGAAGTAACTCATCAGTCAGTTCTAGGTCAACTACCTTGCCTTCCATACCTAATCACGGTTTAGTAATTAATGAAGAAGATGTTGAAATACAAAATGATCCAATTAATGTAGACTGGAATATCCCAAAATTACCAATCAAAGAAATTTATAAAACTTCTTTTGTACAGAATACTTTTAAATTCACTTTGCATGTTAAAACTATGGAACAAGTTTATGCTTTGGAAAAACCCAGGGAAACCTGTCAATTATTTGATGCTCAACTTATTAAGAGATATTTAAAAAATGATTACAATTTTATTCATATAGGATTAATTCAAGTTGGTATTAAACCATTAACTCCACAATATAAAAATACTTCTGTTCTGTTATGTTTACGTGATGCTCGTTTTCTTAATTACAATGATAGTTTAATGGGTATGATGGAAACTGGTCTTCATAAAGGTCCAGTACATTTTAATTGTTTTCCTGATTTTACACTTAGTTTAAAAGATCCAAATATTTTACATGCTTTAACATTAAATATCCAATTACATGGTTCATTTACTAACATGATGACTAAAACTCATAATATTGCTTTAATTTATCGTGTTCACTATAAATGTATGAAAACTAATTTAAATGTTCATGCTTTACACAAATCACCTAAAGATAAAACTTTATTAATACAAAGTAGTAGTACTGATTCACATATTAATGTTCCACAAATGATTGAATGGAAAAATGTTGAGTTACCTGATAAATGGATTACTGTTAATGAACATTACAAACATAATCAACAACAATCATCCATAACTGATATCCAAGATATCCGTCAATTTAATGATGGTTCTGTTCATATTAAATTTAATCGTAACCAATCTTCTCGACATAGTACATCTAGTGTTCCAAGTGAAATTGAAACTGAAGATGAAATATTTACTACCCCATTATTCCGAAAAAATAGTCAAATACATTTCGGTCCACATATTGGTCCTTCAACTCAAAATAAATTAAAAGGAATTGATAATTCCACAACTTCCCAAATCAGTAAGCCTGTTTATTCAACACATACTCACTTCCCTGAAGAAGAAGTTAATTCAACAAATTCTCCAACTCAAACTGATATGGAAGAATTCACACCACCTGTTAATCCTCAATTATTAACAATCCGCAAACATTTTACTCCCAATCTTGAACAATTACTTATCGATTTTAAATCAAAAGCTAATCGCACTCAGCGTCATGCTTATTATGCTAAATATAATTCTACTCAAATGTCTCAAATTTCCCAGGAATGGTATGATTTTATGGTTCAATATGGTTTTGAATTACCTTTGCTTAAATATGTTGATAAATATTACAAAAAATTAAATACCATTACAAAACATAAATGGAAAACTTCGCTACCACTACGTTAGCTCTAGTCATCCTCCATTAGAAAACATCATCTTAAATCAACAAGGTCTTGAACTTGCTTCACCTTTTAAATTACTCCGAAATGATAATGAAATTAAAGAAGTCATTGAACAATATAATTATACAGATCACTGTTTAATTACAATTGGTAAACAGTTAGATAAAATTGAAACTAATTTAGAATTTATTCCCACTAGCTCTAATAAACATTCTTTAGATGCACCTTTGTTAGATCTCCCTACTAATCGTTCAAAGCGAACTAGTTTAGTTACCAATGATCAATCCTCTACTGTCCAAGCTATTGAAAAATTATTTAACAAATTATCTACCATCGATACCCTTCACCTTCTAAGGATAAAGGAATTCTTGTTCTAAATCAACAATTTGATATTGATCCTAATTCTACTCCATCTGACACCGATCATGAGATAAATCAATTAGCTCAACAATTCCAAGTTACAAAAATCCATTATCCAAAAGTTAATCCTTAAACTACTAAGAATTGGTATAATAAACCTAGTCCTGTCGACTTACAATTTGAAGAAAATAATATTAATAATCAATTTTACATTTACGCTAAAAGATTATCTGAATGGAATATTGATGGCCTAAGTGAAGATCAAATCCTTCAAAAATTAAATCATTTATCTATGGTCTCCAACAGTTATCTCTCCAACTATCCCCAATATACTCAACCTGAAATTGTTACTTTAATCACTACTGGCTTTACTGGTATGCTCAAATCCTGGTGGGAAAAATACTTAACTGAAGATCAACGAGAATCCATAATTTATGCTAATCAAACTGATGATCAAGGATTACCTATTTTTGATGAAACTTTAGGCTGCTGTCATCCTGATGGTATTAATCAATTAATTTATACGATTGTTCGCCATTTCATTGGTACCCCAACTAATATTTATTCTCGCATACATGATCAACTTAGTAATCTTACATGTCCCACATTAAGTGACTTTAGATGGTATAAAGATGTCTTTACCTCTAGAGTTATGTTAAGAGAAGATTGTACTAAATCATTTTGGAAAGAAAAATTCATTAGTGGGTTACCTAGTTTATTTGCTCACAAAATCCGTGATGTTCTTAGTCAACCTACTGGCGTTATTGAATATGATAATTTAACATATGGTGATATAATAAGCACTATTCAAAAAGAAGGTTTAAAAATGTGTATTGATTTAAAACTTAGTCAAAAAGCTTCTAAAGATAAACATAAAGCTAAGTATGAATTAGGCAATTTCTGTGAACAATATGGATTACCTCCAGTTGCACCCTCTCGTAGAAAATCACATAAATATTCAAAACATAGAAATTATAAATCCAAGTATTATAATAAATATAAGAAGCCTTATTCACCTTCTAAATCTAATGACAAATATTATACTAAACCTAAAAAGAAATATCATAAATCTAACTCATCTCCAAAATCTAATAAGGATATTACTGTTATAATTGTGGTCAAAAGGTCATTATGCTAATAAATGCAAAGAGAAACAAAAACTCAAAGAAAGAGTTAACCAACTCCAAATTAATGAAGAATCCAAAATTCAATTATTTGAAATCTTACAATTAAATCAATCGATAATGATTCCTCTTCTTCCTCCATCTACATCCAATTCCTCTCGATAATGATCAACTGATTACGATAACCAACATAATCAAATTACTTTAGGATGTCTTGATGTTTGTTGTAAACTGTTAAACAAATTTCTTCTTACCAAACAAACTCAAGAAGAATGCTCTAATCGATTTAATTAGTAAATTAGATGATCCTCAATTAAAACAACAATACATTGATAAATTAAGAAATTTATTACTACAAAAGATACTAAACCTCAGTTTAATAAACCTATTATTAGTTTATCTAAAACTTTAGAAAAATTTAAAAATAAAACTAAAGAAGTAACACTTCAAGATTTACAATCTGAAATTAATCACATTAAACAAACTATCCGAGATCTCCAAAGTAAAGATAACAAATTAGAAAATGAAATCATTAATATTAAACTTAAACAAAACTTAAATGATTTCCAACCTAATCCGAAATCACCACAGGAATCTGAACACCATTCTGATCCTGATACTGATCACACTAATCCCGATAAACTCATTTTTGACAATCGATCCCAAACTACTAACCTTGAAGATAAAAGATTAAATTTACTTAATAAAATTTTTATGCAAAAATGGTATTCACGAATTAAAATCATAGTTGAAGATTTTGAATTAGACTTAGTTGCCCTAATTGATACTGGTGCTGATTTAAACTGTATTCAAGAAGGATTACTTCCTACTAAATATTATCACAAATGTCAAGAGAAATTAACCTCTGCTAATGGTTATAAAATGCATATTAAATATAAATTACCTAAAGTACATATTTGCCAAAATAATGTTTGTTTCAAAACTACATTTGTTTTAGTTGAAAACATGACTGATCGAATTATTTTAGGTACACCCTTTATTTCATTACTATATCCATTTACTACTTCCACTGAAGGAATTACTACTCATGTTTTAGGACATCCTATTACATTTAAATTCTTGTTTCCACCTGAACCATTAGAATTAAATCAATTACAAGATTGTTCTATTACTCATACTATTCAAAGATTAACTCGACATATTAATTTTCTTAAAGAAGAAATTAATTACAAGAGAATTGATCAACAATTAACTGATCCAGTTCTCATTTCTCAAATTAATGATTTTAAATTAAAACTTGAATCAACTGTTTGTTCATCTTTACCTACTGCATTTTGGCATAGGAAAAAGCATGTAGTTACATTACCGTATATTAAAGGTTTTAATGAAAAACAAATTCCTACTAAATCCCGACCTATCCAGATGAATTTTGACTTATTAGAAATGTGTAAAAAAGAAATTAATGAATTATTAAAATATAGAATAATTAGTCCCAAAGAAATCACCATGGTCTTGTCCTCGCTTTTTATGTTAATAAAATGTTTGAATTAGAACGAGGTGTTCCTCGCCTAGTTATTAATTACAAACCATTAAATGCTGTTCTTGAATGGATTCGATATCCTATTCCTAATAAAAAAGATTTAATTAAAAGACTTAATCAAGCTGTTTTTTTCAGTAAATTTGATTTAAAAAGTAGTTTTTGGCAAATTCAAATTCACCCTAAAGATCGATATAAAACTGCTTTTAATACACCCTTTGGTCAATATGAATGGAATGTCATGCCATTTGGATTAAAAAATGCTCCTAGTGAATTTCAACACATCATGAATGATATATTCAACCCATTTAGTCATTTTTCCATTGTTTACATTGATGACATATTAATTTTTTCCAAATCCCTTAGTGAACATTGGAAACATTTAACTGCATTCTTTTATACAATTAAAAGTCATGGTCTAGTCATTTCTGCTCCTAAGATTAAATTGTTTCAAACTAAAGTTCGGTTCTTAGGCTATGATATTCATCATAATACTATTCTTCCTATTAGTCGCTCTATTGAATTTGCGTCTAAGTTTCCTGATGACATTCTTGATAAAACTCAATTACAACGATTCTTAGGTTCCCTCAATTACATTGCTGACTTCTATCAAGACCTTAGGAAAATCTGTCAACCTCTGTTTGATAGGTTAAAAGATAATTCTCCTCCTTGGTCTCCTGCTCATACTGCTATTGTTCAACAAGTTAAAAAATATGTTAAAACTCTTCCTTGTCTTGGTATTCCTACTGAGAATTCCTTCAAAATCATTCAAACCGATGCTTCTGACATTGGTTATGGTGGTATTCTGCTCCAACAAGTTACTCCCCAGTCACCTGAACAAATTGTCCGTTTTCATTCTGGTGTCTGGAATACTGCACAATTAAATTATAGTATTATTAAAAAAGAAATTCTATCTACTGTTTTATGTATTCAAAAATTTCAAGATGATATTTTAAATCAAAAATTTTTATTTCGTGTTGATTGCAAATCTGCTAAATATGTTTTAGAAAAGGATGTTCAAAATCTTGCTAGTAAACAAATTTTTGCCCGTTGGCAATCTATTTTAAGTATTTTTGATTTTGACATTACTTACATACCCGATTGTCAAAATTCCCTTCCTGATTTTCTTACCCGGGAATTTTTACAGGGGGGTAAGGGATGAGTGCTTCTCCACATATTTTTTATGTTAAAACCTAAATTACCCATTACCAAACCCTGATCAGACAAGTTAACCGCCGTATTACCCGTCTTAAATCAACCAAACTTACTACTAAACGAGCCCAATACATCAATCATCAACAGTTACAAGCTCGACGTGTTTTACGTCTTAATTACTACAATGATTTGTTTTATTACCAGAATTATTTAGATCTTCTTTCTAGTTGCTAATCTTTGTTCTCTATTTCACAGATGTCTCGCCCAAGGCCTCCTTCAAAGGCTTTGGTTCCCTCTTCTGGTTCCAGTAAACCTAATCAACTCATAGTTCCTCCTCCTTTGGAGTCAATTCATCCATCCAAATCTATTGACCTAATTAACCGGTACCATACTCTTGGTACTATCCACCGTCCTGATTATTCATCTGCATTGGCTAATGATCCTTTTGCCTCTAGCCAATCCATTTCAGTTACTCCACTTCCACTCAACCAAGTTCGCCCTTCTCAAACTGAATACACCAAATCACATGTTACAAACCTCTTCTACAAAGAACCTAGTCACCCTAGAAGTCAAACCATTAATGAAATTGCTCAATTCCATTTTGGCTCTGGATGTCATTTCATTTCTTCACCTCCAGAGAAAAATCTCTCCTATTACAAAGATATCTTGCTCAACCATCATTCCATCTTGATTAAACCCATTCAGGATCGAACTTATGCTTACAAGATCCTATACCATTCACTCTACATTCATAATATTGTCTCCCTTGCAGAATGGGGAAATCCTAATGCTTGAGATTTACTGGTCATTCTATTCAATATAATTATCATGATTATGTTGATGCTTGGTTCAAATTGTTCCTATACCAAAATGAGTCATTCACCACTCTGGTTCATTTCCTTTGATCAAAAATTCAAATCGAGTTACCAACTTTGGTTTGTGAGATGGTGGTCCCATTATGGCGCCATTTGAAATTCTCCCGTTCCTCAATGAAACAATCGCTTATTTTGTCATTGTTTACCCACTCCCGCTCATCGAAACAATTTCCTATATTGCTCAATTTTATGTCCAAATACAAAATTCCATGGATATTCAAATGGCATTATGGGATTGATGATAACATAATTATCCGCCAACACTCGTCAAATGGTGGGCTAAGTTCAATGTGCCCGAAATTATTGAAATTGTTCATGAAGAATTTCCTCGATCAATGTGCTCCAACTCTGCAATAATCAAAGCCCATGAGAACCCAAGCTAGCATGTCACCAAGGAAGTCATTAACCTTCCTCCATCAACCTTGAAGCCCCTCATCCATGGTTCCAAGCCCAAATCGATTCAACCGGCCCAATCTAAATCCAAGGAAAGTCCAAAGTTCCCATAATTAGGACCAACTCAAGGATCATTCAAGGCCCAAGTCAAAATCCAAATCAGCAGCAAAGCCCATTTCACCTCTGCCGCCCAAAGCTAAATCCAAAGCCAAGTCCAAGCCCTCCAGGATGAAATGTTCTAGATGGCTCGGCAACTTGTAGATCGAGCTCAAGCCCAATCAACGATTCGAGATGATTCGGAAGAAGGATCGAGCAGTTCGGCTCAATCTTCGAAGATCAACTACTCAATCCATTCCATATGGACGACCGAGTTTCAAGATGCTCGGGATCCATATGCCTAGTCAACATAGGATTCTTTATAAATACAAAATGGCTTCAATCAATACTCTTTTGAGAAAAGCCGCCAATTTGTATTTATTACGATTCCTTTATTCATATGCTCCACGTAGTGATGAATAGTAAAAGCTCTGCTCACTTTTCTTGTTCATATCACTATTTGGTCAATCAACTTTGTTTAAAGCTGCTAACCGTTCAATCAATCGGTAAAGCAACCGACACCTTTCGGGTCTCCAATCTTGCCAATTGCCTTCATCATTCAACCAATTCACATCTTTGCATAGTCACTTTGCTACCGCTTGCCTCCATCATTCAACCAATTCATCTTTGCATAGTTACTTTTATTTTCTATATATTTGTAATCAAATGTAATCACTCGACACTATCATATTCTTTTAACCCTTCTGATTGAAAGAAAAACCCAGAGTGCTCTGAGTGAGGGATACTTTTCCCGCTCGTCTTCCTAGTTAACAATCAAGATCCTTGCAGATTACAACCATTGTAAGTGCAAGTTATTTTTCTGTAATTTTCTATTAATTTAATTAAATGTTTTAATTAAATGTTTTTGGTTTTGTGCATTCCAATACTGTCTTAGTTTAATCTGGTTCATATTTGATTTCGTAATCCATCTCCTTCATTGTTTGTTGCTGCTTCCGCGTTCCATTTTCAAAAAAAAAAAAAAAAACTAAAAGTATTTTTTTTTTTTTAATTTTTTTTTTTGGTGATCTTCCTCTAAAAATTCACTATTACAAAAATACATAAAGATTACGCTTAAAAAAATTAAAACGTGACACTTTTAATAAAAATATGATTAAAAAAGTCAAATTAATATTCTAATCACACTTAATTTAATTAAGTGTGATATTATTTATTTTTTACGTCATTTTTTAATTAAATGTGATTTTATTTTTTTTAATCACATTTTTTAATTAACTTGTAATTTTTTTAATTAACTTGTAATTATCTATATATTTTTAAAATTTTATTTTTATAAAGAAAAAATTGAAGCTCCATCTCATTCTCTCGCCTCTCTCTCATTCTCACGGTAGAGGTATGTCTTCTATCCCTCTCCTTCTCCCTCCTCATTCTCATATCTTCTTCGGCACAAACCCCTTTTTTTTTTTGGGTGCACAAACGGGGCATTTCCCTAAATAAGCTAAAATAATAAAAGAATTCCCAAACTAAGCCTAGTTTTGAAAGAATTGCCAAAATAAGCTAACTCGCGGTTCACAATCGCGAGTTCAACAAATTTCCCCCCGTTTCGCGTAAAAGATGGTAAATCTTAAATTCGTGGTTACGAAAAACGAGTTTGATTAAGAACTCGCGGTTACAAAACGCGATTTTATCAAAAAAAAAAATTTCTTCTAAACTCGCTGTTCTAAACCACGATTTTATAATAAATAAAAAAAAATTCCTAAACTCGTTATTTCAAACCACGCTTTTTGACCAAAATTTTTTTTTTTGAACTCGTGGTTGCAAACCACGAGTTTAAACCACACCCAATTACACTCATGCACACTCCTCACTCACATCACAGACACACCACACACTCTCTCTCCCTCTCTCTCTCTCTAACACATCACTCACACACACATCACACTTACATCAAAGTAAAAATAAATAAATTTTAAGAATTAAATAAATATAAATAAATAAATAATGTTTAAAAATAAATAAATTTTAAGAATTAAACCCTAAACTCTAAAATACAAAAAAATAAATTTTATCTCTAAACACTAAAGTAGTGTTTGATAACGTTTACGTTTTCGATTTATGTTTACAAAACTTTTATAAACTGATTTTTGTTTATATTTACAAAAACATAAATTACAAATGCGTTTGGTTTGAATAAAATATTTAAAAAAATTTAAAAACATAAACTAAAAAATATGTTTGTTCAAGCTTAAAATATTTATATTTATGTTTATTATTTATGACAATGGGATCACATATATTATAATTGAAAAAAAATTAATTAAAAAAACAATTGAAAAAAATTTAATTGGAAAAAAATTTAATTGGAAAAATATATTATTTTTTTCCAATTAAATTTTTTTAATATATTTTTCCAACTAATATATTTAATATATTTTTCCAATTATAATATATTTAAATTTTTTTCCAATTAATATATTTAATATATTTTTCCAATTTTAATATATTTAAATTTTTTTCCAATTAAATTTAATATATTTTTCCAATTAATATATTTAATATATTTTTCCAATTATAATATATTTAATATATTTTTCCAATTAATATATTTAATAAAATTTTCCAATTATAATATATTTAAATTTTTTTCCAATTAAATTTAATATATTTTTCCAATTATAATATATTTAAATTTTTTTCCAATTAATATATTTAATATATTTTTCCAATTTTAATATATTTAAATTTTTTTCCAATTAAATTTAATATATTTTTCCAATTAATATATTTAATATATTTTTCGAATTAAATTTTTTTCCAATTAAATTTTTTTCAATTGTTTTTTTAATTAATTTTTTTTCAATTATAATATGTGTGATTCCATTGTCATAAATAATAAATATAAATATAAATATTTTAAGTTTGAATAAATATATTTTTTAGTTTATGTTTTTAAATATTTTTAAATATTTTGTTCAAACCAAACGCATTTGTAATTTATGTTTTTGTAAAAATAAACAAAAATCAGTTTATAAAATTTTTGTAAACATAAATTGAAAACGTAAACGTTATCAAACGCTACTTTAGTGTTTAGAGATAAAATTTATTTTTTTGTATTTTAGAGTTTAGGGTTTAATTCTTAAAATTTATTTATTTTTAAACATTATTTATTTATTTATATTTATTTAATTCTTAAAATTTATTTATTTTTACACATTATTTATTTATTTATATTTATTTAATTCTTATAATTTATTTATTTTTACTTTGATGTAAGTGTGATGTGTGTGTGAGGGATGTGTGAGAGAGAGAGAGAGGGAGAGAGAGTGTGTGGTGTGTCTGTGATGTGAGTGAGGAGTGTGCATGAGTGTAAGTGGGTGTAGTTTAAACTCGTGGTTCACAACCACGCGTTCAAAAAAAAAATTTTGGTCAAAAAAGTGGTTTGAAATAGCGAGTTTAGGAAAAAAAAAAATTTTATTATAAAATCGTGGTTTAGAACAGCGAGTTTAGAAGAAAATTTTTTTTTTGATAAAATCGCGTTTTGTAACCGCGAGTTCCTAATCAAACTCGCTTTTCGTAATCACGAATTTAAGATTTACCATCTTTTACGCGAAACGGGGGGAAATTTGTTGAACTCGCGATTGTGAACCGCGAGTTAGCTTATTTTAGGAATTCTTTCAAAACTAGGCTTAGTTTGGGAATTCTTTTATTATTTTAGCTTGTTTAGGGAAATGCCCCGCTCTTCTCTCGTTTTTTTATCTTTTTTATTTTGTTGAACAGAACCCCTCTTCTCTCGTTGTGTCGTGTATATATATATACAAGCCATGCGGGGCCATTTCCCTAAATAAGCCAAAATAGTAAGGAAATTCCCAAACTAAGCCTATTTTTCAAAGATTTCCCAAAATAGGCTAAATCGCGGTTCAAAATCGCGAGTTCAACACTTTTTCCCCCGGGGCTGTGAAATCTTGAACTCGCTGTTACGAAGTGCGAGTTTGCTTAAGAACTCGTGGTTATAGACCGCGAGTTTAATTAAATTTTTTTTCTTTTGATTCCAAGCACGAGTTTAATTAATTTCATCCCAAAAAAATTTGTTCTGAACTCGCTTTTTGTAACAACGATTTCATCAAAAAAAAAAAATTTCTTCTGAACTTGCTGTTTCTAACCGCGATTTCATCAAAAAAAAAATTTCTTCTGAACTCGCTGTTTCTAACCGCGAGTTTAAGTGAATTTTTATTTTTAACATAAATTTTTCTATTTTACTTTGTTTTAAGTGAAAATTTGTTTTTTTTTTTTCTCTGTTGTCATTGTTTTGGTGATAATGTATTTCAGAATAAATTTTTGGGTTAAAATTGTTTTACTAAAACCATTCTCATGTTAATTTATTTTTTCTTTTATTTTGGGTTAGAATGTGTAATTCAGCATTTTTTTTTGGTTTGAGTAAAATAAATTTATTTTGTTTTTCTTGTGTTTGTTTTGGGTTAGAAGGTGATAATATAAATCATAAATTTCTTTTCGCTTTACTAAAGCCATTTTCATGTAAAGTTTTTTATTTTTTATTTATTTTCTGTTGTATTTGTTTTAGGTTAGAATGTGTTATTCAAAAATTTGTTTTGGCTTTACTAAAGCCGTTTTCATGTAAATAATAATTTTGTTTTCTGTTGTCTTTGTTTTGGGTTAGAAGGTGATAATGTAATTCATAAATTTCTTTTCGCTTTACTAAAGCCATTTTCATGTAAAGTTTTTTAATTTTTATTGTTTCTGTTGTCTTTGTTTTGGGTTAGAATGTGTTATTTAGAAATTTGTTTTGGCTTTACTAAAGCCGTTTTCATTTAAATATATTTTTTTTTCTGTTGTCTTTGTTTTAGGTTAGAAGGTGATAATGTAATTCATAAAACCTTGAGGAAAAAACACATAAGTAGTACAGACATAAGTAGTACAGACATAAGTCTCGGACAAGAATACATTGTGGACACCATGAACTGAACACACAATACGTAGATAAACATAAAAGTTAGACAGACAAATGCAGTTTGTATGATGCGCCGAGCCCGGTGCGTGCAAAACAGATGAATGATGCAAACATGCTGTCATACTGTATGCTAATTGAAATATGCCCTATATCTAACCATCATAAGTAGGTAAATAAAAGGGAAGAAAGACGTGGGGTTGGAAGACATACATCACACTCACCCACACTTATTACACTTATGCCCTTGCGCAGAAGGTCCGAATAAATATACAGTCCCGAATAAAAAAATAGTACAGTCCTAATAATACAGTCCAAATAATGTACAAATTCCTAATTAATTAACTAAGAAAGCGGTAAAACTGGCATGCAAGCTAGGGACTGTCTTGATTCTGATGGATGATGTATGCTAGGGCTGCCTTCGCGCGGAAATCCACTGAGATGCCCCAATTAGCCTCTGTTTATACCTTTTCTCGAAATGCATGCCAAGCCTCGGAAGACTGCTGATTCTTGATTTTGCTGCAACAGAGAGCAAGAAAGGGGCATAGCAATGTATTTCACAAATATATGCATGCCTCGATCCTCGTGCCACCAATCACGCATCTCGATGCATGATGGCCGAGGAGCTGAGTTGCACAACTCAATATAGAATGAATGCACATGAAAACTACAACAAAACCTAACTCCATCATGGATAATCCGGAGTGTCGGTGACTTGGGAATTGAGACCCGCTCCCTCACTCGGAGTACGGAACGCACCTCGTTTCCCGTGCCCAGGCTAACTCCTATCTCGAACACGATGCAATGTGCATGACATGCATGAAATGCAACTAACATATAATCCTAACATACACAATGCTACGGAATGGCATACACGCTAAACGAGGTAATACATAACCAAGCATACATAATGCTTTGGATGAAATGGTATACGCAATGCAATAATGGGCTTACACCAATATGAGAGAGCCTCAGCCACACTCACATAGGAGGCCATCAGATGAAAACAAGACAACTCGAAATGCGTGCCCGCGTGCACGCAAACCGAGGACAGAGCCTACGGCACGGAATGCCACTCTAATGAGACATGGCAAGACATGGAATATGATATGCAAACATGAAAATTTCAGAGGCAAAATGACATGCAAAACATCCCCGAAACGAGGCGAAATGACACCCGATGCATGGAATCTCTCCCGAAATGCAAAACTAGGCACATGGAATGGCCTACAGCTATGCTAAACATGCATAATTTGGGCATGAAATGAAAAATAAGAAGCAAGGAAGCCCCAAAATAATCATTTTTTCAGTACAAAACATGGCCAAACAGTAAGCGCAAGTAGGGCTAAAATGGCATACAAAAATGGCTCCACAAGGGAGGCAATGAAGCAAGTGGTAGATTCAAAGCCCAAACAGGAAAATACCATTCTACAACATTGAAGAGGGACCAAAAATATGAACATTTACAGTATATGACAAGCCCCAAATCAGTATAAAAACATGCTCAAAATGTAATGCAAGATATAGGCCAACAAAGGGGTATAACATGAAGTATACAAAAAATTCCTCAAACAGCCAAAGACCCTTAATGAAACATTCCAAGAAGGTTAAAATATGGCCACTTTCAGTTCTGATCATGGCCTAAAAACAGAAGCAAGGTGAGCTAACAAAGCATGCAAAAATAGGGACCAAAGAGGGGTGATGAAGCAAGTGATACATGGAGGTCCCAAACAAGGTTGAGCCCTTCTTCAATGTTGAAGAGGGGCTCAAAATAGGCCTAACTACAGTTTAAATCATGCTCAAAAAATAGATTACACACATGCTAAAAATACCATGCAAAACAATGGCATACAAGAGGGTATTGAAACAAATGCACAATGGGGGGCTCAAACAGGGTTGAGCCCTTAAACAAACATGAAGAATGACTCAAAAAAATGACCCTTTCAGTTAGGGTCGGAGCCCAAAACAGTAAGAAAGATGGCTAGAAAAATGAGGTAAAATAGAGCTAGAAAGGAGGGAAAATGGACTTACCCTTGTAGACCAACCCTTTTGTTGCTTCTTGGACCAAATTGCAGCTCCCTTGGCCTCTGGAAAACTCCTCCAAGCTGCTAAGATGGAGTAGTGGTGGTAGTGCTTGGTGGTGATGAAGAAATGAGGTGGAACTTGGGATTTTTGAGAGAGATAGAGGGAGATATGTATGTATATGCTCAAAACAATTTTTCCAACCCTTGAGAGAGAGCTGGGAGGCCAGCTATATGGACAAGAATGGGGGAGAAATGGAGGGAAAAAAGTGGAGGGAATTGGCATCAATTTTTCCTCCAAAAGGAGTTCCCTCCGGATGCAGTTTTTGGAGGGAAAACAATGCACAGCTGTAATGTACTCCCTGTAAGGAAGCTGGCCGGCCAATTATCAAAGCTGCAGGTGGCCGGCCGGCCACCCCCTATGGCCGGCCGGCCAAGGGACAAAATGGTCCAGAGGAATTTTTGGCCGGCCACCACAAAAAGGTGTCCTCCCATGTGTCCTCAACAAAACCCTGTGGTTGGAAATTGGCAATCAGAAGGCAGAGAGACAACAAGCCACTTTTAGGAGGGGTTCAAAAGGTCCAAGTTGAATTACTGGCCGGCCATAAACTTTTAGGGTCCTCCCATGTGTGTACAACACAAATATGTGGTTTGGGGTTGAAGATAGTGGCCTTAGGGTGGTCAACATTGGCTCGGAAGTGAGAAAAACGGGCGTCGGAGGCGCCAGAGGAATATAACTGGTTGCTGAGACAATTACTAGCCTCCCGCCTTACAGTGACCTTCCGGTGATAAACAGAGGTGCTCGCCAAAAATGAACGAAAACCGTCGAAACGAATGTTCGGGGCCAAACACGCATTCGAGTCCGCAAAACAGTTAAGCAAAAGTGGCATTTGACCACGAAGTGGGTCTCTCAGGCCTCAGTGTCCCTCAAAAGGGAGTAAATGAGATGCATGCCAAAAACTGGAGCAGTCGGAGATGGTTAGGTGGTCCCGAACCGAGGCACACGGCCTGACGGCTCCGAAAACCGAGAACCGGGCTCCGAAATGGGCAAAATGGCCTACGGCCACGAAATGTAGCCCTGACCGAGAGATGGTCTCACGGGACCTCCCTCCCTCAGGAAAAGAAGCAGAGAAAACCGAGTGCGGTTCGCAAACCGAGGCAATCTGAAGAGGTTGGAAGTGGAGGCGGGGCTCCTGGCTCACTACGAGACTCTGAGACCAACGAGCACAATATGCAACATCACCGAGCGCTCAATCGGTGACATCTGAGTCTTAAGGTTGGTCAAAAATAAGGTGTCTACAGCCGGCCACCCAAAATAAGTGGCCTCCCATGTGTGTACAACACAGCTGTATGGTCAAAACCCAGAAAATGTAACCCAGGAGAGAGAAAAACCAACTTTTTAGAGGGGTTCAAAAGGGTCAAGAACAATTGATGGCCAGCCTATCCATATTGGTGGCCTCCCAGGTGTATACAACACAATGGTGTGGTGGAAAGTCAGAAAAAGTGGCCTAGGAATGGAAAAAGTTAGCTTTCTAGTGAAGAAAACGGGCGATGAAGAGCGATGAAGGAATAAAGCTGGTCTTTAGAACAATTGCTGGCCTCCCACCTTCCTACAACCTCTCTAACAATGAAAATAAGGTCTCCGCCAAAAATGAACCCAAACCGATGCAAAACGAAGGTTCAGGGGCCAAAACGCGCGGTTCGGGGGCCCAAAAACTGACTATTAAGCACCGGAGGTGGCGTTCGACCACGAAGTTGGTCTCTCGGTCCACAGTGTCCCTCAAAAGGAAGGAAACAAGGTGTATGCCAAAAACCAGAGCAAACAGAGGTGGTTAAGTAGTCCCGAACTGAGGCACACAGCCGACGGCTCCGAAAATCGGGAACCAGGCTCCAAACGGTAAAAATGGCCTACAACCACGAAACGTAGCCTACGGCCACTGAGAGATGATCTACGAGACCTCTCCCTGCCTTCGGGAAGAGAAAACGGAGAAAATGGGACCCGGTTCACAAACCGAGACAAAACACAAAAGAGCCCCGAAATCCGGAGGCAAGGCTCGCCACCGAGATTCCGTAACTTCAGAACGAGCACAATATGCAACATCACCGAGCGCTCAGTTGGTGACGTCTGAGTCTTAAGGTCGGTCAAAAATGGGGTGTCTATAGTTGCCCCTCTTTGACAGAACTCGAAAATCATAAGTGACGGGAGTGAATGTCAAAACCCAGAGACGACCTATTTTTGACAAGGCCAAAGACTCAGACAAATAGGTGAGATAAACGAAAAGATGTGCCTGCAGGCATGGGGCAAAATGCAAAATGATATGCACAACGCCGGATGTAACTCAATGATCATGCGAAGCAGCAAGCTGTAATGAAGCAAATATTCACAATAGATGCAACAGTTTTAAGCAAGAATGCAAAGCAATACTACATTTCATGCAGTTGAAGAATGCGGAGAATTACAATTATCGCCACGTCTCACACGGAGAAGATACAATACCTGCGCGATTTGTCTGGTCGCACCAGCTTCAAATGCACCATACATACAATATCGTGCCTCATGCTACTGGGGGTTTTTCGCTTCTTCTTGGTTGAACTATAGGTACTACTTTTCTCCCTGACTATGGTCGCAGCTTTCCCTATTCTCCAATAGGGTGACAGACTAGGTTGGTTCAGTATCCAGAATTGAGGTGCATACACATGCTATCTCAATTTATGGGGCTGCCATATAGATTTCAAGCCGAGTATATATCTCTAGGTATTTAAACCAGACTTTAGTCTCAGAAATCCCGAACCTTTGCGTTCTAGGCAAGAGTCATTCAAACTCTAGTTTCCACCGTCTCAGTTGGTCTCTTAGGAACTCACCGCAAACATAGGCAGGTGGCTATACCAGACCATCGGAAGTCGTTCGAGCACGACAAACACCAAAGGAATTGCACCTTTAGAGGATTTAAGGTCTCCTAGACCAGAAAGTGCACGAGATGGTGCGAATAAATGCAAGTGCGATGCGCAAAACAGCGCGAATGATGATGTAGGATTTAAGGTCTCCTTAGACCGAAGGATTTAAGGTCTCCTGGACCAGGTGAGTGCACAAGACAGTGCGAACTAAATGTGCACAAAACAGTGTGAGTAGGGTGAATGCACAAAATAGTGCGATGCTAAAGGTGAGGTGCGCAAGATAGCGCGATAAAATGCATGCACAATGCAAGTAATGGTCACGGCGCAAGATAGCGCGATGCAATACACTAACAAGTGCAGGTGAGGTGCGCAAGATAGCGCGAATGATACAATGCACAAAATAGTGGGATACGCTAAACAGCGCGATTGATTTGAAATGCACAAGATAGTGTGATGTGATATGCAAAGCACAAAATAGCGTGATGAATGCAATACACAAGACAGTGCGATGGAGGTGCGCAAAATAGCGCGAATGATAAACTGCACAAAACAATGCGATTGTGGTACGCAAAATAGCGCGAGTGATAAACTACACAGAACAGTGCGATGCGCAAAATAGCACGAATGTAAACTGCACAAAACAGTGTGATTGTGGTGCGCAAAATAACGCGAGTGTAAACTGCACAGAACAGTGCGATTGTGGTGCGCAAAATAGCGTGAATGATTAGAAATGCACAAAACAGTGCGATACGCTAAACAGCGCGAGTGATTAAAAATGCACAAAATAGTGCGATACGCTAAACAACGCGAGTGATTTGAAATGCACAAGACAGTGCGATATACTAAACAGCGCGAGTGATTTGAAATGCACAAGATAGTGCGAGTGAGATACAACCACAAGATGCACAAGACAGTACTAGTGAGATACAAAGTGTAAGTGCACAAGACAGTGCGAGCAAGATAAAATGCACAAGAAAGTGCGATAAAATGCATCTTTTATGCAAGTATGGGGGCATTTTCTATGCAAAAGATACGAGCATTTTCTATGCAAGTATGGAAGCACATTCTATGCAATATTGAAAGCAAGCATATTCTATGCATGAAACAAGCAAAGCATATTCTATGCGGAATCGAAAGCAAGCATATTCTATGCATGAAACAAGCAAAGCATATTCTATGCAGAATCGAAAGTAAGCATATTCTGTGCATGAATCATAACGATGCGCGGCACGCATGCAACAACAGTGTATATGAAAGTTCACATTCTATGCAATAGAGGAGCATCAAATATGTACTCTGGTGCCTCTGATTTGCCTCTTAGAGGACTTTGCAACTCACTCAACTCAAAAAGGGCACACCATGTTCATATTGGCGAGAGATAACATCTGCATGTGAAACCCTCGGGTGCTGCTTGGACTGCCATTCTGACTTGAAGCAAGCTTACACTTGGGGTTGAGATACACTCATACTCCAGAGAAACAGCGACGCCCGAGAAGGTGCACCTGGAATGCAGTCTTGGATTTTGCTAAAGTTGAAACATGCTAAGATGCTCCAAATTTTCCCTCTTTTCTTTTGCTTTGCAGTCTGGAACCTAAATAGCTTTAGATAGGTCCTTATTTTACTATTCTGACATGACTTGGGTTGAACCCTGTGGCTTTATGAAAGAACTGATCCTTTTTTTTACAAATATGGAGAACGACACGGCACTCTGTGCACAAAATGATTTTTGAAATTGAAATGAGAAAAGGGTTCTCAATCGGGTATTGAGCCTACAACTGACCACAGCCAAAACGACTCAACAATGGAAAACAAAGGTAGAACGACCTAAACACAACTCAACAAAGGAAAAACAAGGTAAAATAACCTAAACACATTTGTTGACACTCAAACGACTTAAAACAAGAAACGAGACAAACAAAACGCACAAACACAACACTCAACTATGTTACAAAGGCGAGAGACCTCTTGGTGCACAAGGAGCTAGTTTCTCCGGGTATTGTTTCCCACCCTTTCTCATTTGTGATTCTCACATCACTCGGCCCTCAAGCTCTGTTTTTCTGAAAAAGCCCTTTCCTCACTTTTTCTCTCAACGCACACCTCTCTATTCTTCAATCTCTCATTTTAAATCCCTCCCCTGGGTGGTTGATGGATAAACAGAAAGTTGTGGGCTCTTGCCCCTAGCATTCCGCTAGATTCTTCTTCTTCTGCACGCAGCTAGTGAGTTTCTCCCACAGAGGGTCTGTGCTACAACTGGGTGTGTAGCAAATCTGTAGCTCACATCGGTTGACGATGCTTTGCTGGGGAGTTTGGACGTGATCAGATCTATCCAGATGAGGGAGTGGAATATCTTGATCCATTCCAATTCGTGCTTCGCACTTGGCTTGATACCTCGTTGCTCGGAAGGTGAGACAGCTTTCAGCCCTTTTGCTGTTAACTTCAATTGTGCCCTTTTTTGGCTGGTAGAGTGCTCTTCTTGGCAAGTATTGTGGCAATGGGGAAAAGACAGAACACTTGACTCAATTGTGCCCCTAGTTCATCATTTCGACTATTTTTTGTTTTTGGCTTTCTACTAAGATAATTTTGACCAAAATGAGAGTTAGATTAACATGCTTGTTCAATTTTCTGATTTAAAATCATGCAAGTTAGGCTGTGAGCACTGAAAATTTTTCCTTTTGGGGGTCCAAGAAATGGTCCAGTTTTGGAAAAATAGAATAATTTTTTAGAGAAAATTAGTCAACCTCATTAAAAATTCTCAAAAACTATTTTTGCAAACGGCCACTGCTCAACGAGCACGGAACCCACTCTTGAGATGCACAACTTTAGATCCAAAGGAAAATTGCCCCCTGCTTGAAGAGAGCTTCCTGGCAACGGAAAGTTGCCCCTTGTTTGAACGGCACCGCAGCGTATTGAATGGCAATGGAAAGTTGCCCCTTGTTTGGATAGCACCGTAGCGCATCTCAGAGTAACGAACACAACTAAATCCTCAGATACAGAGAAGACAAAGATGACCAGAACCATCGCATGGACACAATCGAATTTGAATTGTTTTACGGCTGGACTTCAGAATGAAGTTGCCTACATATCCCAAAGATGGGAATCAAGCCTTACGTAGTTCGGGGTTAAGGTACACTCGGGTATTAACCTTTCCTTTTGCGCTCTGACTTTTGCCAAGGTCGCCCTTCCAGGTTTTCAACCTTGAGAGTTATGTTCTTTAATTCTTTTTTCATTTCCTTTTTTGATTTTCTTTTTTTGTTCTTTTCTTTGAATTTTTCTTTTTTTGTTCTTTTGTTCTTTTCTCTTTTTTTGTTCTTTTTTTTTTTTTCTTTTCTTGCTCTAACTTTTGCACAGGCAGCGCTTTTGGTTTTAAATGAGCCTCTCAGGATAAAAGTGTAGCTTTGTCCATGTCGAATGGTTTTGAGATCTGAAGCCATCTGAATCCGGGAGAATAGTTGTTATTTGTCGACGATGCAGAGTCCATCCAATGAAATTTGAATCGCCTAGTGTTGTGGATAGGAACTCGGTTATCCTTCAGCAATTCTTTCTTCTTTCCTCCCTTCTAGGATTTGGCATTCTTGCCGATCTTTGTTAGCTTGAGAAACATCCCAATTTTTTGAATCTTCGAACACCTTTGACATTTTTGCCCCTAGTTCGAGGGGTGCTTCTGATCTAGCTTCGCAAGTTTCTTTTGATAACATCTGATCTTCTTGATCTGACTTCTCTACCCTAGTTCGAGGGCTGCGTCAAATCTGGCCACACAGGCCTCATATCGTGATTGACCGTTGAAAATTCTGAATCTGAGTTCAAGGTTTTGAAAGCAGAGGGGTCGAGTCTCAAGGCTGAGAGCGATTCTAAGCTACACAATCTCAAGAGCGATTCTACACAGATCTTCGCAGGACCGCGCAAAACATTTTTTGAAATCTTTTTAAGGAAGCAACCAGTCGCTCGCGCTGAAGACAGTGTAGAACCAATCTGAATCAAGCCAGGATCCTTCTCAGTACTCACACTAACAAGCATGATTTCATTCATTAAGGGCATAGCATGCCTCTCTTTCTCTCAATTGATCAAATTTTTGCAAATCCCGAGGAATTCCTTCCTCTTCGTTTTTACCGCAATGTTCAAAAAGTTTTGAAAAACTTAAGTCAATGCAATAATTTCAAGGCACAAGAAAGCAGGTGGAATGCACTGCCATTTCATTCAAATCCCGGCACAACTAGCACACGGCAGAGGCGAACACAAGAGTGCGAAAATTATTGCTGTTTCATTTCAGATCTGTTAGCATAACTGGCTTCGTGGCAGAAACAGACTCAAGACAAAACGAAAAGACAAACACAAAACAAGATAGTGATGTCCGAGGTAACACCCTTGAAATCACCAGACTCCAACAAAATAGGACTGACTCGGTACAATAAGACAAACCCAACTGACTCAGTAAGAAAAGACTAACTCTATACAAACAACAAGACTGACCCAATACCCAAGTCAGAAAGTACAAATTAACAACATTCGCGGATGTGCTCAAAACAGTGCATGCCATCCACCATATCTGGAGTGAAACTGAGCGCCATCTACACGTGGTTCATCCCCCAATCACATGGTCACATTATCCCCCAAGTTCACCGATTCAGTGCCGATAGACTTTGCAGGACCTGACGCGAAGATGACCTTTTTATCAATCAGATCTTGTATTTCATGGTGAAGATGAAGACACATGTCAGTGTCATGGCCAGCTTGTTGATGAAAGACACAGTACTTCGCCAGGTTGTGGGACAGAGGAAGTTTATTTAGTAATGGCCGTGGTTCCAGGGGCTTCAGATGCCCCTTTTTGATCAAGACCCTCAGGGCCGTTGAAAGAGACATGTCCAGTGGGGTGAACACCCTTTGGCCCCGAGGTGGGTATGTAGCAGGTTGTAAGTTGGTTGTGTTGGATGTACCGGCGAAAGGGTCGGTAAGTGCTGACTTTTGATGATCTCTTCTGAGTATAGGATTGGAGCTGAAAGGGGTGTTTCTGGTACAACATCTCTTGTCTCGGCTTGCCCCTTAATTCAGACTACCCCCAACTTGAGTGGCAAAAGTATCATCCACAGTTTTTGCAACCACTGCAAGCACTTGCTGTTTGTTTAGTCCTTCGGCCTTCAAAGCCTCAACAGCCCGTTGAAGGTGTTCATGGGGACCAATGCTTGCCCCTACCTTGTTCTTACCACCTGCTTCCCCTTTGCCAAGGGTTTGGCTTTCTTCAAATGCAGCCAGTCCCAAGATTGGGGAGCCTTTTGTCGTGAAACTCCTAGCATGTGTTGTGGTTGATGATGGAGCCAATGTCCCAGAGGCTAGATCTGTCACAGTTCTTTGAAGATCTTCGATCATTCTCTTTAGCTCAGAAGTAGTGGGCTCACGGGTTTGAGATGATTGGGGTCCAGGTGCATCCATCATGCATAAGTCCATACTTTCTGGAATGAACACCTCAGGCTTGGGTAGATGGGCCGGGATGATGTATATGTTGGGGTCGAAGGTGGATGGTAGTGTATGGATGAGGTTGAGGTGGGGAGGTGATGAGTCAATACTAACCTGAGGTCCTTTGGGTGGAGCTAGGGTCTCTTCGTCAATAAGATCCTAAATCTTATGACAAAGGCGGATGCAATAGTTCGTATCATGACCGTGTTGTTGATGATAGGCACAGTATTTAGCTGGGTCATATCTTGGTGGAAGAGGATTTGGAAGGGGTTGGGGTTCTAGGAGTTCTAGTTGCCCTTCCTCTTGAAGCTTTTCCAAAGCTTGAGAGAGACTCATGTAAAGAGGATGGAACTTTCGGGTTTCTGGCCGAGTCGAAGTGGTTGGTTTTTGGCCATTGAAGGAAGTGGTGATAATGTCTACTTCTGAGCATTTCGCAGCTGTGCTACCATCAGTAGTAGCATTAGAACTGCGAGCAACATTCCTCTTCAAAGGCTCATTATCTTCTGTAAAGATCCCTTGTCGGATGGCATCCTTGATTTGAACCCCCATTTCATGAAGGGCTGGAAAGGTAAACAGAGGTAGAACGACCATCTTTTGCAGCAGCTTGCCATGTAGATTCCAAACAATCATCCTGATCTGATCTTTGTCGGAAGGTTTTGTAGTCATCATTGAGGCCTTTGCTCTCCATCTCGTCACGAACTTTGAAAAACCCTCTTTTGGCTCTTGGCGAGTGGCTTCGAGATCACGAGTTGTGACCTCAATCTGTGTGTTATAGGAGTATTGAGCAATAAAGGCCTCAGCCAGCTCTTTCCAGTTCTATTTCACAGAGTTCTCCAATTTTGCATACCAGATTGCGGCTATCCCAGACAGGGTTCGGCCAAATAGTGACAATTTCTGGGCTGTGGTCAAACCCATTGGCCTCAAGATATCAGAAAATAGTTGGAGGTGCACCATTGGGTCTTCAGAGCCATCGAATCGATCGATATGCGGCATTTTAAACTGCTCCGGCAAGGTCACCATTGAGTTGGTATAACCATCCTCTATATCAAGAATAGAGTGGGCCTCCTGAGACTTTTTGAACAAATTTTCAAGCTTGCTCACTTTCAATGCTGTGGGGTCCGTCTCGAGCTCAAAGGTGGAGTCTGGTGGGTTGATGGGTGTTTTAGATAGCTGGGGTAGAACTGGGGGCGGAGCTGGCCTGCCTGGAATGTCCGTATCATCCTAGATGTGGGTTGCCTCCCCGAGTATGGGAACTCTTGGTGGAGGAGAAGCCTGGTGTGAAGTAGATACTCAGGTTCTTTGCTCTAACACAGCAATTGTCTTTACTCTTGGCTATGACCACGGCACGTTGCTTGGCAATTCCGCAGCCAGACGGTCTTGCTGCATGGCTTTCATACTATCCTGGAGTTGGCGCACCATCTCTTCCAGACTCGACATATTGTCCTGATCTAACTGTGCAACCGGTATATCTCCCTAAGGCAAAAAACAGATATCTCAACCCAACTGCGCACAGGTGATATAGATAATGACCGCTGATTCGAAGACTGTTGAACTGATGATCTGTGCTTGACTGGCCCTTTTACCCTGTCTCTGGTGAAGGAACACTGATTGCCCTTGAACTGAATCTCTAACCCGATAAAGTCTATCAACACAAGTCCAATGTACTTGGGGGATAGTGGAGCCTTCTGAAGCTATAGTTCTAGGACTACCTAGCAAAAGAGCAAACAGACAATTTCACTGAGCGGATATGAGCATAGTGAACGGCAGTACTAATCTTGATCCTTTGTTCCCCAAATAACTGTCCCAAAACTGATACCCTCAGGTAAAATTGATTCCCCAAATACTGATGCCCGCAGGCCTAATACCCAGACTTGCAAACTGATACATGCATTCCCTGTAGAGATACACTCTAAAAGCACATAACATGTAAAAGAGAACCAAAACACCCCTATGTTGGGATAGAGTTTCCCTATCCTATTTTGTCAGGAGCTAGGGTTTCACTACGCACGCAGCGGCTCCAAACAACCTATATCGGGTAAGCAGCCTGTCCTTGTTTGGAATGGTCACTATGGATTCTGAATATGCACTAGGTCGAATGGTCGAAAAGGGTGCCCCGGTAAAACCGGGGTTTGTGTTCCCATACTGTCAGAGCCCATAACCGGTTAGCCTTATGGTCATGCCTTGACAAGACAAGCCTCCGGCAAACCGTTCAGGAATGACAGATGGCAAACACGGTGTTCTGGGCGCACCAATGCACATGCAATGCAAAGAAACACATAAGTGTAATCAAAACAGGATATCACGAGTTCGAGTCAAACTTTTTAATTTCTCCAGCAGAGTCGCCAAAAACTGTAGACGTCCCCGAACGCCCCGGGAGAGATGAGTCCCGTTCCGTTCATTTTGGGCTCACTACAGTTCAGGACTCTAATTGTCACGGTTCTCAATCTGAACTAAAGAGTCCAAATCTGGCAAATCGTTTTGAGAAAATAGATTTTTGAAAGAAGTGTCAAACATGGACTGCTTTGCCAGATATAGAGTCGCCACCTAAATATTTTTTTTTTTAGGAAATTTAGGAAACCCTGACTCGTTGCCTAAGGCCACGTGTCTGTCATCACCAAAGTTGCCTTGGCTCGGGAACTTGGGTATGATTGGGGAAGGTCACTTCGTGAGTACCCCCGCTCGCCCGATCAAAGATCAGCCTCTACTAACCATGATATCTAGTTTTGAAAACATTATGCATTCTTATTCCGGTTATTAGCCTAGATTTACTATGTGATGCGCACAGCATACAAGTATAGACTGGATCGCCTGAATTGGAACAATACATTTCACGTTTGTTTTTTGAAAGATGGTTTGCTACTCGCAAGTAGGCTTAAAATGCAGATTTTACCACCCTCGGGTGAGCTTAGAAAAGATGGTTTTGTCACTATCTAGTGGGCTTAAAACTCACGGTCAATGCATTGTTCCAATCCAAATAACCCAACATTCACCCACAGGCATTCAGGCAGTTATATCACATAAGCAATTAGCCTCATGGTAAGCATGCTATCATGGCAGTCACTCACACACATATAAGGATGCTAAAGCGTAAAAACTTACCTAGTACTCCAAGCCAAAACAGAAACTACGTTAGAAATCCATGTATGATCCTAACTATACAGAAATGCCTAATGCAACACATGCAGGAATGCAACTAAGATAGGCTCGGCTATTCTAAACATGGCATCTGGAATGATACAGCTAATAAGTATTCAACTTGGAATTGAAATACAATGTAGTGAGTTATGATGCGCCGAGCCCGGTGCATGCAAAACAGATGAATGAATGCAAACATGTTATCATACTGTATGCTAATTGAAACATGCCCTATTCTAACCATCATAAGCTGGTAAATAAAAGGGAGAAAGACGTGGGGTTGGAAGACATACATCACACGCACGCACACTTATTACAATTGTGCCCTCACTCGGAGGGTCCAAATAAATAATATACAGTCCCAAATGAATAATTACAGTTCGAATAAATACGAAATCCTAATTAATTAACAAATTAATCTAGGAAAGCAGTAAATTAGCATGCAAGCTAAGGACTTCCTCGACTCTGCTCCGGATGATGAATGATGCATATTTGAGTTGCTTGGCGCGGAAATCCATCATGATGCCCCGATTAGCCTCTGTTTACAATTAAGCCCGGAATATTGCGCGAAGTCCCAAGAGATTGTCGGTTTCTGATTTGCTGCAACAGAGAGTAGGAAAGGGGCATGGCAATGTATTTTCACATATGTATGCTTGACTACTCTTCAGGGAGCATAGTCCTCGATCCTCGTGTCACCAATCACGCATCTCGATGCATGATGGTCGAGGAGTCGATTTGCACAACTCAATATAGAATGAATGCACATGAAAACACAACAAGGCCTAAACTCCACCATGGATAATCCGGAGTGTCGGCGACGGGGAATTGAGACACATTCCGTCACTCGAAGTACGAAACGTCCCTCGTTTCCCGTGCTTAGGCTAACTCCTATCCTAAACACAATGCAATATGCATGATACGCATGAATGCAATCCTAACATGCAACCTAGCATACGCAATGCTATGAGATGGCATACACAATGCTCGATGTGACATAGCATACACGATGCTCTAACATACAACCTAGCATACACAATGCTATAATATGAAATGGCATACACAATACATAATGGACTTACACCAACATGAGTGGACCTTAGCCACACTCACATCAGCGGCCATTAGATGAAAAAGAGATAACTGAAATGTGTGCACACATGCACGCAAATCGAGGACCGAACCTAAGGCACCAAATGCCACTCTAACAAGGCATGGTGAGGCATGAAACATGGCATACAAGCATGCAAATTCCAGCACTGAATCCTTATGCAAAATGGTCCCGAATCATGGATATATGGCACCCGATGCATGAGATGAGCCCCGAAACACAAAACTAGGCACATGTATTGACCTATAGCTATACAAAGCATGCATTACTTGATCATGAAGAACAAATACAGAGCCAAGGAAGTCCCAAAACATGAACATTTCTAGCTCGAATCATAGCCAAAAGATGCTAGCAAGATGGACTAAAATAGCATGCAATTTTGACTAGCAAACATGGTTTATATGGCATGTATATGAAGCTTATGAAATCTCACCAAACCAGAAAAAATTAGTGAACAAAATATATGAAAATATGCCCAAATAAACATGGAAATGCAGCCAATGCATGTAAAAATAAGGGGCTCCTTTGGAAGGGCATACAAGGGGTTATTAAGCACATGCATCAAGGATACTTAGCATGGCAAAATTAACTCTGGAAATCAAATATGATAGTCCTAAAACTCATCAAATTGGCCCTGAAATCAGTCAACAAAACATGCAAGATAGGGCCTCTTTGGAAGGCCAAAAAGACCAGCAAGCAAAACAAGGTGAGAGAGGGTCACCCCCCTCTGCTTTTGAGGCTCAAAATAGTGTGTTAGTCACTAAAAATCCACTGGATTTCAGTGGCTAGAAGGCCAAACAAAGCATGCAACAAGGGCTTAGTTGTAAGACTCAAAATAAGAGGCAATCAGGCATACAAGGAAGCATATGACCTCAAACGAAAGACTGCCCTTAATCAAACATCAAGAGGGCCTCGACACAAGACTTTTTCCAGTTTAGGTTGAGGTCCAAAAGGGCTCACAAATAAGACTAATGTATCATGCAAAAACAGCCCTAAAAGAGAGATTGGACAAACAGGGCAGTAAAAGGCCTCAAACAGCCAAGTGTCCTTCAAAAAAGTTAAAGAGGTGCTCAAAAAAAGATACTTTACAGTTTATGAAAAATTTCAAATATGCTCACAAGTAAGGCTAAAATATGATGCAAAAATAGCCCCGAAAGAGAGATAGAGAGCAAGAGGCAGTAGGTGGCCTCAAACAGTAAAGAGACCTTCAACAAAGTTGAATAGGGGCTCAAAATAAGGCACTTTACAATTTGGCTCAAAGCCCAAAAATGCTTACAAATAAGGCTAATATGCTATGCAAAATAAGCCTTAAAAGAGGGATAGAGTACAAAGGGTGAGTAGAAGACCTCAAACAGAGAAAAGTCATTTATCAAACATGAAGATGAGCTCAAAATAAGACTATTTATGGTTCGGGTCAAAGCCCAAAAATGCTTGCAAAAGGGGCTAAGCTATAGAACAAAATAGTGCAAAAAAGAGGAAAATAGGAGCTTACCCTTGTAGCACAACTTTCCAGCAGCTTCTGGTCCGAGATTCTGAGCTTTCAACCTCTTCAAATGGCCTCCAAGTTGCTGGAATGGAGTGTGGAGGTGTGATGCTATGGGTTGTAGTGCAAATGATGCAAGAATCTTAGGGTTTGGAGGGTTGAAGTATAGATATAGGGGGAGTATGTGTAATGGTGCCTCAGCTGGTTTCTAACCCCTAGAAATGGAGGTGGGGTGCTGGCTATATAGAGGGAGAGGAGTGAAACAAAAAGGGGGAAAACAAATTCAAATTTCCCTCCCCAAAAGGGCAGACCTTCGGGCAGGGGTCTGGTGCAAAACAGCTGGCACAGCTGGAATGCACTAAGAGAGAGAAAAATGGCCGGCCAGGTGCAGAAGGTTTAGGTGGCTGGCTGGCCGGCCAGGTGCAAAAGGTCCAAGAAAAATTAGTGGCCAACTACCCCAAAAAGGTGGCTTCCCATGTATGTGCAATACAACTGTATGGTCAAAACCCAGAAAATGTAACCCAAGAGAGAGAAAAACCAACTTTTTAGAGGGGTTCAAAAGGGTCAAGAACAATTGATGGCCGGCCTATCCATATTGGTGGCCTCCCAGGTGTGTACAACACAATGGTGTGGTGGAAAGTCAGAAAAAGTGGCCCGGGAATGGAAAAAGTCAGCTTTCTAGTGAAGAAAATAGACGATGAAGAGCGATGAAGGAATAAAGCTGGTCTTCAGAACAATTGCTGACCTCCCACCTTCCTACAACCTCTCTAACAATGAAAATAAGGTCTCCGCCAAGAATGAACCCAAACCGATGCAAAACGAAGGTTCGGGGGCTCCCGACGACTATTAACCCGAGAGGTGGCGTTAAACCACCAGTTGGTCTCTCGGGCCTGATGTCCCTCAAAAAGGAGAAACAAGGTGTATGTCAAAAAGAAAAAGCGGAGGTGGTTGTTAAGCCGTCGAGGCACACGGGCGACGGGCTCAAAACCAGAACCTGTGCTCAAACGGAAAAAGCCTCACGGCCATTTAAACGTAGCCTACTCTTGAGAGAGATGATCTCTGAGACCTCTCCTCCCTTCGGAAGAGAAAGCGGAGAAAACGCAGGACCGTTCACAAACCGAGGCAAAGCACAAAGAGCTCAAGTCCGGAGGCAAGGCTCATGCGAGATTCCACAACTTGAACGAGAGCACAATATGTAACATCACCGAGCTTTGGTGACGTCGAGTCCTAAGGTCGATCAAAAATGGGGTGTCTCTGATGAAGATTTTTTTTTTGATGAGTTGGTATTTCCAAACTACCACCCGCGCTGACCCGCTAGTCTTGGTATCTCAACCCGCCCACCCGCTTGCCAAAATTGAAAAAAAATCGCGGTTCGAATCGGTTTGGAGCGGTTTTGGCAGTTTTGTGCACAACCCTACTCCCAACAATTCAACACAACCACTAAGCCAGTCTTCTTTTGAGATTCCTCTAGAGGTGTCCACTAATCCTAATTCCACTTGTAGTGATGATCTTTTTTTTGAATCTCACATGTCTCAATATTGTCTTCCACCTCGTTCTAATCGTGGTATACCACCTGTTAACTATGAGCCTAATCCTAAATCCAAAGTTAGACATCCCATTAGTAATCATGTTTCTTGTCACAAACTATCCAAGTCATACACGTCTTATGTGCTACAGTTATCATCTATCCCTATTTCTAGTAAAATGCAAAAAGTTTTAGCAGATGATAGATGGACTCAAGCCATGGCAGAAGAAATGATAGTGCTTGAAAAAAATGATACTTGGGAGCTTGTAACTCTATCGAAAGGAAAAAAAAATCGTGGGATGTAAGTGGGTCTTTGCAGTCAAGCATAAAGTGGATGGGTCGATTGAGAGGTCAATTGGTTGCGAAAAGATATACGCAATTTTATGGGGTTGACTACCAAGACACTTTTGCACCTGTTGCCAAACTTAATATAGTTCGAGTTCTCCTGTCTTTGGTGGTGAACCGAGATTGGCCACTTCTTCAGTTTGATGTGAAAAATGCTTTTTTATATGAAGATCTTACAGAGGAAGTGTATATGGACCCCCCCTCTAGGTGTGGAAAAATACAAAGATGTTACGATGGTGTGCAAACTCAAAAAGGCATTGTATGGGTTAAAACAGTCTCCAAGAGCTTGGTTCGGAAGATTTATCAAGTCTATGAAGAGCTTTAGATATAAACAAAGCAACTTTGACCATACTTTATTTTTAAAGCACCAAATAGGTAAGGTTACTGCTTTGATTATATACGTTGATGATATGGTGGTGACAGGAGATGATCAAGAAGAAATTGAGAACTTACAACGACACTTGGCCCTAGAATTTGAAATGAAACAACTTGGAGATTTAAAATACTTTCTCGAAATCGAGGTAGTCCGCTCAAAGAATAGTATTTTCTTATCTCAACGAAAATACATTCTTGATTTGTTAACTAAAACAGGTATGCTTGGCTGTAAGCCTGTGAATACCCCTATTGAACAAAATCACAAGTTGTTTAATTATTTGCATGCAACTTCTACTGATAAAGCCAGGTACCAAAGACTTGTGGGAAAGTTAATTTATTTGTCCTATACTAGGCCAGATATTGCTTATTTAGTATGCATAGTGAGCCAATTTATGTATGATCCTCGTAAACCTTACATGGATGCTGTGGAACGCATATTGTGATATTTGAAGTCTGCTCCCGGTAAAGGGTTCTTGTTCATCAAGAATAATCACTTGAATGTGGATGGTTACACTGATGCAGATTGGGCTGGTTCATCTAATGACAAAAAATCTACATCAAGATACTTTACTTTTGTAGGGGTCAACCTTGTGACTTTGAGGAGTAAAAAACAGCCAGTGGTAGCCAGGTCCAATGCAGAAGCTGAAAATAGGGGCATGGCTTTTTGAGTATGTGAGTTACTATGGTTGAAGAACTTGCTTAAGGATTTGAGTGTTCACTCTCAGGAGACAATGAAGTTGTATTGTGATAACACTTCTTCTATAGAAATTGCTTATAATCATGTTCAATACAATCGGACAAAGCATGTGGAAATTGATAGACATTTTATTAAGGAAAAACTTGAAACTAGAATCATTGTATTTCCGTTTGTGAAGTCTGAAAACCAACTAGCCAATGTCCTTACCAAAGCTATCGCTAGCAGTCTTTAGACAAGTTAGGCATGTGCGATATACATGCTTCAACTTTAGGGGGAGTGCTAAAATTAAGGATGTGATTTAGGCAATATCCTTAATTATGTAATTCCTTATTAATTCCTTAGTTATAGAATATTTCTATAATCTTTTATTCTTTCCTTGTTAATATTTGTACTATATGAAGAGACTCAGAAAATTATTCCACAATTACGTTTGTTGATATAATCCACATCCTAAACGAAGGTTTAGGCCTCGTTTAAAAATATGTTATTTTAGTAATTTTTTTAACTTTTTACGAAAATATGTCTATAAAAATAGAGAGAATGATATGACAACTTAAATTAATTTCTTAACTTTTAAACTAAATTTGAAAGTTACCCAACGAAACCTTAGTAACTTGAATACATGATAAATGAATTCCATCAGATACATGAGATTTAAAAATGTCACACAATGAACTTGGGAATAATAACTCATTATTACCAGTCAAACTCTCAAAACTAAGCAACATTTCATAACAAATTTAATCCTATCCAAGGTTGCTTGGATACAATCCAACAAGTAGTTGAGCAAAAATGATTTGTCCCCCTAAAAATAATCCCCCTAATTTTTCTAATTTCTATTTTTGGAAACTATATATATTTTTTTTTTACTTGATTGGGCATTTCGGGGGATTCGGGGGCCCCCATTTCGGGGGACCCAGCACTGCCCTTTTATCCCACATCAAATTAGTATAGTATAATTAATTTCACACTGTGCCTTCCCTTCTATTTGATAACTACTATACTAATTTGATGTGGGATAAAAGGGCAGTACTGGATCCCCGAAATGGGGGCCTCCGAATCCCCCGAAATGCCCAATCAAGCAAAAAAAAAAAAAAGAAAACAATTTTTAAAAATAGAAATTAGGGGGATTAAGGGGATTATTTTTAGGGGGACAAATCATTTTTGTTAAAAAATATATATATTGGCAACTACTTCTTGACCTTCGAGCACGTTTTACAAAGTGAAATGGGTTTTTGATAACTTAAGGAAAATAGCTGAGGAATTTTGAGAATGAATAAGGTAAAGTGTTTATAAGATCAAACTTAATTTATTTAGTTTTTGTCTAATTAACATTATGGGCTTAACAATATGAGCTTACGGGCCTCGGGTTGGACTTTAATACGGATATTTTCTATTAAATTCAAAATTCTCTAAATTTTTTTTTTTTTTGAATTGTTCCACAACCGATAGAATCACAAAAAGAATATTTATTTATTAAAATATAAAATTACATCTATGATTATTTTGATTATGCTATGGCTGGTTTGTGATGAACTAAAAAAACAAATTTTTTAAATTATTAACTTGTTTGGGTCACATTATTTTTTTATTTTTTAAAATATTTTTTTAATAAATAAAAAAATTAACAAAATAAATCATATCCAAACCAAGTCTAAATTGTATAGATTTATAATATTATAAAATTTATTTTAATTTTTTCTTTAAAAAAGGAAAAATCACTGAACAGTGGTGGCAATAAAAATTATCACAAATTTATAATTTTAAATTATTAAAACTTGTATTTATAATATTTATTACTTTTTTCTAAGAGTAATTATTTTTCCTTTATCCAAATATAATTCACTCTGTTTATTTTCAGTTTTTATAATTCACTTTTCAGAAAATTATACTTTCTTATTTTTTGTATTTTTTTTATTTTTACTGATTTTTTTAATATTTTAAGCAATTTTTTTTAATTTTAAGACACACCGAATATAAATACACCTAAAAAGTATAATTTTTGTGAAATTTAAAAAAAAAAATTACCAAATATCAAAAATACAAAAAAAAATAAATGTATTTATTAATTTTTTATAAATATTTTACTTTTTAGATATATTTAAGTAAAATTCATTTAAAAAAATATAAAAAAATCAAAATTTTAAAAATATTTACAAAAAAAATAAAAACTCAATTTTAAAAACTGAAATTCAACGCACTGATTATTTTCCTATTATCCAATAAATAAATAAAAAACATATTAATGGCACAGTAAAGAGGAAGTTAAACAACCTCAATGCATTGTTCCCAAGAGAGAGAGAGAGAGAGAGACAGTGCAGTGCAGCATCCCATCAAAAATGATGTCCAAAGTGAGTGTACTTTCCCAACTTTTCCACTTTGACTTCTTCTTCTACTACTACTTCTACTGCAATGAATCCCTCCACCCCCACACCACCACAACCACCACCACCGCCACCACCACCACCATCACCACCACCACCACCGGTTTCAGCTCCACCATCAGCTCAGCTACAAATGCAATCATCCCAAAACCCCTCACAAAACGGCAACAATGATGAAAAAATAGCAAACAGAGCTATGTCGAATTTCAGGGCATTTGTAATGAAATTCGTGGGCTCTGATACAACCATACCACTCACCCCCTCCCGCAAGACCCTCATGCAAAATCGCCTCACCCACTTATTCCCCGACACTCACACCCCTGATCATCCCACCTATGCTTCTGTAAGTCTCTTCACACTTATGAAGTCCATTTCACTTGCATGCATATATATATGTGCAGTTGGGTCTTGGGTTTACTTGAGAAAAACGGTAATCTGAATAATTGGAAGTGTTCTACTGTTTCTTCATGTCAAATTCTGGTTATTTATGTATAATTTTAGTAAGAATACTTGCATGTGAGTAATTGGATCGAGTGATTTGATGATAAATTATAAGAAATTTCATGTTTTGTTTGCAAATTAGATGAGAAATCGTGATAAATCTCCTTAAAAAACAATAATAATAAAATTGGTGAGAAACAAAAATGATTGCTGGTAGGTATATTTTTATAATACCAAGATTATTCATCAAAATTCATGGGATGAAAAAGAAATCTCGTCCATACCCTCTTTCCACATCGTTTGCTTTTATGAGATAATATTAGTGTCATGGGAAAGACTATGATGTACCATATGCACTTTATAAATAAAGAAGAAAATGTCATAATTACATGTCATAACTAAAATAAAATTTATAATCAAACCCTACATGAGCCATAACCAAAGATATAACTAAAGAAGAAAATTGGTCATAACTAAAGAACAAAATTGCATAATTGGGAATGCATATGGTACATCTCTTTCAAAGGGTGTGTATAATATAATTTTCCTAAGGTTGTGTTTGGTTGGGAGATTTGGGAAGTGATTTGGAAAGAAAAAAGGAAAATGAAGGTGAAATGAAAATAAAATATACCTACATTTCATCTAATTTTACACATTTTTCTTTTCTTTTTTCAAATCCCCTAACCAAACACAGCATAAGTGTCATATCATATTGTTCCCATATGTAACATTACTTTGTGCATGTACTCATAATTCTCCATCTTTATCTATATGTAATTCTGAATATGTGAATGCATGCATATATTTCTAAGTAAATTTGCATATGTGCATGTATTATGTAGGGTGTCTTTCCCGCATGCTTGTTACTTGCATGAAAACTTGAAAGAATTGAACAGGTAAATTTGAGCTCTGAGGTGTTGTTTAATAGGGAAAAAAATGATTAAATTGGAATTCTGAGATCAAATATGCCATTGTTTGTTATTAATATTAAAAGTTGAAGTTGAGGAATTTGGAGGTCGAAGAGGCCAAATATGGTTGTTTTCTCTGTATGAGTTAAGACGTGAATTTGTATTATCTGTATATCAATTTTGATGAAGTTATGATTTTTTGTGATGTTCTATTCTGTGTGTAGGCATTGACATTTCAACTTATGTTGATTTAATTCTGTGTGCATATTAAATTGACAAAGTTTTGATTTTGTGTGGTGGGATGTGATGCAGATGATACATGGAGCAATTAAGGAGTTGAATGAGGAAGGGGGTTCTAGCGAGGAATCAATATCAAAATTCATTAAAAATAAGCATGATGATTTGCCATGGGCTCATTCTACATTTCTGAAGCATCATCTGTGGAAGCTTTGTGAGAGTGGTGACATTGCTGTGACTTATGAAAAGCGGTATTTGCTTGGTGGTGCAATCACCAAACTGAGCACTAATCAAAGAACTCATGCTACCCCTAAAAGGGAACAGCTCAAGACTAAGCAGAGGAAGGTGCGGGGCAAGAGATGGGGAAGACGACGTAAGAAATATGTGAGTGAAGAAGAAGAAGAAACAGAGGAAGAAACAAAAGAAGAAACAGAAGAAGAAATGGAAGAAGAAGAAGACGAAACAGAAGAAGATGAAGAAGAAGAAGAAAAAATGGAAATGGAAATGGAAATGGTTGACATAGAAATTCAGAGTGGTGATGATGCTAGCCCTAAGAGGGAACAGCTTAAGACAAAGCAGAAGCTGCGGGGGAGACCACGGAAGAAAGATGTAATTGGAGAAGAAGAAATGGAAATGATTGACATAGAAATTCTAAGCAGTGATGATGCTAGCCCTAGGAGGGAACATCTTAAGACAGAGCGGAGAAAGGCTTGGGGCAGGGGATGGGGACGTGGACAGGGACGGGGACGGGGACGGGGACGGGGACGGGGACGGGGCAGACCACGTAAGAAAGATGTGATTAAAGAAATGGAAATGATTGACCTAGAAATTCAAGTAACAGAAGAGCAAAATAAAGCAATTGAAGAACAAAATCAGCTGACAGAAGAACGGGATGACGTGTTTGATAATCAACCAAAAGATGAAGTGATTGTAGAACAAAATCAAGTGGAAGAAAAACAAGAAGTGAACAAAGAGCAAAATCAAGCAAAATTACAGAAGGAAGCAATGGAAAGTGAACCACAAGAACATAAAAATGGAGGTGGTGATGAATGGAATCAACATAAAAGCAAGAAACTTGCATCGGAGAAGAACAAAAACAGCCAAAAGAACAGAATGATTCAACCGAAGGTCAAACTATGTCTTCAGAACAACAAATTGAAGTGATTGAGAAACAAAATCAGTCATTGGAACAACAAAATAGAGTTAGTGCAGGACAAGAAATTAAAGTGGCTGAAGAACAAAAACAACAGGTAGAGAAACAAAATGAAGTGATTGAAGAACAACATCAAGTAGATGGACATTACAGTGAGCTGAAGGGAGAGACATTGCTATTCTATAGTAAGCCACAACATGGGCAATTACTGATTCAGCTTCAACTTCCCAGAAGCGAACCAGCTACAGAAATAACTATTGCTGAATCATTGCCTTTGGAACATGGGTATGAGGACCAGCAGGAACCAGATTGCAGTGACATAGGGAGGCCTGCTGAGACACCACTTGATATAGCTTTTGAAACTATTGGAGAATCATCAATGGCTGACCAACAACATCAAAATGAGTGGAAGCAACCACAGCGTCGAGGTCGAGGAAGGCCTCCAATGTGCAAATCATCTGCTGGTAGAAATGTGGAAAATTCACAAAAGCAGCTGCAACAAAAGCGTCGAGGTCGGGGAAGGCCACGGAAACTGGACTCAGGAATTCAAGGACAGTAACCATATGGTAATTGAAAATTTATAACTTTGAGGTAGCATCAGCATAATATGGGTGGTAGTATACAAGTCATAGTAGTAGTAAAGTGTTCAATTTTTTTCCTTTAGAGTGGACATAGTTAGTTTTGTATTTTGAGGAGTACCTGCTTAAGTATCAATGAAATGCCGGTAGCATGGTTAGCTTAGCTCCTTTATAACAACATTTTAGGAGTCGGAATTTATTGGCTTCAACATGTTAGTGGAATTTTGACAACACCACATGAGCAAAGCCTCTAACAGCTGAACTATATATAATGTGAAAATAGCTATACATAAGCAATTTAAATATCATAATGGGCGGTAATGATGGTGTTACTATAATAGAATAATTAATTTATCTCGGTATAATTTTTTGGTACAAGGGATCCATTATTGGGTGCATGTATGAAGATATCACTTGAAGTTATAGCTTGTGGTACTTTTGTTTCATTTGTGATAATAAATAAGGCATTGTTAGAGAAGTGGTTGTGGAGGTTTGTCTTGGAAAAAGGGCGATATGGACGATGATTGGTAGAAAGAATGGATATTGTTCGCAGATACAACGAGGAAGCCGCCCGTAGGTATCTGAAAAAAGCATCATAAGAGTAATTGATGATATCAATCAAAATGTTGGTTTTAAAGTAGGAAATGGACAAAGTGTGCTTTTCTAGTAGGATCCATGGTGCGGCTATTGGATTTTTCAATATCTAGCTCGCAATGACTACCACAGTGGTTCACTTGCAATTTTTGTTCACACCAGTATGCCTATATGTATTGAAACCAGGATGCTAAAAAAGAGGTACAAAGCGGCCAGTACACAACGAACTAGTCAGTATTTAAAACCATTGCACAGGGGTCTGACATGTTTTTCCTCCTTGATGTCCATCTACACAATGAACAAAATCATGTTTTGGATTATCTGACATGTTTTTCCTCTTTGTTTTCCCCAACAGGTGTGTTATCCGCAAGTGCCCTTGTCCGGTTTGATGGACTTGAATTTCTGACGTCAAGGCTGGCCTAGAGCAGGTCCTTTTGCTCTCCTGATGGGAGTCATTTTGCTTGTGTGCTGGTTGATGAGGGTATTGGGCTGGAACCCGGCTTCTTCTTTTCTGAGTCCTCCAGTGTCCCCTCCCTTCTGTTGTGTCCTATTTCTGTTGTAAATTTGTATCAGTTAATATGGATATTATTGTATTTCTGTTGTACCAGTTAGGTTAATATGCAGAGTGTAATATATTTTTATAAAGAGACAACATAATTCTCTTGTAGTACACTCCATAGATAGGGGTGAGAGATACTTGGGTTGTGGAGGCAGTTCATTTTACTTGTTTTAATTTGTGATGTGAAGGCATTTTGGACAATGAACAGATTTCTTGTCGTGGGACGATCAACTTAGCAAGTGGACGAACAGCCGACCAGAATCCTCATGGTTGAAATAGGAGAGCCAGAGCCCTCAAGTGGTTGTGAAATTGGTATGGTGCAAAAATTTCCTTCCTAAAGAGTTTCAATAGGACATGGAATAATTCCCTCAGAATACAAAAAACAAGGAGATAAAATTTTGAGGAAGTTCTTAGATCCTTAAAAGTATAAGGTGAAAAAAAATAAAATAGGTGATTGTTTTATTACTTTTTTGGGAAATGTGTTTAGCCCCTGTTTTTAGAATAATGTTATACGTATCAATTAGTGTACTAATTAGTGTATTAATTGATGATGTGATATAATTTAAGATATTTTTGATATTTATAATTTGTATAATGAGTGGGGTCAATAATAACGTCATAACTAGTTTTACATGTAGCATCACCGCTGTTTCTGTGGTCCTTTTTGTCTAAAGTAAAATTTTAAATTTTATTATTAAAGACAAAAAAAAATAAATTAAACATTTAATGAACAATTTCCAAATTTGGGGTAAGCATCTCCAACGGTGAATCAGATTTTTCATCAAATTTGAGTTAAAAATGACTCATTTCACCAAATCTGGTATCACATGCTACAACGATTCACCTTTCACCAAATCTGTCTCAGGACAACCGGGTGGTCGACCGGCTGGTTAACCGGTTAGGCAAAAAAAAATTTTTTTTTTTTTTAATTGTTTGAACTTTTTTTTGAACTTTCTGAACTTTTTTCGGGACGACCGGGTGGTCGATCGCAGATTTGACCGACGGCCAGGGGAATGGTAGGGGCAGTTAAACAGTTAGGCAAAAAAAATTTTTTTTTTTTTTTTTTAACGGTTTGAACTTTTTTCTGAACTGTTTGAATTTTTTACTGGTCAGCCGATTAGTCAACCGGCTGGTCGACCGGTTGTTATAACCCAACGGTTAGTAACAGTAATTTGGTGAAATGCTTCGCCTGTTCTCAGTTTGATGAAATGTTTGGTGAAATTTCATTTTGATATCGATTTGATGCAATCGTTGGAACAGTGAACAGTAACTTTTTCATCAAATTTTGAATTTGATACTGGATTTGATGAACCGTTGGAGGTGGTCTAATTTTGTTTAACTTTTAAAATGACGCTTTAAACAAAATGACTAAAAAATGAAGAAAAGTTGCGTTGATTTTCATGCAATGCACCTGTTTGGCAGAGCTTAATTATAGCTTATTTTAGTTTTCAGCTTAATTTAAACTATTTTGATATATTTGGTTTAGCTTATAACTTATAGCTTATAACTTTTTAGAAGTCATAAATCAGCTTATTCTTTGAGTGGGGCAGGAGATGCTTTAAGAATAAGCTGGAAATCAGCTTAAGCTGAAAGTTATAAACTATAAGCTGTTTAGGCATAAGTTATAAGCACTTTCTCACAGCTCTACCAAACAGGGCCAATGATACTCTCGGCTTTTGAGTTTTTAAAATATAATTTTTGAGTTTTTTATTTTTCATGTTTTGTATGTTGTAATTTTAAGAAAATATATTTTAGTTTTTTTTTTAGTTGCATTTGTAGATGCATTTAAAAGTAAAATATGTGGAGAAATCTTAAAATAAAGTAAAATAAAATAAAAAGTTCTTTGGTTTTGATTTTCAGAAACTAGTTTTCAAAAATTTTACTTTTTTAATTTTTCGTATTTTAATATTTTTAATGATTTTTTTAATATTTTAAGTAATTTTTTTAATTTTTAGATACACCTAACATAAATACACTTAACAAGTATAATATTCGTAAAAAAAATATTTAAAAAATACACCAAATACCAAAAAATATAAAAATATATAAAAATTCAATACAATTTTAGTATTTTTGTATATTTATTAATTTTTTAAAATATTTTTTCACAGATATTTTACTATTTAGATACATCTAACTAATGTGCACCTAAAAAAGTTTTAAAAATTAATTAAAATCTTAAAAATATTAACTAAAAACAAAAAAATACGAAAAACAAAAAACACAATTTTCAAAAAACTAAAACCAAACGCTAGTTTTTGTATTTAATGAATTTTTCTTTTAAACAGATTACAAATATTTTACTTTTTAAATGCAATTAAAAAGTAAATTTTTTTATTAAATTATTAAAAAGGTTCATTAAAGAGACAAAAATCATAATTAAAAAAATCTTAGCATTACAAGCAGCCAAGAAAGAGGTATGAAATCTCAACATTACAAGCGTATCTCCTGACAATGTTTTCTTGATAAACAATTTGAGTAACTCCAAACGTTGCCACAAGGTTTTCTCGTATTGACACAAGTGATACTCCTCATGAGGGGAGAAGTATTATACATCACCTAGCCGCTTCCATCAACTAGCCCATGGGAGGCTAGGTGCGCCATGTATTGCTGCAACATGAGGAGAAAAAAAATATAAATCAAAAAAAGGTCAAGCATAGTAGACGGTTCATTCTGTACAAATCGATCACCACTATTTTCGTTCTCAGCATATTTGCATCAAATTACTCTTACTCAAATAATTGCCATAATGTGTATAAAATGGATGAATGGCTTGGAATGTGAAAACTATGAAACTACTTGGCATAAAGGGCAATATGCTTTAATGTGTAGGTTGATCCTTCCATCAGCTGATTGAATGCCAAATGCTTTAATGTGAACTCTATGAGATCTGATCTCCAGTTGTTCCTCAATAGCTCAATCAGTGTAAACAGAGCACACACCAGAAAGATTCTTGCTAATTTTTTTTGCCTCCCTGTGTGATCCAATATTAGCTCTCCAATGCTTTCCTTGGGGAAGATGGTGACAGGTGCTAAGTTTATATTTTAATTTTTCAGCTTCACAGTAGCAGTAACTGAAGAGAGATTCCTCTTAAAATGAAGAACTGCTTAAGTTTGCCAGAAAGGATCTCACAACCAATTTTTTCTAATGGAAAATTATTCTAGAATAATGATCACATGGCTAGTAATACAGTGATTCCAACATTTGAAAGACAGGAACGAGTTTTTATTAGTGTATGCTGAATTATACTGACATTGATCATATCGTGAAATCATAATATTGAACATGTATCTTTCTAATGCCCATATTTCCTTCAACCTCAAATTTTGACACTGAAGGTTTAGAAAATTTTCAATCAGGTTTTGTTTTGCTTCCTTAAATGTAATGACCACTTGACTACCCGATTTGTGGTCACTTGTTTTAAAATTCACCAGTTCAAAAAAGAAGGATTTTGAATAGCCACTTTGCCACAACTGAGATGCAGAAAGCTGCAAACTCAAAGAAATCGTTCAACATAAAAGAAACAAAGCAAAACTAGAATCTTAGGGCTGCATATCTTGCATGCAAATGGCTCAAGTTAAAATCGGAACAGAAACACAAGAGCTCAGTCATTCGATTCAATGTTGCACTTAAGGAAAAACTCCATGACATGATATTTTCAACCTGGAAACTTATAATTGGCTAAAGGAACTTGCATTAGGAATTCTATTAAACTAGTGATTCTCAGTGATTGAAGCATCCTGAAACATCTTTGCTTTTTCTAGGCTATCCATTGTAGGAGAAATCAGCTCCTACCATCCTACAAATGTTCATAGTTCCATATTTTATATGGATATGTAACCAGGCCCCAATAATATGCCAAATACAATACCGAAAGCACTTCACCTTAACAGGCCACAACCAGATTCTTACCAAGAGTACCTAGGAATAGTTTCAAAACTCCTACATGAAATTTGATGCATTGATGACATAAATATATTTGTACATAGACTGTTTCTGTGTCTTCTTGTTGGAAGTGCAACTTTCAGTATTAATGTTACCCCAAAAAGTCTCATTCCTTTTTTCTTTTTCTTTTTTTTCCTTTTGTAAAGTTAACCCCCATTCTTACTTAAGAATTCTTATATTCTAGGGCCACTTTGAATGACCAGCACAAGTTACACAACAAATTGTATCCATTCCAGCACACAATCATATACATTGATCATCCAGAATAGGGTTATTATAGAAAAAGGAAGTCATCAAAACACTAATAATTTACAATCAGTCTTGGGATTCCAGTAGAATAGATAGTTTCATTTTTATACTTCTAATTGCGATAATAGGTCAGGTCTCATGTCTTATAGCCCCATTTATAGCAACAACAACAACAAAAAAAAAAAATCTTAGATAACATAATAAGCACAGAACACAACAAAGCCACTCAATTTTCGCATAAATCCAAATGTTATGACTTGTTTTCAACTAAAACAAATAAATTACAAAATCCATATGGTAAGAATGAAGTAAATTTCAACCAATAGTTGTGTCGTTGAACTTACTGCATGATATGCGTATGGAGATTTCCCTTGACGTTCAAAGTGTTTAGCCATGATGCACCATTCAATTGGTCCCCACTCTTCCTCTTCAAAGCAATTTCCAAGCGCAGCTTTATATAACTAATGGCAAATCAAAACCTTGATTATCACATGTCCGACCAAAAACTAAAAAAAAAAAATGAACAAAAACATGTAACCTATATCCAAAAAGGTGCATAGCTGACCTTAGCAGTGTCAGTTAAGAGCTCAGTTCCAGCTGGGTAAGATGCATAGAATTGGTCAGCTCTAGAGTAACCAGCTCTAGTCCTGCAGATCCAAATTAACAACAAAAACAACGGTTAAAAACCCACATATGCTTCAGCAACGCACGTGGAGTGAAATTAAGTATCCCACTCACGTATTGCTTGTGTAAGCATAGCTTATGACCGTGACAAAGCCATAAAACCCAGCATAGGATACCATTCTCCTAAACTTCTGGATCTTCAATATCTCCTTGCATGCATCATACAGCCTCATGATTGATCATCAGACGACATATATATGTATGTGTGTATATTCCTGAGGATCAAATACATTTTGTTGAAACACTGAACCAAACATCTTGTGTGCTTGAAAGTATCGGTTAATATGAACATCACCTGCTGCTAAGAGACCTTCAAAGAGAAGAATAAAGCAAAATTTTTGAACATTATGTTTTTTTTTCATTTGTCCTTTTGCAAAATGCAGAATAAGTCTTAATTTGACAATTGTACATACTAACTACGCAAGCACAGGCACACCCAGACAAATGCACACAGTCAAATATATAACATACTGTGCATATATAAATATAAATATAAATGTTAAAAGTGGCTCAAACTAACATCCAGAGATGAATACGAAATCAAGATAACAAATCAAAATCAATACTTTTCTCCACCTCGCCATTTAACCTTCTATAGTTATAACCAAAGTTCCAATGTCAAATTCATACAAGACCAATAACTCAATCTTCAATTTCTAGTGACAGAGATGATGGTGTAGTTGGTAATAGTAACCACAGAAGAACAAGAAACATTGAACATTTGCTTTCGTAGTTTTTGTTGATTCCATATATGTAACAGCAAGTTGGCAGTGACAACAATAGTAGTGGTACAAGCAGAATGAATCATATTAACCGCGTACATGGATTCACAAAGAAATAACAAAAAATGCACTATGAACAATTCATAAATTGGAGACAGCGTTCTAGCTGCTAGACAATCCAAATGCCTACTCAAAAATACAATCAGGCCAATAACAGTAGTTTATATGGCATCTATCCCTTGGAAGCAGTAACAGTAGGTTTAATACTCAGCTATGGATTATCTAAAGGGGAGCTTCTACTTTCCACTCCAATTCCCCTCAGTGCACACACTTATGTTGTGTTTGGTTGGGGGATTTTAAGAGAGATTTGGAAAGGGAAAGGGAAAAGGTGTGTGAAACTAGGTGAAATGTAGTTATATTTTATTCACATTTCACCTAACTTTTCCCTTTCCCTTTCTAAATCCCTCCTCAAATCCTAACACCAAACACAACGTTAGGGAATTCTTTCTCATTGCACACGTCTCTTTAAGATTCCAAAAAATAAAAATAAAATCTTAGTCCACATCTCTTCATTCTAGTAATAGCCTCATCTTTACTTTTCAAAATCCCTAATTTTTCTTTTACCCACCCACCCTCTTCTCTGCTGGAAACTTGCGCTGCCAGCACCGCCACGCTCAACCCTCCACCATTGCTGCCCACAATTACCACTCCACCCCACCCTACCCTACCCTAGCCCTCCACCCAACCCAACCCAACCCCTTCCTGCAAAACCCTAGTCGTGGCCCTAAATCTCTTCCTCCCTCATCGACCCTGCACCACCACGATCCCCCTGCCCAAACAAGGGTTTTGATTTGGGGATTTCAATTGAAAATTTTGGACCTCAAAAATTAGGGTTAGTTTTTATTAGCCTGAATGGTTCTTGCATGCGTGTTGAAAAGCTCGGTTCTGAAAAAATGGCTTGTGGAATTGATTTTATATTTTTTTTATATATTTTTATCACTGGTATGTGAGCATGAAAAAGTTGAAATCTTTGCAAGTGAGTTCAAAAAAGTTCAAATCTTTGTTGTGGAATTGGGTATTTTTAATTATTTATTTAAATTTCTTGAATGTGAATTGAATTTAAATAGAAGTTTATGGATGCGGCTGTTGAGTCCAAATGGGGAGATTCTGGATGGTGCTAGTGGACTTTACATTGGTCCGGTGATCTTCTCTCTTCTCGTTGCTGGTTCAAGAGCTCTCTCACTCTCCCGGGTTCTGTATTTTTCTCTTCTTTTTTTTTTTTTGGGTTGTTACTGAATACTGCAGGAATATATGATCTAGTCTAGAGGATCCAAACACAGTGAGATGGTGGTGGGTGGGTGGGTGGGTGGGTGGTGAGATATGCATGCGAAATTGGAAAAAGATGAAGATTTGTCCTCAATACTAAGCCTTGTTTGGAAACTTGGCTAATTGACTTTTTGATTATTTTATGAGATGAAAAAAAAATTGTGTTCTGGATAATTTGTGAATTTTTTTTTTGTAGTGGAGTAAATGGTTATGAAAGAAAAAGTCATTGATAAATGTTTAAAATGTGATATTTTGTCTTATTGACTATTTTAATTTTTGGTCTTTATTGACAATTTCAGCCATAAAAAGCCTTCCCAAACAAAACGGAAAATTTGATTAAGAAATAATTTTTTTAACTAAGTGTGCCTTTAAGAGAATTAGTGTGGGTAAGCTCCCTATAAGCAAGAAGCTTATGATTTATTCACTTAGACATTTTATCGAACACATAATAACACATCACCAATAATAACACCTAAAATATGGCATACACTGAATTTAGAACGCACTAACATTTAACGATAATTTTTTTTTTGCGACACATGCATAGATATATAGAAGCTATAAATTCGTAATAGAAATGTAAGCCTAAATGGTGTTCTTTCTAGCGATATTTGAGGCCCATAATTCTTTAATCCATTTTCCTGAGCTACCCATCAATGAAAAGTTCTTTTGATTGAGCAGATTAAAACTTCAAATTCAAGAGAGGAGAGATAAAAACATACAACGAAGAGACACTTACAGTAAAATCCACCACAAATTCGCCCGTTTCGCCGCCGCCGATGAGCCTTGACGGTATATCTTGGCAGAGCTGCCGTGTGAAAAGAAAAAAGGCACACACCAAGGGGCATTTGGGAAAAGGTTAAAAAAGTCAGTTTTGTGGTTTTTTTTTTCTAAGAAAGCCAGTTTTTTTATCTAAAAAAATCTAGTTTTTTGTCAAAAAAATTTATTAAAAAAATTAAAAAGTTAAAAAGTTAATTTTTTATTAATTTTTCAAAATATCACTAAATGGGCCACCCAAATTAGGAATGAATAATTTTTGTATGCGAATAATGTATATATCACGTGATACTTTTTATTATTATGATTTTTTTGACAATAAAATTCACTAAATTTACCTTAAGTACTTGGAAAATAATAAAAAGACATATAGATTTGTAATTTGTAGAAAGTAATATCACAAAATAAAATTTTCTTGAAGAAGGACAACAAAAAATAAATAAATAAAGGTTAATTTCCCTTTTAACTTTTAAGTCATCGCAATTTTTTCTCAAAGTTCCTATATGTGATCCAATTTGAAATAATTATACAAATCAGTAATTATTGAAATGACTTTTTTTTATATTAAATTAGAATTTGACAGTTATTTAATTTATACAATCATGTACAATTAAACTACATGAATAAAAATTAGAAATCTTAAAAATGAAATAGATCAAATGAATAACATAGGATGAAAATTTATAAATAAAAAACATAGTGAGAATTTAAGAGATAAAAGTAAAATTACCCTTAAAAATGACTAAGTACATTCTGCTTACGGTTAAAATATTAACACTTTACTTGTCTCTCAATTTTATTGTTTTTTATTTTTTATTTTATTTTATTTTTTTGTGGTGAGGTACTAAAATACAAATAGAAAAGTATGAGAATTATAAATTAAGATGCTAAGATTATTATTTCTAATGTTATGAATAAGTTAATTGGTTGCGGACTATGCATACACAAACTTTGTGTGGATTAAAAATCTTACAAAAAGCTTATAAAGCAATGTGTTATTAGCTTTTCTTATTTTCTAATGCTTAAAGGACTAAAATATAAAAATATTTAAATATAATATTTTGATCGATTCAATTTATATTAGTGTAAAAAATATTTTAAACAAAAAATTATTAATTAATCAAGTTCTATTTTATCAATTTTTCTTACGCACTTAGCCACATTATTATAATCTTTTAATAATTCTATATATTTTTTGGTATGAGTGAATAATTCTATAAGATATATCGACTCTCTTTGGTTATTTTCATAATATGGTTTAGAATTTTTTTTCTAACAAATTTAAAAGTATTTTGGTGAAAAAAATATAAAAATATATTTATTATTTTTATATAGTGTTATCTTTTGAGAATGCCCAAGTAATTTTAAAAATTTAAAAATACAAAAAAATCAAACCTCACATAAGATGAGGATCACTTTTCTTATGAATATGTTTTTAGATTTTTTTTTTTAACAAATTAAAAAGTATTTTGGTAAACAGCGTTATCTTTTTAGAATGTCCAAGTAATTTTTAAAAATATTTTTTAATATTCCTTTTATTTAATTAATTTTTAAAATTTTGAAAATAGTTATATAAAAAAAAAAGAAAAATCAAACCACACATAAGATAAGGATTACTTTTCTTGTGACACGCAATGCTCATGGAGTAGACACACTCGACACTATTGAAAGCTCCTCCAACGATAGAATTTCCATCATGATACATTTTGCCCCATGAATGTAATAATGGCTCGGTCCGGTAAATTCAGGCTTCGCTGCCTCTCATTTTTTAGCAGGTTGGGCCAAGTCGATTCATGGGTCAAAAAGTAGAGTTCAGATTCAAGTTCAAACCCACTCATAATATGGCTTAGGGCAGAGCCGAGGCTGGTCTTTTTTCTTTTTTTTTTGAAAAATAAACGATAAATATGTTATCTATATAGATGATTTATTAGAAATAAAAAATAAAAAGAAAAATTGTATCATAATATTTTAGTTAAGATTAATGAGATATTTTGTTTGGTTATGTTTAATGGTGATGTTAAAATTTAATTATGCATGACTTATTTTTTTAATTATAAACTTATAACTAAAAAAGTATGCAATTATATAATTTTTTTCTTTTGAAATGAATAATTTTATATATATGAAAATGAAACTTGCAATATTACAATATTAAATTGATTATATAATATTTATTGAATGAATAATTTTTATTTTAAAATGACATAAAATATTATATTATTAAATAAAATAGGTGTAGATTATTGATGATGTCCGAACAATTGCATCACTATAGGTCAACTGCATCCCAATTAAGTTGGCACTTACTAGCCTACCAATCATTTGTTTTATACTACACCTCAATAATCTAAAAAAAAAAAACGAAAAGAAATAAAATAGTAAAAAATAAATTATTAATCAATTATCGGAGGAAACAGACATTTCAGTCGTATTGCCTGAGGATATGTCATCTAAATCATTTTGAATTTGCTTTCATTATAATTTTGTCTTCTTATAAGCGTGTGTATATGATCTCTGGATATCATCAGTGCCTCAACCATTTGGGGTGAAAGTCTGCTCCGGTAATTAGTCAACACCCGTTCACCTGAACTAAAAGCTGTTTCTAAAGCAATTGTATAAATAGAAACGGTTAGTATATCACGGACCATCTGTGAAACCTTATGCCACATAGTTTCATTTTGTTTCCACCATTCCAAAATGTCAAAATCATCGAAATTATCCACTGACGGCCTTTCCAAATAACGCTGTAATATAGAACTACTTACGTTTGTATGTTGATATATTCTTCTACTTTTTATTGTTGAAAAAACACTTACTCCTATCTCGAGATGAGATTGCTAGTGCAGTGTGTACAGGTATATTTACAGATGCAGCTATCCTGTATTCTTCAAATAATCTATTGCATGTTTGCATAATAGGAACAAACTGTATTTGATCAACGAAAAATACGTTCAAAAAATTGTTATAAACCAATTTCTTTACATCAAGAACCAATTATTATGGCTAAACCTAAAAAACGAGGCAAATCATCAAAATATTTATCAAATTTTACTTTCATTGAAATAATAATGGTTACACAATATTCATTACTCATATATTTTATAAAAACTTTAATTATTTCTACTAACATATGTGAGACAAATAGTGAAGTAAGAATATATATATATATATAAATAATTTTGTTGAAGTATCAAAAGATTTTAAAAAATCTTTATACAAGACTACTTGGCGCCAATTAAATTTTGTGAGAGTCAGTACTCCTCATATTGATATTGTTGCAAAAAAGTAAATCTATTACTCCTCTTTGTTTACAAGCTATTTTTAACATATTATACGTTGAATTTCACCTACTATCTACATCTAAATTAATTTTTTAAATGGCGTATTTTTTTGTTGACAATTTTTTGTATATTTCAAAATTCGATTTGCAAAAGACATAATAATAACAACTGCATTTTTTATTACAAGCACAAAAGTTTCGTATACGTGCATAACTTCTTCAACAATCAAATTTAAAATATGAGCACAACAACGAACATGAAATAAATCACCATCAACAAGTAATTGTAAAGTTGATTTTAAATAGATTACAGTTTGATTATAATATGCTGCATTATTTAAACTAATCGTAAATATTTTATTTTGTAAAATCCACTCATATAATACATTTCTTATTTCTATATCAAGTGAATGACCAATGTATCAAAGTTCAATTAATTTAAATGAAATAATTCTTTTATTTAATTTCCAATCATTATCAATAAAATGTGTATTGATATATTGATATTCAAAACCATTATTTGACTACATATCAGATGTTAAACAAACTCTTCCATTCAAATTTTTAAAGATGTCAGATAATTCATTTTTAACATCCTCAAATTTCTTTAAAATCTTGTTTCTAGCAGTATTTCTTGAAAAACTTTGATATTGATGTGCAAAACTTTCGTGAATTATTTTGGTAAAATCGGGATATTCACTAGTAGTAAAAGGTAATTTTTTTTAATAATATAATCAACTCTGTAATTTTGTGCACGATAGAGTCATATGAAAATATTTGTAAATTACCAGTTGATGAAGCCCCTAATTGCATTTAATTTCGAATATCAGGTTGTTGACTTTGTAAATATTTGTTATCATGTCTTTTAGATGACTAGTACCACCTACAGATGCAGCACTAAGTAAATATGCACAATATTTACATTTTCCTTTAAATATAATTGTACCATCAGGATTATTTATAGAGATTTTTTTCAAAATATTCTCAAACACTACTAATTCTACTCCTAGATGATGATCCAACTGTTAGAAGAGGGATATTAAAAGGAGAATCAACAGATTTATGTTGTATAGTATATGTATCAACATCGACATAAACATTAGGAATATTATGATCCATAGTAATGTAAGTAAAACAATATATAAGAATTAACAATTAATTTAAATAATGTGTAAATACAATGAGTAAAAAAAATAATTAATATGTGCACAAATAATTAATGAAAAAATGAGTAGCTAATAAATTTAATTAAACTAATTAATGTTATCGACTGGCGAATGTGGTACAAAAATTAGCTTCTTCTGATAAAAGTTTCTTGTTACACAATTATAATTGCCACTTATGGATGACATTTCAAAATTAATTGAGAGTTGAGAGAGATTGAGAGTGTAAGAGAGATTGAGAGAGTTTAAGAGAGAGAGAATTATTTTTATTTTGAAAAGTTAAGGATATTTATAATAGTTTGAAAGAGTGAAGTAAAATTATAAATATATATATATATATTATTGTTTGAATTATGACCGTTTGAATTTTTATAACTGTTTGAATTTTTTATGACTATCTCTACTAATTTATGACTGTTTTATTTATTTATTTTTTTTTCATTCAATGAATAAAGAGTGAGTTGAGTGATTAAGATGCAACAGAGTAGACTAATAAGGGGCGGGCAAAACCGTTTGAATTTTTTTTTTTTTTTTTTTTTTTTCATTCAATTGCAATTTCAAATTCGCAAACAAAGTGAAAGGGGGGTGTCAAGTGATGATGTGATGATGCAAGGGTAGGCTGGACGGGACAGAGAAAGGGTTTAGAATTATTATATATATATATATATTTAATTCATTTATTGTAAAGGAAATGACATTAACTGTTACTGGGCTGGACTCGGGCCTGGGCTCAGGCCTAACTTCGCCAAAGTAGGCGAGGCCCACCTCAGGGCCTCGAACGGGCTTCAGGGCGCCCATGAGTTTCGGGCCATTTTCACACCCCTATTTTGGTCATATAACAATTTTTCTCTCCCAACCCCCCCTCCAAAAGTCAAAACCCACTCAAATGTCCTTCACTTGTTTATCTCACTAATCATTATTTTTTTAACCAAAAAAAACATAAAATCAATATGCATATAGGCTATTTCACAATATCTTATAGTAGACTTTATTGCACTTACGTTGGGGCCAAAATTAAAATCCTACCACATGCTATGGGTTTTGAAAAGTATGTTTAACTCTACCAAATGACTATGAAAACTTTGTATCTAAATTATTTATAATTATTTATTTATTTATTTTGATGGTACAATTTTTACTTATAATTTTTTATGTAAAAATAACTTAAATCAAATTTTTTTAATTAAATATTTAAAAACAAGAGAATAATTATTTTTGACATCTACTTTACAATTATCAATTTTTAATTTGGAACAAGTTATATCAGACAAGCCCATCATCATGGCCAATAACAAATTGTTCAAGTTCATACTCTACACAAATTGAGTCAACATTGCTTGGGACCTTACTCAAGCACCTCCTCTTCTACTCTAGGAGTGCAAAATGACTCGCGACTCGAAACTCGTCCACAATTTGGGGTGGGCTTGACCCAATTATGTTCGGTTAGGCCCGGGCTCAAGCCTAGCCCGGGACCTTAGACCTGGGTCTGGGACTGGGCCATCATTTTGAAGTCCGATCGGCTCGCCTGGCTAGCCCATCAGCTCGCTCAAAGCCTAGCTCGCTTGAGACCTAGTGCCATTTTTTGTGAAAAAAAATAATTTTTTGGTGAAAAAATTAAAAAAAAAATTGTTCAAGCTTTGCCCAGGCCCAAGCCCGAATACCTTTTGGGCCTAGGCCTAATTTTCTAGCTTGTGGATTGGCTTGGTTTTTTGCGGGAGCCCGCGATGCCCGACATGGGCCGGCCCGAGCTTGAGCCCAAGTGAGACGGGTCGGCCCAAATTTACACCCTTCTTCAATCCCTCTCCTCTTGATAAGAGCTCTTCCAGTAAAATTCAGTTTTCGTCGGGTCAATCCCACCCAATAGTGGTTAAGGATAAAGCAAAAAGTGTTACTCGCCTAAGACATCATCGCATAATGAAGGGCGCTAAGTATAACAGTCTCACTTATTATATCTTTATTTTATAATGTGGTATATATAAAAGAAATTATTACTCTAAACATTAAAAAATAAAAATATAAAAACTAAACAAAAACATTAACATATATAGAAAAAATATCAAATGTTAAATTATTTATCAACCATCGGTATAACGTTTAGGGTGTAGGCCATTCTTCCTCTTCTTATTTTCTGATGAAAAGTCTCATATTGATTAGAGAAAATTTTATTTTTATCCCTATACTTTATCTCGATTTTCAATTACATCTCCAGATTTTGAATAATTTCAATTTTATCCCTAAAATTTTTGAAATAGTATAATTTTTACTCCTATCATCACATTTAAAATGGAAAATGTTAAAAAAAATTATATTTTGACCTCAAATTTCAAAGAGAAATGTGCAAACCTACCATTTCCTATCCAAACTCACCGTCTCTCATCTTCCTCTAATTTTTCCCTCTCCTCCGCCCTTGCAAGTACTGCCACTAGCACCAACCACCACCGCAATCACTCATTTCTCCAACCCAACTTCTCTCAAACCCAAATTCACTTACTCAATATGTGTATATATATATATATATATGAACATATCATCATTTCATAAACTTCTCTCAAACCCAAATTTACTTACTCAATATTCTCTCAAACCCATATCAATTATCTATCTATGTATATCTATACATATCATATCTTCATCAACTTCACCAACATCACCACCTGAACCATCAACTTTACTGTCACCGAACTCCATTATTGCCACCATAAGTATCACCATCACCACTACCTTTCAACACCAAACGTACCTCCTTCACAACCAAATTCCATTACCACTACCATTATTCTCCACGACCACCACCACCGCAAGCTTCGCTGCCATCACCGGACTGCCGGCACCACCACCACCACCACCACCACCAACTCCTTTACCACCTAGAACTATGCTCCATATCATGTTATAAGTGAAGAAGAAAAAGAAGAATAAGGAAAATTGAGAAGAAAGAAACAAAAGATGAATGTTTCAGAATTTTCAAAATTAGTTTTCGAACAACTTTCGATATACCGAAACTGCCCATTACATGAAGAAATAAGAGAGCGAGATAGTATACAACGAAGTAGGAAGTGAGGTGAAGAGCATGGCAAAAGAATGAAGTAGAATTGTCAAAAATTAAAAAAGATATAAAATCTAAAATATGGGTCAAATAAAAGTCAGAAACGGGAAGAAAAATCTTTCCTTTTTTTTTTAATTAACTTTTGGAGTTTTGACAATATACCAAAAAGAGAAAGAACTAGACGTTTGAGAGGTGAATCTAACGACGTAAAAATGAGGTGAAACAGAGTTATGACGAAAAAGATAGAAGGGTTTAAAGTGATAATGAGGAAAGAGAGAAGGTTTGCATTTTATTTTATTTTTGAAATTTAGGGTTAAAATGTAATTCTTTTAACTTTTTTCGCTTCAAATGTGACAGTATGGATAAAAATGATACAATTTTAAAAATTTTAGGGATAAAATTAAAATTAATTAAAATTTGAAAGTGTAATTAAAAATCAAGACAAAATATAAAGATAAAAATGAAATTTTCTCTCTTGATTATCAGAAGTTATCATCCTTTTTCATTTTGTTATCAAAATTGTAATAGGCACATTTATTTAAGGGTCTAACTTGTCTCTTGTTGAGATCAAGATTGGATCCGTCTAGTCTGATATATGGGTCTATTTTTGGGCCTCGTTTTGATAATCTGAACCGTTCAATATGTAGAAATCGTCGAGTACTATATCCTTATAAAAAATCACATTGATCAGATATCGATAACTATCTAATCGGACCAGAATTCTGTCAACCATTCATTGTTTTATCGTTTCTTTTTTTTTTTAATACAAATCTCATCCGATCAAATAACTATCTATATCGGATCAACGTGATATTTTATAGGATATAATACGAGTTCTACATATTGAATAGTTCAAATTATTGAAACGAAATTCAAAAATAAACCCATAAATTAGACTAAACTAATCTAATTTTAATACTAACATGAGACAAATTGAACCATTTATTTAGGCCTATTTTAAAAAGATAGTTATAATAAGTTTTTTGATAAAAAATTATTTATAAACAATTGTTTTTATAAAAAATAAAGTGAGTTATAATATAAACCATTCACTTCTCAAAGGAGACCTTAATTGTATGTCGTTTGGTGTTTTTGTTTCCCACAAAGGTACGAAATCTTCTATGATATCGTCAATCAAAAATAAAATAAAATAAAAATAAATAAAATTATTCTGATTAAAATCAAACACTCCTCGTCATGATTTGAATTTCCCTCGAAGCCCGTTTTGTGTAATGTCGTGTGCGACTTTTTGTCTCCAAACTCCACACAATAGTCCAAAACCAAAAGATTCTCTGATGACTTCATCAGGGATAGCGTCCGAGTGTCACATTACTGTCCACACAACTTTTCTCGTCCACACTTGGGCTTTTTTTGACAATTAAATTAAAAATTTAAAAAAAATATTTTTTATTTTTTTAAATTATATTAATTTTTTATATATTTAAAAAAATAATAATTTTTAACTTACTTTTCAAAATAAATCTTATTTATAAATATAAATATATATATATATAGAAAAAATAATTTATAAATATAAAATTTATATGACAAAATATATTTAAAATAATGTGTCAATAAAATTTATAAAATAACAAGAATTTATCTCATCTTATATAAAAAATTTATTTGTATATTATTACTCTATTTATAATTTACAAAGAGAGAGGGATGGTTTAGTTTTTGAGTTGGGTTAAAAAATTACAAAAAAATTTAAAAAAAATTAAAAAAATCACAAAAAGACAAAAATCACAAAAAAAATTTGCTATTCCAAAATTAAAAAGCCAAAAAAACTAAACAAGAATACCAAATGATCAAATAAGTCTTAGGATAAAACAATTAAAAATATTAAAAAACTAACTAAAAAAGTCATTGTCAAACTAACAATGTGTAAATTTTATATACTCGCCCTATTTATGAACATCTTTATCAAAGTGTACACCTCTATTAATTAAGAGATTGAAAAATAATTCATTTAATATATTTTAAAATTATTTTTTAATTAAAAAATCAAAGAAATAATATTACATAATATTTTAAAATTATCTAATAATTTTCCTTTAATTACTAACCCCGAGCTTGTCCAATGGCAAACTGTTCATGCTCACACCCCACACAAATGAAGTCGACACTACCCCAAACCTTCCTGAAGCTCCTCCTCATCCTCCCCTTCCTCCACCATCTTCCACCAATCTCCTCCACCACTTCAACCCCTCTCCTCCCCAACGAAGCCCTCCCCGCGAAATCGGGTTACCTTGGTGTCAATTCCACCACCAAATCTTCCATTTTCTACACATTCTATGAGGCCCAAACACCCAACTCACCTCTCTCCCAAACCCCACTCCTCATTTGGCTCCAAGGCGGCCCTGGTTGCTCCTCCATGTTGGGCAACTTCTACGAGCTCGGCCCGTGGCGTGTTTCTCACAAACAAAACGTCGAACACATCATGCTGGAACCGAATTCGGGTTCTTGGAACCGCTTATTCGGACTCCTTTTTCTTGACAATCCAATTGGAGTCGGATTCAGTATTGCCTCAACTCCAGAAGAAATCCCAAGAAACCAACACACTGTTGCGAAACATCTTTTCGCGGCGATCACATCGTTTGTCGCCTTAGACTCCTCGTTCAAATCGCGTCCGATTTACTTCACCGGTGAGAGTTATGCTGGAAAGTATGTTCCGGCAATTGGGTACTACATTTTGAAGAAGAATTCCCAATTGCCAGCGTCGAAACGGGTGAATTTGGCTGGTGTTGCTATAGGCAATGGATTGACTGATCCAATCACACAAGTAGCTACTCATGCTGTGAATGCTTATTTTTCTGGATTGATCAATGAGAAGCAGAAGACCCAATTGGAAAAACTTCAGTCTGAAGCTGTTGAGCTGACTAAGAATGGTAGTTGGACTAAAGCAGCCGATGCAAGAAATGGGCTTTTGGATTTGTTGCAAACCATGACAGGACTGGCCACTTTGTACGATTTTCGGAGGCTAATTCCCTACGAAACGAGCTTGGTGGCTACGTTTTTGCAACACCCGGATGTGAAGAAGTCGTTGGGCGTGAACGAATCGATGGTTTACGAAGAATGTAGTGATGTTGTTGGCACGGCATTGCATGAAGATGTGATGAAGAGTGTGAAATACATGGTGGAGTATTTGGTGAAGAATAGTAAGGTTTTACTTTACCAGGGACAATGTGATTTGAGAGATGGAGTGGTTTCAACTGAGGCTTGGGTGAAGAAGATGAAGTGGGAAGGGATTGGGAAGTTTATGGAGGCAGAGAGGAAGGTGTGGAGAGTGAATGGAGAGCTTGCTGGTTATGTGCAGAAATGGGGGAGTTTGAGTCATGCTGTGGTGTTAGGGGCTGGGCATTTGGTGCCAACTGATCAGGCAGTGAATTCACAGGCAATGATTGAAGATTGGGTTTTGGAGAGAGGAGTGTTTGCCAATGAACAGCTTGAGAAACTATCTTTGGATTTCGATGGTGTGGTTTGAAATTTGGTTGATGGTTTTCATTGTTGTGTATTTGTTTGCATCTGTTGTTGTATGAACTTATTGCCCCCCTTCTTTCCTTTTTTTTAGGTGAGGGGGATCCTGAGGATGAATCTAGGTGTCTTGTGTGCCTTGGCAATTCAAAGTCTTAGACCATGTCTTACAGATATGTGCAAGCCATGGAGTTGGTTATGTATTACTAATGAATAAGAATATGGAATTGTCTGTAACATTAGATCTTTTTGCCTGTTTCTCTTAATCAATCACATTAATAATGTCATGATTATTGAGTGATTTGGTAAGAAATGATATAAAAAAAAAAAAAAAAAAAAAAGAAAAGAGAGAGTAAAGAATAGAAAGGGTTTTCTTTTTTCTTGTTTGGTTTTGTAAGTTGGGTGAAAATTGTGAGAAATAAAACTCTTTTATTTTATAAGTTTTATTTCTCAATTGATTGGTTGTATAATTTTTATAATACTAATATTACCCATTAAAATACAAAAGAATAAAATAAAATTGCACCTATTCTCATATTACGCGCTTTACTTTCTTATTTATCTAAATATGATAGTGACAAAATACAATCATTTATTTTCTATATGGCACAATCATTTAAAAAAAAATGCTGCCACAATCATTTCTTCAATTTAACGTTTGGTTAAATGTGGCACATTTCAGTTGGTTAACATGTTGTCTAACCAATATTTATATTTAAAAAAGGTTAAAATTGAAGACTCCAATTACCATCTAAACCTTTAAAAAAATTGTGATCCCTAAATTTGAAGGTTTAATTAGAAATGCTATTATGTGTAAGATGTCATGACTTGAATTCATTCCTAAATGTTTGGATCATAATCGGTCAGTAATTATGAGATTATTTAAGGTCTCAAATAGAAATCAAATCATATTAATTATATGGGGTCAGAAGCGGAAGTAAAAATATAAAATTTGTCCAATGAACTTGTGCATAAATCGCATAAACAAAAACTTTTTGTACATTAATAACTCACACCCATACTTATATAAAGAGGTCTCACATGTCCAAGATCATACATATATCATAACTATACAAAAATCAAAACTTATAGGCAGACATAGTCAAACATGACCAACAAAAGAAAGTAAAAGATATGTTGATCTCTAGCACTGGCGTAGTTACCTCTGGGGCGAATGGATGGATGCGTTCCCAAAGACAATTGTCACTCCTCTCTCATAAGGATACTTCAACATCTGACTTGGACTCTCATTTGCACTGTACCCATGACCTCTCTACTTGTGTTATCATACGCCCGTATTACTTGGGCTGTGAGAACAAAGTCCGCTGGTTTGAGGCCAATTTTGTAGGCAGTTTTGAAAGGATAGACAGTAATAGTCAAACCGATATCTACCAACACCACCGGCACCCATCCATTTCTCCCTGTATTCCACAGATATGTACAACGGTTTATTATGAGTCGAGCCCTCCGACGACATCTCTTTATTAGAGAAAGTAAGCGTTGGCCTGGTACCACTTGGAAAGACCAAACCCACAAGCTGCTCGGGCGTGGTGTCAATGGACAACTTAGCTTTGTCCATTGCCAACAATATTGCCTCCCGGTATACTCGTGAGGCCATGAGAAGACCTCAGATGGAGATATCAGTTTGGATTTTCTTGAGCTGTTTCAATACTGCGTCTTCTTCTAGTTGTTTCTCATTTTGTTTTTCAGCCTCTTTGTCCTTTCCAGACACCTCTGCTTGATCCAGGTGCGGCGGCTTAAAATACCGCCCAATTCTTGTCAGATGGTCTATTTTCCCAGCATACCACATTTCGTCCAGAATGCGATCGCCCCAGTCTTCATCAGTATGGGCCAGATGCAAATCCCACCACTCATCGTCAACCATAGCTGGACCATTGCTGGGTTCTACTTAGAGCATGTTCACATCACCCCCCCAATTATCATACCACTTTTCTTCTACAACAGCTCCATGTTCTGCGTCCTAAAGTCGTCTGAGTTCCCTTGAAATACTTTTTTTGTCACTGGGTTCCCATTCGGGTTCTCTCATTCATTGAACATTATCTGCAGTTGAGTCGGCCTTTGCTTTTCCCTTATCATTTTCCTGCCACAGTGCTATCTTTCTCCGAATTTCTTTTATCCTTTCATTTTGGAATTGTTCCAGCTCCCATTCTTACTTAGTCATGGCCTTACTCATAATCACGGCTTCAGGCACGACTTCAATCTTGGGTGCAACCACAATTGTCTCTGTTTTCTTTCCCTCTAGTTTTACCCCAGTTTCTTCTTCTTTGTCTGGTTCATCACTCAGCCATCTGGTATTATCAGTCAATCCATGCAGGTCAAACCATCCAATTTGTACATCTCCTTGGCTATGCTCATCAAAGAATTGCAAGTTGTCCAAATCCTTTTCAAGGTCTGCCAAATCATCCAACCCTTGGCTCGGGCCATCTTTCCTGACCACATTGATGTCTACCAAGGTTGGCAGCACCAATTCAGGCTTGATTTGACCAGTTGACACAATATAGCAACTTGGATTATACACCTTGTTAGATAAGTTCTCAGGACACTCTAGCAACAAACTAGTATTTTCTTTTAAGATTGACTCCCCTTTCATTGTAAGTTTCATCACCACAAACTTGGGTTGAGATTTGGACGTGTCCATCATGCATAAATTTGTGCCTTTAGGAATGAACAACGTCGGTTTTGGTAGGTGGGAATGAGTAATATATATACTGGGATCGTAAGAGGTAACCAATGTATGGATAAGGTTAAGGTTCCGAGGTGAGAAGACTAGATTATGGGCTGGGAGTAGATTTGTGGTTACGTTTGGTTTCTAAGGTTGAGTGATCACTTTGTTGTCAATGAGATCTTAAATCTTGTGACGTAAACGGTAGCACTAGTTGGTGTCATGACCATGTTGTTGGTAAAACGCACAGCATTTTGCGGGGTTGTGTTTGGGTGGGAGAGGATTAAAAAGTGGGTTAGGTTCTAAGGGTTTGAGGTGCCCTTTCTTGACTAGCACATTTATAGCTTGAGAGAGAGTCATATACAGTTGGTTAAAAGTCCTCTGGGGTCGAGTAGGGTTGGACGATATTTGTGAGCTTGTGTTGGAAAAGGGGTCAACAGTCTTGGTTATGGTGACAACACTTATGTTTGACGGCCTCGCAGCTGTATACCACTAGCAATATTGGAACTGCAAACAAACGACCTTTTTGCTAGCTCCTTCTCATCGATAATAGGCCCTTGCTTCATGGTATCCTCAATTTGCACTCCCATTTCATGAAGTTCTGTAAATGTAAACAACGGGAGTATAATCATTTTCTGCAACAGCTTGCCATGTAGGTTCCGGAAAACTATCCTGATCTTGTCTTTCTCAGACGGCCTTATGATCATCATCGAGGCTTTAACTCTCCATCTTGTCACAAATTCAGAGAAACTTTCATTCGGCTCTTGGTGTGTTGCCTCGAGATCACGAGTTGTGACCTTAATCTGTGTATTGTAAGAATATTGAGCAATGAAGGCCTCGACCATCTCTTCCTAATTTTGTTTGACAGAATCTTCCAACTTAGCGTACCGTATGGCCGCTTTACCTGACATGGTATGGCCAAAGAGAGATAGCTTCTGTAATCTAGTTAAGCCCATCGGCTGCAAGATATCCGAAAATAGTCGTAGGTGAACCATTGGATCTCTGGAACCGTCAAAACGGCAAATGTGCGACATTTTAAACCGATTTGGCAATGTAACTGCAAAATCAGTATACCCGTCCTCTATGTCTGGGATAGAGTTAACCCCTTATGCTCTCTTGAATAACTTTTCTAGTTTATTAACCTTGAGTATAGTTGGGTCAACCTTGAATTCAAACGGAGCCTCAGTCTGATAAACAGGGGTTTTGGAGGCTTGTGCTAGGATAGGCTCTGCTAGATTGTCCTAGTTTTTTTGAACATTGACAGTAAAAGTGGTGGCTCCGAGTGCTGGGATAGTTACGGTAGGTGTATAGGATGCAGAGGCCGCAGTTGGCTGTGGTTACTGTTGTTATAGCCTGGTTATAACCTCGACTTGACGGGCCACATCCTGCTGTAGGGTCTCAACTGTGTGTTGCAGATAGTGTATCAGTTCTTCCATACTAGCTGGGGGATACTGTGTCATTGGAATAAGTGATTGATCTCGTGCTGGGCTAGAAGTAAATGACTGTTCCTGAACTAGACTGGACACAAGTGAGTTGAGGGGTGACTGCTATAAGAACCGAACTGGTGAACTTTGTCTGATTCTCCTCCGTCTTGTAATCGGTGGGAGTGAAGTAAACACAGGTTGTCCCCGAACAAGATCCCCGACTTTACAAAGTCTTCTGACTCGGGTCCAGAGTACTTGAGGGAGATCCGAACTTTCTGAAGCTGTGGTTTTAAACTACCTAGCAAAAGAAATAAAGCAAAAGAGCAGTAATCAGAAACTGCACAACACCTCAGCTAAGATGTTATCAACACAGACATGATCAAAGCTATAGGACTGTACTCCACACTGAATTCTACCCCCAAAACAAATACCAAATTTGCAATTGATATGTACATTCTTGTAAAGTTTCATTGTAAAGCACATACCAGTTAAGAGAGGACCGGAACACCTCTATGAGTGGGGAGGGTTACCTTGTCCTAGTTTTGTCATGAACTAGGTTTCACTATTTCAATCAAGCGGTTTCACACAATCCTGCATTCGGGTGAGCATCTTGTCTTAGTTTGGAATAGTCACTAAGGCTTTGCTATATGCAGCTAGGTTAAATGGTCAAATGAGGGTACCTCAGCAAGACTACATAATACACCTTTCACACCTAACACTGAGAAGTGAAAGGAGGATCAAATGGTATAGCGATAGTCTAGATCCAAGGGTTGTGTTTCCAATATGGCAGAGCTCATGACCGGCAAGCCTTTTGGCAAGCTTTTGGGCAAGCATCTGGCAAACTATCCAAGAATAGTAGATGGCGAACTATCACGACCCAAACCCGCCCCTAAAAGTTTGGTCCATGACCAGCCTGTGATTAGGCCTCAAAACAAAATTTCATAATAATATTTACTTAAATACAGGGCCTTAAGCAGAAGTAAATACCAGCATAGATAAAATGCCCATTGAGCTTGTGCATACATGAAGATTTAAATTAACTTAAGTAATTAAATACGCTTCCCAATTTACAATAATCACAGAATTATACCGATCTCACACACACACTTACATAAGACTCAATAAATTACATATTTCCCAATACAAAAATTAAGGCCTCAACGTGGAGGCGTAACTCGGTTGGTTTGACAGAGAGACGGACCTCGATACAATTCCAGTGTTGATCCCCGATGGTTCACCTACATATCTAAAATAAAAGGAGTGAGCTAACGCCCAGTGAGTAATACTAAAGTAAAGAGGTTAATGAATGATGTCCTTAACATTAGAATCACACATGTTTCACAATTTTAAAATGTATCATAAATCTTTTCAAAACAGCCATTTATCGTATCATAACCATACTCTTTCAAGTGGAACATATAATGGAACTATTATAAAACATTTTACGTGGTACGTGGTATGCCCACTTAGACAAAAGATTATGAGCACTTTTAAAATAAGACATCCATTCATGCAGATAAAATACCACATCATAACATGAGTCATATAACGATGTTAAAACCTTTGTATTCATATCATATGTTTTGAACGACCTCGGGTCCATGATAGCAAAACGGCCTCGGGCCCAATCATATATTGAAACGACCTTAGGTCCAAACATATCATATCGTATCATGGAATAGATGGGACATTGACATGTCTCCACCTCTCCTTGGACCCAATTCATGTATGGATGGATTCAAGAGGTGACTCGTACGGACTCTAGAGGTAACTCCCACTATAGCATTTAGTTCCGTACAGCACTTTGTTCCATATCAAAGTCCATAGGTCTTAAAGACCGAACGCTCATGCCATAGCATAAGCAAAACAGATAAACAGAACGGCTTTGGGCCCACCATATCATATTATAAACAATTTACATTTCTTATGCATAACTCATTTTACTTTTCTTGGAAACTTGTGTATTTAACACAGTACGACATTTAGAGAATCATGTCGCCCATTAACAAAATACGATATTTAGAGAATCATGTCACGCATTAGTTAAAATAGATAATGAAGAGCATATCTTTACTATACTATTACTCACAGTGCTGGGCCTCTGGTAACAAAGGGGACGATGTCCTCATTGACCTACAAACACAATGCACATAGCATAAAATGAGAATGAAATCAAATCCTTTTCTTGTTCTTTAATCAATTAGCCATGGTGGTTCTAAACTCATTACTCCTTAATAGGTCATTTTCCGAGTCTAGGAAAATAGAAGGAATTGAAAGGAAAATGGTTTAGAAGAAGAAATGGTATATCACTGGTAGACAGAAAGTGAACAATCGTCACTATTTTGGGCATAACTATTTGTGTGCTGAGAATTTTGGAGTGAGGCCACCACTATTAGAAACTAGACTTTCGGGGCTTGAATTTAGGCTCAAGAATCACTTAAAACGAAGTCCGGATGCAAGAGATATGCATATTTAAAGTTGGTTGAACAGGGCTGTCCCGTACGTGTGGGAAACCTAGCCGCACATGCGGGAACTGGGCCGCACGTGTGGGACCACGTGCTTTTTTAGCAGAATCAAATTTGGGGCTGGAAATGGACTGCCGCACTTGTGGGAAGACCTGCCGCACGTGCAGCTCTGGGCAAAAACCAGTCCGAAAATGGCTATATGACTTGGAACCTCTCATTTTCAAAATTAAACTTCAATTTCATGCAAATCAAAGCCCAAATTAGATTGAACCATAAAACTCCATAGCTCACTTACATGGTAGGATCCTCTCTTAGCCTCCTTAAGAACCATAAAAATCCTACAAGAAATTAGATTGAAGCATAAATTCATGTTATATACAAAAATTCAACATCTCCTTGCTTGGAGAAACAAAACCCATACATACAATCATAGAAAACCCAAGATATTCACTCCTTAGCTTATGATCTTCAAGTATTGTGAGGGAGAATCTTACCTTAAGCCTTCACCATCACTTGTTCTTGTATAACCATGATGAATTTAAGCCAAATCTTTGAGTTCCTCTTCCATTCCTACTCTTCTCCCTTCTTCTCTTTGAGTTTTCTCTGGAACTCTCTCTCCCCCTCTCTCTCCCTCTATCTCAGATATTTTTGGGCTCAAAGTAATAAGCTCAACTCATATATCACATATATATATATATATACACATTTCATTAGATAAGTCTATCACAAATTGGAGAGCCAAACGCGACCTTACGAATCGCACGAAATCAAATTTCAATTAAACTTCTCAGATGACTCTAAAAATTATGCTGATCATAAATATGTATTCTGTTCTGGTTTCTGAAGTTTCTAAGGCCTTTAATTTGCGGTGCAAAGTTAACCACCCAAACATACCTTAGCGAATTTGACAGAATAAATCCCCAATTAATTTTTCCAAATGATTCTAAAAATTTCCATTAACATGTGTAAGTACTCAATTCCGATTTCTGAACCATAAAGATCGTTAATTCTAGTTTTAAAGTCGTAGCTCAACAGATAATTCTTCAATTCGAACAGATATAATTAAATTGAAACACATTAATCCATAGATAAATAAAGGTAATTCCTTATATGCATTTTGGGGTCATTACACGAACATAGTGACTTAAGCGTACCAATGTAAAAAACATATACGTGTAGATAAAAATTCACATCATAAAGTTTGAGTCAAGTTCTTTAATTTCCCCAACAGAGTCACCAGAAAACTGTAGCTCGACTTTTCGTGCTCTTTTCGGATATGACTAGCCGTACAGTTCAAACTCCCGTGGTTCTGAATCTAATCTCACAAGTGTAATATAAAATAGATAAACACAAAAGAGTCCAAATCCAGCAAATCTTTTGGAAAATCGATTTTGAATCAAAATGCCAAAAATGAATTGTTTGGCCAGATACAGAGTTGTCACTTAAATATTTTTGAAAAATTTAGGAAACCCATGACTCGTGCCAAAGGCCACGTGTCCGTCATCACCAAGATTGTCTCAGCTCGGGAACTTAGGTACGAGAGGGAAAGGTTATGAATTGAGCACTCCAGTTGCCTGATCAAAGATCGGCCTCTACTAATCATGATGTAAATCTTATTTACATTATATGCTTGTGTTCTGATTATTAGGCTAACATTATTATGTAATGCACACAAGTATAGAATAATTTGCAAAAATTGGAACTTTTTGATTTCATGTTTGTTCGAAAATTATTTTGAATATGTACCACTTGAAAAAGTGATCTCATATGTACTTCAATCAAACTATTCTAGTTTAGGAAATTAGCCGTCATCCACAAGCATTCAAGTAAATATATCAATTAAGCACTTAGCCTCATGGTATCATGTTTTGTCATGGCAACAATCACACACATGTGATATGCTAAAACAATAACGCTCACATAGTACTTCAAGGCGAACCAAAAGAGAAACTAATTAGAAAATGCATGGTTCTAACTAATGCAAAATATGCCTAATGCAATATATGCAATGATGCAATTAATAGGCTTGACTACTATTTATGACATGTGAATCGATTTGACAGTATGCGTTTTAAACACGTATTCAACGAAATAATAAATGACAATACTTGTTATAATGATGAATCGAGTTTTGATGCATGCAAGACAAGTGGATGCAAACATGGGAAATACTAAAAGAAACATGATATTCTAAACTACCCACTATAAACAAATAAATAAAAGGGAGAAAGACATGGGGTTGGAAGACATACACATTATTACAAGTTTGCCCTCACGCAGGAGGGTTCGAATGAATGTCCGAATGTTCAATTTAAACTAACTATTACAAAACTGAATGAATGAATTAAAGAGACAAGCTAGCTATGTACTTATTACAAATTCTAATGAATATCAAAGAAATGAACTAGCTATCTAACTTAAAATGGCTACAACAATATTAATTAAGTACAACAATATTAATTAATGATTAACCATTGAACAAGGATGCACAATGCTCGCATGTGCAACGTCTAGAAACTGCTCTGTTTGCCCAGACCATTCTGTTTCACTTTCAGCCACTACCCTCTGTTTTCTGCAAAACATGCTGCTGACCAAACATTGGACCCTGGTCGAGTCTCATTTGGGGCCGGTCGTGCCCTATTTTTGTGAAAAACCCTATTTTTGTGCTCTGAAGTGAAAACAGTGCAGACAGAGTTATTCTGAACTCTATTTGTCCCTTTTACTCTTCTCTGTCATGGAAAGCCCCGAGAGCAGAACAAAGTCATTCCAAAACCATCAATGAGCAAATTGATTGCTTGATGAGTTAGGACATGATTTTGGACAAAAAACAATGAATGCAATGAATCAATAACCACCCCTCCCTCATATCATGGAGTAAGCTCAAAAAGAAAGGTAGAAACGCTTCAAGGCTCATCGAAACGTCATGAATTGATGTAAGACAACTCTTGACACAATAGAGTCAGCATAACATCCAGCCGAATCCAAGCAATATGACTCATTTTCTTTATGTGAGTTGGCTTAGTTTAATAATTTTTTAGATCTTTCCATTCTTTAATCCATTAAATCCTCTAAAGATTACGTCCACTAAATGAGTAGCATGTCAAACGGAAAGTGATTCTCAACATAGAAAAGAGACTATGCCGTTGGTGATCAACCTCCGTAGAGATTAAGCCATTAAACATAAATATTTAGCTCATGTTTTGAACAACTATCAACCGGTTGAAACAACTCTCAAATAAAAAAAATGAATGGTAAGTTGATTATTAAAATGAGGCTCTTAACATGGAAATTAAACAAAGAAAGGCCAAGAATAACATGCAACAAGCTATATATGCAAACTTATGATACAACAAGTGAACTAATCAAAGCATGAATCAATTAAATAAATTAGGATAGCCATAAAACAGCCCCTAATAGGTAAAAAATAGTAGCTCAAAGTACATGAAAAGAGTCCAAAAAGCTAAACAATAAGCAAAGAAAATAAGGCTAGTAAGCAAGAACAATGAGGAGTGGCTAACCCCTCCACCTTTGAAACCTCAACGCATGATTTTTAGCCACTTTTAAACTTTGAAATTCAGTTTGAAAGGTCAAAGAAAAGAGTGTAGAGACAAGGGTTGAGCTATGAAGTAAGGTGTAAGAGAAGGTATTAACCCTCTTTATCCTTTGGTAGCTATTTAAACCCAAGTTTCAACATTTGAACTAGGATCAAAACAATACAAAGACATAATAAATGGATAAAAATAAAAGAAGTTGAAAGCAAAAACAAGAGTTATAAGCTTATACCTCTCAAATGGAGTAAGCTATGGTTGTTGATCAAACTTAATCCTAACACACTCTCAAGTTTGAATTGTACTCCTCAAGGTTCAACAAAGGTTCCAAGGTTAAGGTTTGAAGGTGTGTATGGAGTATGGAGATAGCTTAAGGGTGGTAAGCTTGTTCAAATATGACTTGCACAAGAAGAATGAGCTCTCAGTATGTATATAAGCTCTTTTGAAATTGTTCAACCCTCAAAACAGAGGTATAACCTCATTTTTATAGAATTTGAGCAAAATAAATCGAAAAAATCTCAAAAAATGGACAGCTGGCGAGCTCCCGCCCAGAACAGTGTCTATCGCCATCGAGGGACAGTCGGCCCCAAATGGCCACGGTCAGCCCTCAATAAGGCATGGTCAGGCCCAAAAGCGCTCCCATGTTTCTCTGTTTTAAACTCAATGTAGGACAGCACAAGGTTCAAAAATGAAATTCAAGGGTTTAATCAATGTAGATATAAGAGGTTTGAGATTGTTTTGAACGCCCGACCTTAGTTGAGAAGGCAAATCATGCACAATACTATTTCATCATTGAGTGCATAAGATAAAACGCACAAATCTTGCGGACGATCAAAAATAAAATGTCTAAACACAGTTAAAATTTCCAAATATTATCGACAAACCCTTAACTAGTTGGAGCATTTCTAATTTTTTTAAATCAAACTTAAAATCATCTCCAATCTTTTATCAAATGTTGATCAAATCAATAAAGAAATATATTTTTTCCATCAAATTATAATTTGATAACAATTTAAAAAGATAAAACATGAAATTTATTGAAAATGTAAATTTGAGATAAGATGATATTTATAAAAAAAAAAAAGAAGATAAAATTTAATAAAAATACTTGAGTTATTGATATCAGGTCCAATTTTTTAATTAAACTTGAAACAAAAGGTTGTTTGGAATGTTATAAATAAGTGTACTTTTTGTCTTTTTGGACTAAAAAATTGAGGAAGAAAATATGGATGTTTGGGTTAACTTTTTGACTTATTATGAAAAAATGTGTAATAAAAAATTATAAAAATTGATTTATAAAGAAAAATTAAGATTGAGAGTTGTGTAGCCGTAATTATTAACTTTTAGTGAATAGTGTTAACTTTTTAACTTTTTTGCAATATGTCATACTTGGCCTAAACAAAAATTCACTTTTCTTATCCTCTCCAATTCTTTCATCAATTATTCGTTAAATTAAATTAATAAAAGATTTTTTTTTTCAACAAAATTGACAATTTAGCAAAACTTAGTTTTAATTTAAAAAAAATAAAACATTAGAGATTTTGTTTTTTAACATCAATTTGATTAAAAAAAATTGAGACGAGAGTTTTAAAAAAAAAATTATAATTAAAAAAATTATGAAAAAATAATTCATATCAAATTAAATTTACTTTTTACTTAAATTTAAAATCAAATTTTCATCAATTTAAAATCAATTTTGATGAAAATAGATGGAGATGAGAGCTTATCAGATTAGCACACTTGAAAATTTTGATCAAATTAGCTCTCTTTACAATTTTTTGCTATTATTATTAGCTCTCTTATTTTGAGAACTCATCTTAAAAACTCCTTTTGATTTTTTTTAAACAACAATTTTTAATAGTCTAAATTTTTATAGTTTGAATAGTTCGAGTATTTTAAAATGACATTGTTTCGAGAATAAAATAATATCATTTTGATACATTCAGGAGTTGTTTGGCAAGGGCTCATTGAGCTCATGAGCCACAAAAAACAAAATAAGCTCATGAGCCACAACAGACAAAATATCACATTCAATCCCATAATCATTACACTCTTCTCTCACAAAAAAAATAAAAAAAAGCCAAAAAGTCAAAAATCCTTCCCAAATCAAGCTTTTGAACCCAGGTTCATATAGCCAAAAAAACCAAAAAATCAAAGAGCCAGCCCACTTCCCAAACGGAGGCTCAAGCCATTCGGACTAGAAAAATTTAAACTGCCAAATATTTTTCTTTTTTAAATCACTATCACCTTTTTATTTTAAAAAAAAATAAAATCAAAAAATCAATTTTTAACTCAAGTCGAAAAGAAGCCATTCAACAATATTTTTTTTTAGGCAAAAACTTTCTTCATTCAAAACTCACCAACATGTGTGTTTTTATATATATAAACTTGCATATAATATATATATATATGCTTTATGTGAAGAAATATGTAATGGCGTTTGGAGGCGGATTTGTGAAGATTGCAAAATGGGTAGTAGCAGTAGGCGAAGGGAAGTTTTGGCAAAAACCAATTTATCACTTTCACAAACAAAAACCCACTTCGAAAGCACAAAACCCGTACTATGATGCCATCATTTTCCCGAGAAAATTCATGGGGAAAAATTGCTGTGTAGGGCTTTGATGATGACAGGGCAACCTGCAGAGAACCTGCAAGCTTTTTCCAGAGCCATGAAAAAGCTCTCCCCTTTCTTTGCATCAAGCCCTTGACGATTTGACGACACAACTTTCTGATATCAAAAAACGAAATCAAAATAAAAAATTACTAACCCTAGATTGCAAAACCAGGACACCGGTGGCTATCTAGGGTTCCCAAGTGGTACTCCAAACTTAGCTCTACTTATTTATAGGGCCACGAAACAACGGAGCAACTTCTTTAGGTCAGCGTTTTAGTTTAGGAGAAATAAGTACCGTAGACAAATTTAAAATTTATTTCATTTTAAAATAAAATATACCAATTAGTGATATATATTTTTAATTATTATTAAAAAAAATTATTTTATTTAAAAAAAAAATTAAAGATACTCTTATATTCTACTACCGCTACACTTTTGTCAGACGATTGTCACAGAGACTCGTTAAAATATTCAACATTATCAGAAAGTTACCAAAATATCATCAAAAATTCGTTGGAATATCGTTAGAATGTTCTGAGTTTCACCGGAAGTCGTCAAAATGTCTAGAATATTCGTTGGACGTCAAAAATATCGCCGGAGACTCATCAGAATTTCTAGAATACTGTCGAAAAAATAACGAGAATAAACTGAGAAATTAAAGTGAAAAAGTATAGCAAAGTGTGCTAAACGTTGATAAACTGAAAGAATAAATAAATAAAATAAACTAAGGACAACAAATAGTAATAATAAAAAAATAAAAAATAAAAACATATGTTATTTTTAATTTTTATAAGGTTTAAGTAAATAATTTCTAATATTAATCAAATTGAAAAATATGTTATGAAACTGTAAAATTTTGCAGTTCTAAAGAATTATTCAATTTAGCACCAAAAAAACTAAAACTGTAAAATTTTACAGTTTTCATCGACTGTAATTAAAACTCGAAAATCATTTGTTCAGAATTTAAAAATTTTCTCCATTATAACAAAAAAATAGAAGTGTATAGTACCAAAAAAAGTATTAAAACAAAGAGATCAAGGGGACAGAGATAGATATAGGGAGATGCTTGTATTCCAAAAATTATTTTTTTGTTTAGATCTAGCTGGATCTAAGGTAAATCTACTCAGATCTGATGTAGATTTACATCAACTCATCTTCTTTATCTAACACTCATCACTTTTGTCATCGGTGAGCACGAAGTAGGGCTACAAATGAACTAAGCTGTTCGTAAACAAACTCAGCTCGGCTCGTTAAGAGCTCGGCTCGGCTCATTTAGTAAATGAGCTGAGCTCGAACTCGCACGAGCTTGGCTCTTGAAGTTCAGCTCGTTTATCTTTATTTAAATTATATAATAAATACTCCCTCCGTCCCAAAATAATGGTCTCTTTTGGGGAATCTAACTTTTTTTAGTAGTACAATTATTGCATTTGAAAAAAGTTGATTTTTCCAAATTATTCTTTTGATAGTACATTTTTTGAGAATATCAATGTCATAATTGTACTTTTTATATTGTTTATTAATTTAAAAGAAAGGGCAAAATAGGAAATTAATATTATTTTTGCACTTGATTTTTAAAGAGGGACTAACATTTTTGGACAATGAAAAATGGAATAAGAGACTAATATTTTGGGACAGATGGAGTATATTAGTTATATATTAAATAATATATAAAAATATATATATAAATAATTGTATAAATACATTAATTATATATTAAATAATATAAAAAATATAAAAAAAATTTATCAAGCCGAGCCGAACCAGCTTAAGTTTCATTATTGTTAACGAGTCGAGTCGAGCTGAGTTCGAGCCCAATTTTTTATCGAGCCGAACTCGAGCTCAATAAACGAGCTCGATAAGTAAACGAGCTAGGCTCGAGCTCAGCAAAGCTCGGCTTGACTTGTTTGCACCCCTAGCACAATGTAAGGAGTTCGTACTTGGTGGTTGCTTGTGAATCCCAATCAATAGTGGTAGCAGTCGCTGGCGACTGTAAATTAAAAAAAGAAAAGAAAAGGAAAGTGTCGTCGTTGATATCAAAGAAAGAGATATACAAGAAAGAAGTAGGGTATAAGGAAAGAGAATAATATAAATTGATATATAATTTTTGGATCTATCTAAAATGTTTTGGGATTAAATAGAATACATACTTTTTAAAAAAGATTTATAGGTAATTTGCCCTTTAGTATATTATTTAAAAAACAAAAATTAAAAATTAAGTCGTGTTTGGTTCAATTTATAATTAGATTTTGAGTTTCACTTTCTTAATTTTTTTAAAAGAATTTAAGAGATCTATGGAGGCATCGAAGGCATACGATTCAAATCATTATTTTGTAAGAATTTCAATATATATAATCTAAATGCAATTTTATGCTCATAAAACAAGATTCACAAAAACAAGTTACCATCATATGTAGACATTAGTGAAAGAAAAAAAAATATTATAAAGTTTTTATTAGTCTTTGGGGAATTTACGTATCATGAAAAACTTCAAAAACTATTTATAAATTCATGAGAAAATTAATAATTTTTTTTTAATATAGGTAAAATTTACCTTTCATTTTAAAATATTTTTTCAAATATCACCTAATTTGAAATTATCCCTTCATCTTTTAGACAAAACTTATTAGGGAAAATTACAAATACACCTCCTGAGATTTGCTTAAACTACAAATTGTCCCATGTGATTTAAAAAATTACAAATGCCCCCATGTTATAATTTTTTTATTCAACAAAATTAACTAAAAAAAAAAATATTCATAATTGTTTTCCTATGCAATAATAAAATTACCTAAATTATTAGTTGATACATATTCTAATATCATTAAAAACTGTTAATTGACTTGATAATTTATTAATAAATGGACGATTTGTTATGAAATTAGAAATCTTAGGGGGTGGAATGTAATGTTCAGAACTACAGGGGTGATTCGTATTTTAATCAAACCTCATGTGGATGTATTTGTAATTTACCCAAATTATTAATAACAAAGTTTTTAATATAAATAACTTCTAGTTAATTTTTATAGGATAAATTATAGTTTGCCCATTTTATATTTGAACATATTTTCACTTTGACCCTTAAAATTTATTTATTTTTTCATTTTGGCTCTTCATGTTTTAAGTTTTTTTTTCCAACTTTACTCATAAAACTAATTTTGTTACAAATTAGACATAAAATGTCACAATACCTGTCAAATAACGTGACAAATCTATTATTATATTGCAAATTAAATTTATGTTAGAAGTGTGAGTTATGTATAATAAAATGATTTTTATATTACGTGACTGTTATTGTGATATTTTATGTCTAATTTTTAACAAAAATTAGTTTTAGACGTGAAGTAGAAAAAATTTGAAACATTAAGTGCCGGGTGAAAAAAATAAATTTTAAGAGTTAGAGTGGGTGTTTGGGAAGTGGGTTTTTATGTAGGTTTTTTTAGTTATAGGATGTTATTAGATAAAAAAAATTTAGTGTTTGGGAAGATAGTTGAATTTTTTTGTGGTTAGAAGTGATGTTTGTGAGAGAAAAAGTGAAATGATTATGGGATTGGATGTGATATTTTGTTTGTATTTGTTATTTTTGGTTTTGCAAAACCTTTGTCTTTTAGTAAAAAAATGAAAAAAAAATTTGGAAACTTAGTTCCCAAAGCATAAAGGGGCAAAGTGTAACTTACCCTCGTAAAGAGGCAAGGTGTAACTTACCCCTTTTTTTTTATCAATCATGTTTTTAGTTTTTATTTTTTATAAACTGGAAAGAAAATCTTCATTGTAAAATCAATAAACAATTGGATCAATTTGGTACAGCAATATTATAAGATGTAAAAAAGAGATAAACAACATTTATAAAAATCAAACCTCCACAGAGTAGGAGAAAAAGCCCCTCACAAGAGAGGGAAACAACCCTCACGTAGTAATGTTTGTTATTACATCAACAATCTAAAAATTAAGAAAATCAAATCAAATAAATAAAAAACTAAATTCAAATCACCACTGAACTTCAATTGGAAATTTGAAGACCTCTCCTCCGTTGGTCAAGATAAAATATTAAAGTTGAGATGGTCATATACCTTAAAACAAATGCTTTATCCAGTATCAGTTTTCGAACTATGAAAATATATGAAGTCAAATCTTAAACTTTTAAGCTTGAGAGTGAAAAAAATAAGGCAACAAAGGTCAGACTGTTAAGGCTAACATCAAACTTTGGCTAATGACCAGATCTCAAAGAGGATAATAAGAAGGGAGATAAAAAAGAGATCGATGAGATAGAGAACCACCGTTGTCTTCCTATCATCTAGCATAAAATTCCAAAAAGAAAAGCAAGAGAGATTTTTAGAGTTTTCAAAGATAAACATGTTTTCGAATAATAAATTAAATTAGTAATTTAATAAAGTTTATTTGTAAAATAAAATTTGCTGTCAAAAAATATTATTATTTTTGGGAGCCGCTATTCCTATTCAATTTTTCTTAAAATACAGTATCTTCTTTGTTTTTTATTATACATAGTTATATTAATATCCTTTAAAAATAGACAATTGAGGTATATGTGCGAAAGTAAAAAGGGTATGAATGTTACTATGTATAACAAAAACAAAAAAGAGAGTGTATTTGGTGTAAAGTGGAGTGATAATAACGTCTCCCTTATTTTAATAGAAAAAAAGGTTTAAAAGCATGAGTCTTAGAGGGTGTTTGAAATGATATAAATAAGTATATTTTTTGACTTTTTATAAAAATATATGCAAAAAAAAGTAGAAAGGTAATAATATGACCAAAAAAGATAAAAAGATAAAAAAATATACTTTTGTAAAGAATGCCAAATAGTGCCTTACAATTATTTTCTATATTTTGAATAAAAACATCTCAAGTAGGCTATCAAATTTGAGAGAATAATTTGGTTTGGTAGGTCTATTCCGTGACTAATTTCGGTAATTTGAATAGTTCACCTTTTAAGAATAGCTGTGTAAAGTATTAATATAAAAATTTAAGAAAAATTAGTCTAAGGTCCCTCTCCCATATTTAGTAATGAAAAAGATCCACAATTTTATTTTATAATGTCTAAGGTCCCTCAACTCTCACTCTCACGACCCAACCCGCTTTTATGGGTTTAGTACCGTAACTGGCCAGTAATCCAAGATTACCGAAGGCCTGCTTAACAGTAAGACAGTAATACAGAGTACAGAGGCATGGCGGAAGCCAAAACAGTAAATAAACAATGTCCAATGAGCTGTGACAGTCTGTATGCATAAAGACTTTCCATTCATATGTACAGTCAGTGACAAAATAGTATGCACAATATTTACAATTCGTCAGAATAGGGACCAAATCCCTATTAAACAGTACAGTGCAGTGCTATCAGTCTATACAGTTATACAAAACAGATACAGAGACAGACAGGGAAAATTAAAACACCCCTAAACCATAGCTTGACAGACTCGGAACCTCGCATGGAGGCACAGTGGTTGGCTTGACCAAAAAAAGGGAGTGTAACCCACGCTCCTAGCTCCAGTCTGGTGCCTGAACACCTACATATATATATATATATATAAACAGTGAGCTAAAGCCCAATGAATAACATAATGCGTAAAGAGCTTTAAAATAAATGCCCTTCAGTAATAAAAACAGTTCATTAAATCAGTATAATAGTCATTCAATCATATGTGGTACATCCATTAGAATAGCAAGATAAGAACAAGCAAGAGGGTCTTGAAAGACCGACTACCAATGATGGCCATCAACAAGAATGAGTGGTTCCAACAAAGGAACCGATAAAGATCTCTGTAACAATAACAGTAAACAGTAGTTGCTAAGGATGCCACAATATAGTTCAGAATATAGGACATACATTTATTCAATTAGCAGTATTGATTCAGAAAGCAGTTCAGTTAAACAATCATAAAAACATTCTCAATTGAACATATCTTTACACAATTGTTACTCACAGAGTTCTGGGCTACAATTAGGCTAGAGCGCGTCCCCAGATGCCAACCCTACACAATTTACAAGACGAACACACACTAAGTTATTTAGTTGGGAAACAATAACTTAATGCTTAATTTGCCTCGGTGTGGTTCTACGTCACTATCCTCCTTAAGATGCCTTAAACATGCCCTAGGAATACCTAGGATGGAAAGATGATGCAAAGTTGCAGTTATAAACACTTTACAAAAATTTCAGAAAACATGGGTCTCGCTCGAGCGTGGCTTTCTGCGCTCGAGCGGACATGCAGACAAAGGAGCTTTGCTCGAGCGTGACTTTCGTCGCTCGAGCGGACTGTAAGCTACAGTGAAAATACTGGATGCTCAAAATTCACGCTCGATGGGCGCTCGACCCTCGCTCGAGTGTGAGACACAAGTCCTCGCTCGAGTGGACTGTAAGCTCATACAAAGTACTTGTAAGACCCCGGTGTCCTACATCGGGAATGGAGGGGGAGTTACTGGGCTATAAAAGTAAAAACCGGGACCCTTATACAGCATCGAGGCCTTTTCCCAAGTGGTGAAATCCCTATTAGAACTCCGCGGTTAAGCGTGCTTAGCCTGGAGTAGTTCTAGGATGGGTGACCGCAGGAAGGACAAATCCGTCTTGGCGTGGCCCAAAGCGACAATATCGATGACGTGTGAAGGGTCGGCGTTAAATGGTATCGAGCCGACTCTCCGGTGTATGTGGGCGGGCTTATGAAGCCGTAGCTATGCAGACGGGACGCACTTTAAGCGGTGATTGAAGACCCGGTGTCCTACATCGGGAATGGAAGGGAGTTCTTGGGCTATAAAGAAAACCGACCCTTATACAGCATCGAGCCCTTTTCCCAAGTGGTGAAATCCCTATTAGAACTCCGCGGTTAAGCGTGCTTAGCCTGGAGTAGTTCTAGGATGGGTGACCCCCTGGGAAGGACAAATCCGTGTGGGCGTGGCCCAAAGCGGACAATATCGATGACGTGTGAAGGGTCGGGGCGTTACAGTACTGGATGCACGTATTTCATGCTCGAACGTCACTTTACTCGCTCGAGCGGAAGGCATGATCGCAGAATGTACACTTGAACGTAAAGTTCCTCGCTCGAGCGTGGGTCAAAAATCTGGAAATTCCAGATTTGAACCTCAAGCTCAAAACCAAGTTTTAATGCATAAATTTTGATCCTCTTGGGCTAATTTTCTGGAAAACACTTCAAAACCTATAATATTACATGCTTCAAAGATCAATTTGATAAATCAAAGCCCAAGGGTATTTCAATTAAATCCAATTTCAAACCAATTTTCATGAACAAGATGAATATGCAACATGCATGAACTCAAATCATTTCAAAGCTTTAAATACAAGCTCAAATGAGCTAATTCTTTTCAAAACATGATAAATTCATGCACTAGAACTCTCATATGAACATGCATGTAACAATTTCCATGAATTCAACTCAAAATTCATCAATATAGACATACATGCAAGATGTAGGCTATAATTCAACACATTAGGACCAATTCTAGACTCAAATCACTAGAGGCACAAGAAACATGCAAGGATCAACTCAAATACACAAATGAGAGGGTGAAACACCAACCTTAAATCTTTAAACTCAAGAATATAAGCTCAATTTTGTAATACTCTCTTTAATTCTTTCAATTTCAAGCAAATCTCTAAGTTTCCAAGCCAATTAGAGATGAAATCACACTCTCTCCTAACTCTCTCTCTTTAGTTTGGTTGAGTTCAACAAAATGGCTGATGAAATGAAAGGAATGAGTCTCAAAAGTGCTAAGCTAGTGGCCCACTAGTGGTGGCAAAATAGTGAATAAACCAACTCTTGAAATTAGCTTATTTTAATCTATTTTAATCATACCAAATCACTTTTCAGATAATTACACCATAAAATCACATAAAATCTAATTAACACAGAACATCAATCAATTTCAGATTCAGCCACCGATAAGGCCTTCAATTTGCAGTTTAAACATAAAACACAAACAGATAATCAAACAAGCAATAGATAGAAATGCAATTTAACTAACATATTCAATCAATGCAGTTCCATATTTCAGTCAATCGGTTCAGTATTTCAATCAGTTCAATTACCCATCATAATTAGTCTCAGTTTACAGTAATTAGTAATTAATCAGTAAGCAGTGGTGAGGGTTGTTACACCTACACCCATATATCACAGAGAAATTTGACTCTCTCGAATCAAATCTCATTTTTTTTTTCTTTATCTGTCTTCTCTATTTTGCGAAGGTGAAGATCTCAAGATGAAAAATATTTGTGAGAATTTGGGACAATTGATTCAAAAGTCGATCGAAACCAGACATTCCAAGATCCAACTCTCTCATCTCTCTTTGCGCACCAAAAACCCCTATCTCATTCTCATAAAAAAATGGCGTCTAAAACCCTAGTTCGGACCGAAGCTTCTCCGATGAACCGATTGTTGAATCCATTGCTTCAGCAACAGTAAAAGAACACAAGCTCAAACTATCTGATTGCATCAATGATTTTCCCATATTCTCTCTCCAAGTTCCAGATCTCTCTCAATTTCCTCCACTACAACTTCGATCCCTTCAAAAGACTTTCTTCCGATGAATTTTTTTACCCCTCCAGCCTTCATTCTCTTCGATTCTTCTTTATCAATAGTACTCTCTCTCTATATATTTTTATTTATTTATTTTGGTGGATTGTTTGTCTGTATTACCAATTACAATGTCAAATATTCAAATTGTGTTGTTAAAACAAGCGAAAAAAGAGTGTAATTTGACATTTGTGAGCTCTATAGTTGTAAAATCTAATTATTTCTTGGCATGAATGCAGTGATCAATGTTATTGAAGCGTTAGCTACGGGGATTTTCAATTTCTACCTTGTAAAATATGCGAATTGAAATTTTCTATCTTAGGATATTTTTCTACAGAGTGGGAAGTATATGAGAAGTATATGCAAGGCAAAGAATTTTGAAATTTCTCTAGAGAGTCCATGAAAGGGTAGGGAGGCTAGAGAAATTTAAAATTTCTCTTGAGAGGTAATTTTGTGAGAAGGCCGGTAAAGTTAGAGAAATTTTCAAAATTCTCTGGAGTGTTGAGTCCAGAAGTGTTGATTTCAATATTTAGCTGTTGATTGTTGTTTAACACAGAGATAAGGGATAATAGCCAGAGAAAATCACAGGGGTGAGTATGTGATTTGGTCAGAGAAAGTTGGGAATTTCTTTAATTTGGAGAGAATTTCTCTGTGAAGTCACTAGAGAAATTCTCTGTGAACTATAATTCTCTGTGAAGTTCAGAGAAAATTCGACCAGAGTGAATTTCTCTTAATTGAATTTTCTCTGGTTTGGACTAGAGAATTTCTCTGGATTAAATTGAATTTTCTCTGATTTTGGACCAAAGAATTTCACTGGATTAAATTTTCTCTGGTTTAACTTGTAGAACCTTAGGCATTATGAAAATATTAGATGTCTTTTATGTTTTAAAGTCTTAATATCAGGGATCTTAAAAAAAAACCTCAAAAAATTTAAGATGATTGAATATAAGTAACTATATGTTTGGATCAAATTTATAGTAAAAAATTTTTTTTTTTTAAAATTATATGTTTCATATATATATATATTTTAAAAAATATAATTATTTGAATTTTTTATTTAAATATTCTATTTGACGGATTATAAAAAATAAACAAACTAAAAAATATATTGTGGTGTTTGGGAAGTTTGGAACTTAGGTTTTTTTTTGATTTATTTTACAAAAAGACAAACTTTTTATAAAATAAAAAAAAACACATCTAAACAAAATATCCATCCAACACCATAATCATTTCACTTTTCTCTCACAAACATTACATCTAATTATAAAAAAATCAAATTATCTTTTCAAACACAAAATTTTTTTCCCTAATAATATTTTATAATTAAAAAAACCTATATAAAAATCCAATTCCCAAACACGGACATAATATCTCGGAAATGAGCCCAGCCTCGCATAACTCCGACGCACCCTTGCTCGCAGGTTCGTCCCTGGCTGTCAAGCCTCTCGACCTCTCACACTCCCAGTCTTAGACAAGAAGCGACCCACTCTCTCTCTCTGTCTGTCTGTGGCAGCACTGAAGTCTCTCTCTAGATTTCCGAAGTAGCAAGTATTCCCCTCTTCCTTTTTTCTCTTCTTCATTTTCATTTTGCAAATGTATTTTTCTTTTGTGTTTTTTTAGTGTCTAAAATGCTCTAAAGGTGTTTGCAAAAAAGCCTCAAAGACAGGACAAGATTGGGGTAGGCTGCTCATTTGCTCTGCCATGAGTTTTAAAAACAATTGACAATTCAACAACATATATATAATTGATGAAATTCCCATTGGTCACAATTTTCTGAAGTCTTAATATACACGAGAGGCACTGAAAAAATATGTAGGAAGATCCAGATATTTGATTGACACATCTTAATATACATAGCTAAAGATCTCCAAGTATCTACTCATAGAAAGTTGATCATAAAATTATGCATGGTTTCAGGTTTATCTGGGGACTACATGCTTTCTCTAGCAACACATATATGCGTATTTGGCCGGACAGAATACCTTGTATACGAATAAGATTTATAGAATAATAACAAATTTAGGATATATAGAATAAAACCTAACCTGGAATATTAAAGCAAGTAATTTAGGAAAGTGGGATGCATCTACCGGTTGTATAGTCGAGACAATGTATTTAGTTGTGCAAGTAATGCATACATACACTCATAGATACATGAAACATGTTTGTTGTTACGCCGTTTATTTGAGTTCAAGATAAGATTCTTTACATGGCATCACAAACAAAACACTATGGCTGTTGTTGCCAAGACAATCTTCTAATCCTTCATAGCATTAGAATCACCCTTCATTTTAACTTAAATAAAAACCATCTGATTGTTATGCTATTTTCTGAAGTCTTTTGTGTCTAAAGTTATCGTCGGTTGTTCATATTTATAAAGGAAGTAGTCAGTTCTGTGTGACATCTCTAGTTACTGTTATGAGGTCAGTAGGGCACTGCATTGTTGGATGTGGGAAGATGGTTCTTGAACAATATCCATGTTTGAAGGGTGGAAAAGCAAACCTGTTCAATAATATTTCTCGTATTGAGCCTTGGTGCCATATTGTCAAGGTTGACATCCTTCCTTACTCTGGCAACCATTTCTTAGACAAGCTTGAACTGCACATTGGCTTGAAGTTTTAAATATGAATAAAACTTGTATTGTTAATTATTTTGTTGAGATTTATCAAGCAATACCTATGTTGAGGCCTCGTTTGGGATTGGATTTTTGCATGTCTTTTTGTAAAAACCAAAAAGTTGCTAAATAAGCGAATGCCCCATTTAGGCTGTGTTTGGATCTTGGATTTGAAGAAACATTTGTAAAGTTATGGTCGCAGCAGCGGATGTTGCCTACACATCACACTTTTTTCCTCCATCTGCTAACACTACACATCACACTTTTTTCCTCCATCTGCTAACAATACTATAGAAGAAGAGCTGGCACAACTACGGAGGCGATTGGAAGAAAAAGAAGCTAAAGTTGCCAATTTGACGACATGTATGGTTGGTGTGAACAATCAAGCCCAACAAACGGTGGGCCAAGCTCAACAAGTGGTTGGCCAGACGCATCAACCAATGGGGGCACCTCTGGAGAACGCGCTATTGAGTTAGAAGTAGTTCTAGATGTAGATGGAATTAGTCATGAATCACGATATGCATGAATTTGCCCTTTGTTTTTCATCCCCTTCACAAATATCTCATCAAATTTAAGATTCTAATAGTCTTAATGACTAAATTCAATTAGGACAAGAATAAACTCAAACATATGTAGTTATATGCAGGAATGAGGTCATAATTTTGTTTAGAGGGGTGGGGTAAGTGTAATAAAAACATAAAATTTAGAAAAAAAAAAATCAATAATTATAAATTAATTTGAACATATAATTTTAATTAAACTTGAACAATAATCTATAGTTATAAGATAATATGTCCAAATTATGTCTTCCAACACACCCACGTTAGGCATCTAACCTTATTTGGACAATTGAGTGCTATGTGTCTGACATTTGAGAAAGGTGTGTTGCCAAATTTTCAGTCCTGTTTACACTCACCTCATTTGCCAAGAAAAAACCCCATAAATGACCCCCCTCACATTCTATTGACTAATGCTCATGTTATTTGCCTTGTATATGGACAGTGTTTCAATCATGTTCTATTGGGGGGGGTGGGGTTACATAGTTTAGGATTATATGATGTTGAGATATACAGAGTGCAGCTGGGCTTGACACTTAACAATTTGGAGAAGGTGTTCATGCCAAGGGTGGCAAACTACAGGCAAAGTGCCTAGTTGAAGTTCAAGTGTAGATATCCCTATCGGCAGTGGGAAATGTTCACTAAATATAAGACATTGCTGATCAATGATGATAACATGTTGAACAATGTGTTAAGTATTGGTGCAAGCTAATGTATGTTGAGAAGGAGGTCATAGATGATGTCTTGCAGAGGACACAATTGGATTCTGGCCTTTTCACTCATTTGATGACGCGAGGGATTGACACGACATACTATCGGTCTTCTAGTTGCATCCTAGAGCATCGCAGGAAACATTTTAAGGTCATGATGTGGGATCTAGTTTTGCTGTGGGGTATGATTATGCATTTCACACTACTGCTGTAGCGATCCTAGTTTTGCCACTTTGTTGAGTATGTCGGGGATCGAGCCCGCCTTAGCTCGCCGGTCCGGGGGTAGCGCATACCGACGGGATCGAGCCGCCTCGCTCATGGGTTAAGGGTAGCGCCTGGTCTTAGGCGGTTCTCGAGGGTTAAGGCGCGCCTCAAGCAAAAATGCAAAATGCATCAGAAGTTGTTTGTCCGCTCGAGCGGCCGTTTATGCGCTTGAGCGGAGAATGTTTGGTTCCAGAAGTTTGACCTGTTTGCAAAAGTACTGGGAAAGTGTATTTGACGCTCAAGTGGGGCTTTCAATGCTCGAGCGGATCATGTTATATCTGTTCGTGAATTTGATATTTCAGATCACTTTTGTATATCTCTTTCTCTCTAAAAACCCTTTCCTCTCCCTTCTCTCTATATTTTCCTACACCAAATTGGATCAAAATCTTGATTTCTCAAGATCTATTAGAGTTCTGCCATAAGTTCTTCATCAAAATTGGTTAACTTCTCAAGGGCTTCGTTGTATGCGGTGAAGATCGAGTTTCGACACCGTTGATTTTGAGGGTTTCATCTCATTTCTTCTTCAAAACTTGAGGTAGAGATTTTCTTAGAGTTATATATATATTTTTGCAAGATCTATATGATTTTTGAAATAATCTTTTGATAGTTTTGAAAATTGATTGTTAATTCAAGAAGTTGAGCGATTTTGAAAGTGGGTTTGTCTCTTATTCTTTTAAAATGATCTTATGGGTTTTGATCTTCGTTGATTGAAGAAAAGATGATTTTGGAAAGTTTTCTTTCAAAATATTTGAGCTGTATAGTTTTGGTGAAAAAACCTAGAATTTGGTGATTTTTTTTTTTAAAGAGACTGAAAATCCATGAATAATATTGTTATATTTATTTTGTGTGTCAAAATAAATAGATGTTTGGAAAATTTCTTATTTATATTTATATAAATGATGAATTTCAGAGAATATGAGAATTATTGTTCATTTTGGAAATTAATGTTCAAAACGTTGAAATAGTCTTGAAATGACTAATTGTTAAGGATACTCGAGAAGAAGGAATTGTGTTATTCCTTAGATGATGAATTGAAATAAAAGTATTTATATTCATCTTGTGTTATTGGCATAACAATTCATTTGATTACATTAAACTTTGAAAGCTGATTTGAAAACTTGCATTAAGAAAAGAATGTTGAGAAACAATTGCAAGTTTTCATGAAATGGTTTTAGGGTAAATATGTTGGTAAGTCTTGATAGGTGGTGTAGATGATATTGAATAAGTTGGCTTGAGAGTCCGGGGTGAAAGACCGAAAACCCGTGCGGATAGGTGTCGAGCCTTCCCGTTAATGCCGGTAAAAATGACAATTTGGTAGTACTTGTATAGTCTACTTGCAGACACCAACTTAGAGATTACCAAAGTCGTATTTACCGCATTTGAAATAAATTGTTAAGTTTTGAACAATTGAAATTGTACGACATCATTGAGCATGATGGTTTTCAAAAAATGAAAATGTGATTTATCTTCAAAAAGGGCATAGCATGGCATGTGCATGTCATCTCTTGAGACATGTATAAAATTTATATACTTTGTTAAGGATTTCCTACTGGGCTTTATGCTTACCCTATAGGATTTTTGTGCAGGAAAATATGTGGTGATGCCGCCTAACTAAAGGCGAGGAAATGTGTGTTGAGAATACGAGACTCTCATTTTGCTGTGACTCTGTGTGTAAGTCAAGAGCTGTATATGTGTGGGTTTGAATAACCGTTTTGTGTAACCAGGCTCAAGCCTTGGAAATTTGTAAACCCTTGGGGGTATTTATTTGTTTATTTACTTGTTGTTGGATTAATGTATTATTGCATGAAGAACTATTGTATGTAATGTAAGTTTAGAGATTTATATTCGGTTTTCCTTGAAAGAGCCATGATTATTGTATTATCATTTGGGTTAGAAATTTGGGGCGTTACAACTGCTCTAGTTCCCTAGTTGTACTCAGCATGCTAGTCCGATCGAAGTTGGGGGAAGCATACCGGAGATTGAACTATGTGCAGTTTGCTGATAGTATTATGAACAATGATATATTTGGTGTTGATGCCTCACTATAATAAGAGGAAAATGAAATGTTTGTTGAAGAACGGGGTTTAGACCAGCACGATGATGAAGAAGATGATGTTGTCATTGCTGGCCATGACACCTCAGAGCCTAATGTCGTCCATATGCATGAGCCTAGAATCCATATGGGGAAGGGCCAAGCTGCAATAGCATACTTAAGGTTGATGAATTTGATGAAATTAAATATTTGATATAAATAAATATATAATATTAAAAAATATGACATAAAATAAAAAATATTTGTATGTGTCGTGTCACGTGTCTGTGTTTGTGCTTCTTAGCTCGCCACCTATCCATAGATGGCTTGAGCTCCAATACTTCCAGAGCTTATAATAGGGGTATCCATGCATGTAGTCAAACTTAATAACACTTGAATAGCTCATCCACAGTAACCCCATAACTCAGGTGTTTATGTTTCTCACTATCACCCTCTCATCTCTAAGGCTACCTTCGTCTTCTCCTCTGCCGCCTCCAGCGATCTTTGGCCGTTGAAGTGGATATTCTCAAAGGTCTGTCCATAACCGACCACCTCTCATACCTAATACCTACATAACCTAAATTGGGTTCGAGTTCTTTCATCTAGTGTGTTAGTTGCTTCAATCAGCAGATTTTGGTGCTGATTAGATGCTTAAGTTCCACAAGAGACACGATGAACCAAATTACCACAATTCAATTTAACTATCTTTGTTATTTGTATTAGTGTTAGATGCTATACAATGCTACAAAAGTACGTTTCCGTGCTAAGTGAAGTAAATTCAATGTGTAAATGCACCATATAGTATGTGTTTATGATAACTCGGTAAAATAAACTTGCTGGATAGATGAACCTTCAACCAAATCCAATACTAGGTCAACCTTGTATGTTGAGTAGTGGGGCAATGCCATCCTTTCGTTTATATGCTTTGTAAAGTATTTAATTTTATTGTCTCGGATAATTGAAGTGAAAATTAAGAATAGCTCCAATAAAAATTTACCTACATAAAAAAAAGAAAGAGAAAGGATTTAAAAAAAAAGGTATTTGCATGTCAAATAGCTGTTTCTGGAAAATATTTTCAAGCTTCAGCCAAACACTGAAATTTTCCTGTGGAAAGATTTTCTTGAAAAAAATATATTCAAAAGTAAAATATTTTACGTTGAAACAAATTTGTAGTGTTAACTTATAATTGTTAAATTAAAATGAGTTGTTCAAATTTTTGATTTCCTCTTATAAGTTATAACTATTTGCCATGACATCACAAAGGAGGTTTGCTTTAGCTACATACTGTGAGGGATGGATGTTGGGACACGTGTTGGCAATACCCTTGGATCTGAGAGAGTTCTATGAGTGGCTTATTTGTCTCAGCCTCTCAGGATTTATTTTTCTGATTATCAAAGCACCAACAGCAGTAGTCTGTTGCACTTACAGTCGTCTTCAGCGGTAGTTTTTGGATTTAAAATCAGACTGATTATGACCATATGAAGCAGTCATTATGCTGTAAAACAGTGGCCATGGATGCATTTGTTATGAGATTCGATGAAGCAATTGATGATATTTTTATTATTATTTTTTTTAGACAAATTTTCAAATAGTTAAGGCATCTTGTAGTATTCTTTCAAAAAGAGTTGATGGGAGCTGAACATGTCAACAAATTTAAAATTTTCTGAAGATTTGACACTAAATTCTAAGTTTTTATTTAGTGGGGTGGCAGTAGGTTTATATAAGTAATATCTGTTTTCTTGATCTTTGTGTGCTAAAACAGTCTAATAGATTCTCAATCATTTTGCATTCATAGTACACTGACAACTCATAATTTTGGATATTGTTTAAGTTCTTTGTGGTACATTTTTACTTGACCTTGCAGATGATCGTAAAATGTGATTTTGCAGGTTTGATGTCTATGTTATCTAGGCGTTGCCCTTTCCTACAATAACATCATAGCACATGGCACTAGCAGTCTCTGTTGTTCAATCGTGTGGCACGGTATAAATGAAATCTACACTCATCTTTTTTTTTAGCTTTTTGTTCCTTATGCTTGGTTGTTTTTTTAATGGAGAGTGTAATGGTCATTTTTCAAGGTTGATGATAGGGGTATCCAAGCCATCTTTTCTACCCAATTTTTTAACTGTCCTAGTTTTATGGACATTTTTGGCCATTGGATTGCTGAATTTGATTAAGGATTGATGCTTATATCCTTATACATATGTTCCCAATCTGATATTTATGCAACAAGATGTTTAGGTTCTCTTTGTAGCGTTGTGATTGCTCAATCAAGAAATAGCAGTTCAAAATTGACTGTTTTGAGCTTAGTTTAGACACGATTTTTAAGGAATTGAATACATTCATGAGAATTTATCCCATTTCAAAGTGAACCACGAACAACAACAACAACAATAACAATAACAATAACAATAGCAGTGCAAATTAAAATTCACCCTCTTTCTACTTACTTTAGGCCCCGATTTGTCATTATAATGTGGATTGAACATGTTTAGAGGTTTGACAAGGAAATTACTCAATAGCTGGACGATTGAGTGCATTTAATAATGCATTATCATTTACCATTTGGGTTTAAAAATTCTCTTCCAAAGGGTCTTACTTATAAGTTAAAGAGATTTGACTTGTCACCAAATGCTGTCTACACTTTGTAGATTAACAAATTTATTTTGTAACTTTAAATTCATTAAATATTTCACCTGTACTATTTTGGTACTAAAATTTTTTAGTAGCTAATTATAATTTTGTCAAATAACTCCTTAGTCTGTTGATTTACTTCGACTAATATTTGGATTGACAAAGGGGAAAAAATGTTTTGTCCATTGTTTATTGTCTCAAATATTTGGTGTGGGAATTATGAGTCCTGCTTCACCATTACAGCATATTATATTCTTTGGTATTGCATAAGAATGGATGTATCTTTTTTACTTATTTTTATCCTTGTTTTTTGGTGTTTCTATTGCCGTAGCTTATATAACTTGTGCTTCTTTACACATGTCCATACTATCTTTTGTAACCTAGTCTTTGTATGATGTTATCTTAATTGCTGTTAGTTATATTATGGTATATCATATCTATAGTCCCGGATAATTTCAATTGCATGATTTGTACGTTACGTACCTAAATAATTATAGATCTCATTTTGAAATATCAGGGTCCACCCATTTAATGTTTAACTGTGCTTTTCCATTTTCCACCTGAACTTGATGGTAGCTGAAATCATTTCTCCTTTTTCTTAGTGTTTTGGTGAGAAATGCTTGAGAAGTGTGATCACATTTGAAGCAGAGAAAGGATATATGAATGTTCTCTGTAATAAAATGAGGTATTGTTGGTGGTTCTTTATCAAATTATTTAAACAAAGATGGGAGTGAGAGGGAAGTGCTATAATGAATGTTCATGATTTGTTACAGGTTTAAAAATTTTCTGTTCTCTAGGGTTTCAAAATTATGCTCTCAATCAAAGCATAAGATTGCAGAAAGGCTGTTGGAGGAAGTGGATAGGTATGAAGCGGCAAGCGTCACAGACCGTTCAAAGTTGCTTAATAAGGTTTGCAAGCTAGTGTTTATGTTGCATGATATATGTAGCTTGGCATTATTTAGATTGCATTCATTTTAAATCAGCCAAGGCTATGTGATTTGCTTATGTACCTTCTATGCCCTTCTACCTAAATTTGTTGTCTTATAATTTGCAATTAAAGATTTTGGCCTTGTTTGGTTTGTTTTTGAGAAACAAATTTTGGAGAAATTTTCTAAAATTTTGTTTGGTTTGGTGATTTTGGAATTTTTTTTTTCCAAAATCACTTTCTCTCTACACATCAATCAATCACTTTTTCTCTCTTCTCTCTCATTCTCAATCATTTTTCCTCTCACATACATCTACTCATCAAATTTTTCCAAACTCCCATACTCCAAATCTATTTCCAAAATATACAACCAAACAAACCAAAAAAATTTCTAAACTCTTTCCCCAAATTTTTTTTTGAAAATTTATCTCCCAAAACCAAACCAAACACACCCTTTATCTTTGCAAAGAAGCTAATCTAATTGTGACTTGTTTTAATATATCAAAATTGATTATAGTACTTTTACCCTTAGCCTCATATTTTATGTTAATGCTTTTTCCCAAGCTTTGGAATATCCTTTATACAACTTTTTTTTAAACACAAATTTTATGTACATGTAGAAGTGTACAGATTAGGATTGGATTCGGTGCTAGATTGAGTTGTTTCTTTAGGAATCTTGATGATTTTCAAACTAATGAGCTGGCTTCTGTATTATCTATCCATGATGATGTTTCCTTGAATCATGGCTCCAATTATAAAAGAGTGTAGACTATTCATCTGATTTATTTTCTTGCAAATCTTTCTTTGATAAGATTATTGATAATCTAAATGTACCTTTTTTTTGCTCCTCATAAGATGATTTGGAATGCTATTGTGCTCCTTAAAGTTACAAGTGTTTGCATGGTTTATGGCTCACGAGAAACTCAATACTAATGGCATGATTCAGAAAAGGAGGCCTAATTGCCTTTTGCTTCCACAATGGTGTGTTGTGTGTAGAGGGGGAGAACAAACTATTGATAATTTATTCTTGCGTTGCCTTGTAGCTATGGCCTTATGGCACAAATTGTTGCAGTTGGTGGAGATTGATTGGGTGGCTCCTAATTCTTGTGTTAAGATGTTTATGATTGATTACAGGTGCTTTTGATCTAATAAGAAGGCTCGAGGATTTTGGAGTTGTCACAGTTGTGTATTTTGTGCTATGTTTTGGGTGATTTGATTAGAAAGAAATGCAAGAGTTTTTGAGAACTAGTTTAAATATATTGGAGGGTAGTGATTTGATTAGAAAGAAATGCAAGAGTTTTGGAGAACAAGGTTAAATATATTGGAGGGTAGTGGTTCAATATTTGTTCTCTGTCTTCCTTTTGGGCTTTAGTGTCTTCTCCTTAAGGGATACCTGCTTTTGGTTTCTAGAGATTGATGGGCAGTATGTGACTCGTAATTTAGTTTTTCTCCTTTTTGGGGATTTTTGGTCCTTGCGTACCTCGTTCTCTTTTTAATTAATAAATTTTCTTATTGTTGATAAAAACACAAAATGTAGGCTGATCAGGAGCTTGAATGGCTTGCCAGGGACCACGTGCTGCTTTATTATGATAAACTTCTGATCAATTCTTGTTATGACCTTCTCCGTTTTTATTTCACTATTTTTGTATTTTGTTGGTAAGTGTCTTGAATATATCCTCAGTAAAGGGTCTACTGATATAGTGACTCTTTACTTTTCTATGCTTGTAAGCTGTTCATTTTCTCTGCATATTTAGACAGCTGCATATTTTCTCTGCATGTTTTCATTTTTCAGAGAGATTGTTTACATGGTTGCATTGTGCTTTGCTTATAGGTATCTGTCTTAATGGGTTACAATAGTCTACATGATTTAATTCAGAGCGAAAGAGCTCAAAAGGATTCTGGTATGAATGTTAAAGATACAATGGTTGATTTTGATGTCTCCTTGGCGTGTAAACGATTTCCATCCATCATATTGGGTTGTTCTCCCGCGGTGGAACTGTATGATGAGACCTCATGTTGGTCTGGAGAGAACAGCCTTTTAACATCTGAAATTTGTAAAGGATTTCTCTCTAGTTCTGTGGGTGCAAAGTGGCTTATTCCAGATAATCTACGTGAAGCATGGCCTCCTCTTTATCCCGGCCTTCCAAATGCGAACTCTAACTTATTTAGGGAAGAAAGTTCTTATGCTTCACCTTTATCTTCTCAGTCCCTGAATTTGGAGTCTGAAACAAATTCAGTTCTATATGTCACTACGGAGGAATCTTCCACTAGAGCTGGGTTTGAGAGTAAACAAAATGCTGCATCAGTTGAGTTGATTCTCGACAAATTTATCAGTTGCATACCTGGATTCAGTAAGAGGCAGTTTCGTCTGCTGGAAAACTGTGGCTTTCACACGGTGGGCTCTTTTTAGAGGTTATGCTAACATCCTATTATTAAAATGTTTTTAATATCTAATTGAGGCTTGAGATCACGTTTCCTTTTTGTGTGTTAGTTGCGGAAATTGCTGCACCATTTTCCTCGGACCTATGCTGATCTACAGAATGCGCAGATTGGAATTGATGATGGACAGTACTTGATTTTTATTGGGAGAATCTTAACTTCCAAGTGAGTTTGGATATTTGGTTAGTAAATATTGATCTTCTTGACCAGATTGCTGGATGTACAAGGACCATTTCTTGATTTGTGTGGGTCATCCTTGCACGGGGCCTGTGCTAATCTTCACTGTGTGATTCAATTTTATCAGGTTTTCCTGAAGTGACCAATAGATGTTCTTTGGTTGGGCATTGAAATATTCCATTCATAATGGATTCCCTGTTCTTATGTATAGAAGACATTCTCACTTTAATTATTTAAAATTATTCTTGATTAAAAAAGAAATTTGGAATAGAGAGATGGAGAAACAATGCCCTGGTCTTTTTATTTTTTATTTTAAAGAACAAATAAAACAGATTTGATGCAAGAAACAAAGTATTGGATTCATTGGATATTGGAATGGCCATGTGATGCAAGGTAGAGAAGGAAAAAACACCAATTATACAAGTAGAGAAACTACAAAACTGCGAAAGAACAATTCTTCTAAGAGACCCCTGAAGAGGAGAATTTCTCTCCAAATTACATTTCAACACAAATGATGAAAGCTCCATCTCTTCAAGGTGTGAAACAAAGTTCCACATTGCCTGGGTACGAAGAAGATGTGCATGTTATAAGTGCGAGCAGTGTACTGCAGGGATGTGCCCTGCATGTTTGGCATGAGGAAGGGTGTAAAACAAAGTCCCACATCTCTTGGTATAAAAGGGATGCGTGGCGTATAAGCTTGAGGTCACTCTCACTTCAGAAGCTAGCTTTTGGGGCTGAGTTCTGTCCATGATCGTATCACACAGGGATCCTTACAATTGCTCTCTTAGTGTTAAAGGCTCTTTCACACTAGAGTGACATACTATCATCTTCCAGTCTGGTGCTTCAATTTTTTTCCTTCTGTCATGACTTTTAGGAAGGCAGTGGAGACTAGTGACAGCTGGTCTGGCTAAAGTTGTAATCTGGATCCCATGCTAGATCACTGTCCTACAGTCTTCCCCCCCCCAACCACCCATATTCTGTTGGGAAGAATTTATCACAGCTAGCTTGCTCTAGTTGAGTCAGTTATAATTTTCTTTAAATTGTAGCAATGTTTTCCTTGTAGCTGTTTATATCGCTTTCCAGATGCAGGCATGTGTGTAAAAATTTATTTATTTATCTAGTAGTGTTGAGCAATAGAGCATTAAAAATGTTAATTGTGAGTTAAACTTCTCTTTTAATTTTGATAAGACATTTTTCCCCCCCCCTCTTGGCAGGGCAATTAGAACCAGCTATTCTTTCTCATTTCTAGAGGTTGTGGTTGAATGCGAGGTGGGAGGTGGTGAACCAACTTCTGCACATGTTATTGATGAAACTGATAGAAGCAAGCAGACTATACACTTACATTTAAAGAAATTTTTCCGTGGCACTCGTTTCACTTTTCAACCTTTTCTCAAAAGTATTCAGGGAAAGCATAAAGAGGGGGATATTGTATGTGTTAGTGGTAAGGTGTGTTTATATACTTCTGTTGTTGGGCTGCTTTGTAGCACTTCTAGTCATTGACTGCGGTTCTAACTTCTAATCATACTGATCTTAGTTGTTTATGCAAGTTCTTGATCTAAGAGTGGTGTGTTACTGCCTCCAACAAAGGCAAACATACCTTGTGAGTTCTGTTTTTGTAAAGTTGTTGCTTGTGTAAGAAAGTTAATGGTGGATGGATATTGCAGTTGTTCAGTTGAAGTAGTTTGCTCATTCCTTGTTACTTCTTTTGATCTAAGTTTATTTTATATATATATATATATATTTTTTGGGTGAATTCTGTGAAATGCTAGTAAAGCCATTACCCCTTCTATCCCATTTCTGTATTTTGAAACCTCAGCCTCTATCATCTGAGGTGTCTCGGGCTGACATTATACTACTACTAAACCAACAAGTCTAGTGGTATTGCTTTAACCTTTGCAGCTATTTTTTTTTTGGGTGTTCATTTGTTGGCACAATGGCAGGGGCTTGGGATGTTAAGTCTGTTCTTGGCACTGCTGTGTTGCCCTACTGAGCCTGTAATTGTTTGTATCCTATTTCTTCTCTTTCCCGAAGCCCACTCTCCCAGGTCTTGATTGACCAAAGCAACAGTGAGTAAGTCACCTCTGATGTTCTGTTTGAAAGTTAAGCTCATTGATGGAGAAAAGCACCTTGGTATTTGAAGGTTTGATGGCTGTTTGTTTGAGTCTCTCTGTGAAGTAATCGTTTAGGAAATGAGCTTTGGAGAGCTTGTGTGCAAACAGTTACAACTTTCAATGAAGTTGATGAAAATGGTTATAGATACTGGTTTTTTTTTTTTTTTTTTGATTTTCTTTTTGTGAAAATATTAGAAGGGAGAGACAATATACAACTAATGAAAGAGACCTAAAATTAGGGTTCTCCCACATAAACACATGTATTAATATAAGTGAGATCCAAAATATTAGATGGTGAATCAACTTTTCTATCCTTGAGATTCTGAATGAAGGTTAAGAGAAATTAAATTCTTGCATCTAGGATACATTTCTGTTATTAGCAATCTAGAATACTATCCTTGGGATTATGAATGAAGGTTAAGAGAAAGACGTTTTTTTCCCTCTAAATTTTTACATGTGAATTATTTCCTTGATGTAACTACACTGGCTTAAGTATCATTTCTGTTCCGGCGGTAATAGTTACAAAAATAGCTCTCTTTGTGTATGGAGACAAGTACCAACTTATTAGTGATGGAACAAAGGGCGCAGCGGGGGTCATGGATGCCCTAAGTCCTCGGATAAGTCTAACAAGAAATGTATACACATATGTATCCTAGACACAAAATGTATACATATATGTATCCTAGACAGAAAATGTAAGTTTTTGCTTTCAACCCAGCTTGTTTCCAATATTGTATGTGTGTGTGTGTGTGTGGGTGGGTGTGTGTTTATATTTTATATATGTAATGCATAAAGCATTAATTTGATCATTGCCTCGTTTTTCTTAATAATTATGTTATATTGAACTTTTTTTAATGCATAAATGCTTCAAATTTTCATATTACTTCTGGTTGATACAAATTTTTTGAAGCTTTGGTGGGGAAATAATTTAATGCATTAATTTTTCAGCCGGTAACAATTGTGTCAATACTTACATTGAGTTCCCTGAAGAAAAAGTTCCTGTTTCTGCCTATGACCTTATGCTAATATATATTTTTATTTTATATATTGATTGATTAATAAAATGTCTCTCTCTCTCTCTCTCTCTCGCGCGCGCGCGTGCGCGCGCATGTGCACGCCATTTATACGAAACTTGTACCTAAATGTTGCCTTTTCAATCTAGGTGAGGATTATGCGTACGAAAGGCCACTATGAAATGAGGGAATATAATTTGGATGTACTTGAGGATGAACAGGATTCATCAGCTCATGCAGAGGGGAGACCATACCCTATATACCCTTCTAAAGGAGGCCTTAAGCCAAACTTTCTTAGGGACATTATTTCAAGGTTTGTGCCTCAAAGCCTGCAATCTAGATCTTGCAATGTGGAATATTGTTATTACATGTGCACTAGCTTTATCATCTATTGCCTTTGACTCTACCCTTTCTCCCTTTGTGAAAAAACCTATTTGACAATTGAGCTGCACCCTTTATGCTAGTTGTTGCTCCCTGTTGGTTTCTTGTTTGATGGGAATTAGTTGTTTATGATTCAAACACCCTTCTTTGTTCCCCCCTTCTAGTTTTTATTTTTCAAAAAAAGAAATGTCCTAGAACTATCTTCTTCTCTTGTTATCTAAATATTTGTTGCATGCTAAGAATGAGATATTCTTTTGCCTTTAAAGAGCGTGGATACTTGTGTTTATCTTTGAGTTTTGGGTTCTCAAATATTAGAAGCATGGTTGTTAGAATTGTATGATTAATAATTCGATTCATATGATTTGATACGAGTTTCAACCACGATTCAAAATTGAATCGTAATGTTGAATCGGAAATTGAGTGAATCATGTGATTCAATTTGCGATTCACTATGATTCATTATGATTTACAACAATTTAGTTTAGTTTTTGTTTACATAATGCATGAAACGACGTTGTTTTTGCCTCTCCATCAAGAAATAAGAAAAAGGATCAATTAGTTATATTGATAAATGTGATTATATATATACAATGTGGTTGTTTGGGAAATTGCTATTTTAGTAGGCTATTTTAGGAGGCTAAAATTTTTGTGTTTGGAAAGATAGTTGGATTTTTTTGTAGTTGGATGTGATGTTTGTGAGAGAAAAAGTGAAATGATTATGGGTTTGATGCAATGTTTTGTCTTATTGGCTATTTTAGCCTATTTTGTCTTGTAGTGCTATTTTAGCAAAAAAAACCAAAAAGGTTTCTTCCCAAACACCCCTAATATTAGTTATATTGATATTTATTTTATTTTAAACACTATGTGTGTATTTTATATGTATATACATATATAAAAAATATATTATGTTAAATAAAGAAAATCTTACAATTCATGATTTTGTATGATTCACGATTCAGTATTTTAGCAAAATGATTCACAATTTGCTAAGGATTTGAAAACAATGGTTAGAAGTGATTAAATTATAATTGTGCACGGGATATGCTTTGATGAAGTGACTTAGTATGAGAGAACAAAACATCTGGTTGAGACAGCATTGATTTTATGTTGAATGTTAAACATTAGTGAATCCTTGTTCAGCTTTAGGTTTCCTTTGACCTGTATCATTTTTCCATAAAGTTGGGACCTATGTTGGGCATGGATATATATTTATATATATAAATCGGTGATGGGTTCATTAAAGACAAGACAATTTCTATTCTCAGTATTTCTTTCTTTTGATCTAGGGTGAAATGGTGTTTTGTATCTTAGTTTGAAATATCAATGTAAAGATTGAACACACCAGGTGGTAGTTGTATGGTACTCTTTGTTAAATGAGAAATACAACTTATATCCATACCCGTGTCATGTCGCGTCTAACTTCGCACTCCATGTCCAGGTGACATGTTGTGGCCACGATTTTTTTTTGGGGGCTTCATATAGTTCCATATTTTGTCAAATTTTGGGTTTAGGTTTTTAATGGCAATAATCATTAGGAAGTAAAATACTTTCACTTGTTATTACCATCACTTCTCTCTCTCTCTCTCTCTCTCTCTCTCTCTCTACATGTATATATGTATATTTTGCTGAATATCACTTGTCTCTGTTACTTCCCCTCGCAATTTTGTAGAGTCCTGCAGTTCTTAAATTTTTTTTTGGGGTTATGTCTGGAAAATACATGTACACAATAATGACATAAGAAGTATGCAAAGGTAGTAACGGCTCTTTTGGTCATCACATTTAAGTTTGTTTTATTAATTATCTTAGTAGTTCTTTTATTGGGTTATCAGATCCCAACTTGACATTGGAACATATCCATTTTATCTTAAAAATACCAAGATTGGCTGTTTATGTGATGTTTCCAGCTTTATTTGTCGCATACGTCTGCAATATATAGTAGAATTATTTGAAAAAAATCTTTTTTTTGTCTGCATGTATGTGTATATGTTGAGTTTGTAAATCAGTGTTAAATCTGTCATTTCATCTATGATGTTGGTCTATGTTGTTGAGTACATTAGCGCTAGATGTTTAACTACTTAGCATAGAACCATTGACATAGAGTCATGGTTGTGTCTGGTAAGGCTTTGATGTGCTAAGATTTGTGTGGATTGGCCTATACATCTATTTGAGTTTTGAAAACCTTATTTGTTGTGTATACAGTACATAGATGGTCAACCTTGGCTTTGACAATTGGGAGATAATGTGAAGGAACTGGGAGATGTTACTCAAATAATCAAAGCTGAATCCATGATTTGGGTTTGGAGTTTGGACATAGCTGGGTTCATGATTTTGGTTCATCCCAATGAATTGGTTTTTCCTTTAACTTTATTTGACACCATGTCTTCTCTCACTGCCTATTGAAGAAGTGTGTAAATCTTAAGATAGAAAAATTATATTATATTGGTTTCAAAAGAAAATATGTGATTGGTTTTGAAAGAAATTATGAAAAATTTGGTTATTTTCAGGAATGACATAAAAGGAGGGTGCACTATAAGAGTATGAGTTGTCGTTAGGTGAAACAAGAGGGTGACATAAAAAATATATATTTGATTTATATACTAAAAAACACATTCATTTCGTTACACACACACACGCACACACACGTATATATAAGAATGCAAACAGTTATATTCAATTCTATGACCTCATTGCCCTGATGAAGGATGGACCTGATTAAGGCACACAGAAGATTAAATATGGTGGGCAAGGGCTTTAATCTTTGGGTTTTAAGTTAGGGATTTAATTTGAGGGTTTAAGTTTGATAGGGTAAGGTTTATGGGTAAAGTAATAGTTTAATTCCTTTTAGGGTAAAAGTAATTGCTCGCCGGAATTTACGGATGGCGAGGGAATTGAGTTAGGCTTTAGTTTGGATTAGCTGGCTGGCTAGGGTTAGGTTTATGTAGGACCATGTGTCCACGGCATAGGTTTATAGGAAATGAATAATGGTTATTGAAGAGCTTGTTATGACTATTAATCGGGTTCAGTTGTTCTATTGTCTATGCTAGGCTTGCTATAGAGGAATATAACTTTTGCATCAGATCCTTCAAGAAAGGATTTTCAGGGTCCACTCCCATTCATTTCCACCATTTTTTTCACCTTCAGGATCTTCTGTGTTGGCATGTCTCCATGTCCTTGTAAAAATGTAGATTTAAGTACTTTGTGCTACCTTTTTAGTGGTATGTGGGAGTTGGAATTATCTCCTTGGAGTTGGTTTGAATGTTTATGTATATTAATTTGGTAAAGTGTTTTTGTGCATTTCTTAACTATTTCACTTATTTATAATTATTTTTTGTCTCTCAGTGCTTTAAAATCCTTGCCCGATAATGTGGATCCTATTCCTCAAGATGTCACTCGGGATTTTGGACTTGTATCCCTACATGATGTGAGTAATAAAGCATCATATGCTTAAGGTTTCCTTGATCTATACGTATGCTGTTCATTGTTATTCAGAATTGTCCATTTTTGTTCCTAATTACCATTAGCTGCATTGTTCAATTACACACATAGTTTCATACTTACCATTTAAAATGAAATATTATTTCCATTGAACTGAATTATCCAAAAGAATGCTCTAATCTTCTAATGATTAGACATATTCTTTGTTTTTTTTTTTTGTTTTTTTGTTTCCTGTGCATTTTGTTTGTGAAAACTAATGCCTGTTTTTTAAAGGAGATTAAGGATATACTTCCTCTGGAAAATAAAAATGCCCTTATAAAATCTGGCAACTTCAATATCAAGAAAGTACCTCAATGGATCTAATTTTTTAATTTCAAACTCCTTGGGTAAAAGTGATTTGAGCTGGGACACTTCTTCCATATCATTGTCTACCTCATTTGATGAACATAGTATGATCTGCAAACCTAAGAAAGTAATTAAGAATCAAACTCCTTCACAAGATAACAGTACACAATTTTTTTTAAATCTTTTCATTTTTTATTGGCACTAATTCATCAGGAGTATAGACAATATGGACAATAACTTGATCCTGTATATGCATGATAAGATAATAAAGTGTATGATCAACCTGGCTTTGGTTATACCCTTACTTTTGGATAAGCGACTTAATCTCTCAAATCAAGCCTTTGGGGTCTGCTTGAAGCCATACATGAGTTTTATAACTAACCCACTTTACCATAGAGATAAGGTGCTTGTTTGGCGGAGTTTCTCAATGTTGTTTATTGCTGTTGATTACTTCGCTGGGTTTGGGAGGGAGTTGATGATTCTGTCACATCCTTGATGTCTACAGTAAACTAGTGTCTTGGACTTCATGAAAGTAGTCAAGAGTCTCCTAACCTGGCTTTCAATTTCTATAAAGTATAGAAATCATTAAGAGCATTCGGGTTTTGCTGCTTAGATTCATCATGCAAGGTGCTTGCGCACATGTGATGTATGTATTTATGAAACTGTAAGTTCTCAGTGCATTTTTCAGCAGCAGAGAGACATAAATGCCTTTTGTGAACAATGCAGGCATATTTGGGTATCCACCAGCCGAAGAATTTGGATGAGGCTGATTTAGCTCGCAAAAGGCTTATATTTGATGAGTTTTTTTATCTTCAGGTGATATATAACTTGTTATTTGTAATTGAAATTTTTCCACATATTGTTAAGGTAATTTCCTCTAAAATAATTGGTTACTTGCATCATGTCAAACCTTATCATTGTGTGTATGGTGTGTTACCCTTATCATTCTGTTTGTTGTCTGTTACCCTAAGGGGAGATCACCAAGTCTCTCCTTAGGGGAGGTCTTGGGTTCCACTCTTAGGAGTGGAATGGGAGGCAAGACTTAAGTTCATGCAAGGAGAGGGTGTGAGTTCAACTCCTCCGATGTGTTAATCTAACAATTAACCACTAACCACTAACTTTCGCCGATCAAAAAAAAGAAAGAGGCCCTATATTTCTTGTGGATTTGAGAGCCTCTTTTGTCTACTAGAACGATATCTAGTTCCTGTGTGTATTTCTCTGTGCCACTCTCTCATTACTTCCATCCTTGCTCTCCTGATCGAGCTTTCACTCAACATTATTCAGCGGTAAATCTTTTTCATGAAAATGTTATTTTTTTCTTTCCTTGCAGTTTAGGTTGTTTTCATGTTCTATTAATTTCTTTTAATTTGAGTATTCTGTGCTTATCAGATGGTTGAGCGTGAACGAAATTATACTTAAGGTTATGGAGCTTATATTTGTATTTGCTAATTATCTTCTCAATGTTATTGGTATATGTTTATCACATGGTACAGAATGGTTGCACTATTCTCCTGGCACACCTTCATTTCCTGCTGTACAAGCCTTAAAATTTTGTCCACTGTACAAGCACAAGGTGTCACCTCCTGGTTGCTTATTTATTTGTCAATCATATTGATTTGATTTTAGAAGTTTGATCTTCCAAGTGAATTGATAAACAGCTCTCAAGTTTGCAGCCACCAAATACCTTTTTGATTACATAAAGGCCTAGGTGCCCTTCATGTGAAATTTCATACTTTCCCTATTGCTTTTTTCCATGCTCGTCATCAATCATTCTCATGCCGTTCCTTTCTCCAATTTAAGATACATTTGTATATCTTTCAACCATTCACATGTGTTATACGTGTAGTGTGCGTATTATATATGTAAGTAAGTGATGCCATTACCTGGCATTGCTGTAAGTGCTCATTTTGCCCAGCACTGTGGTGGGGGTCATGAGAATCAGCTTCTCTGCAAATAGCTGGAGGTAAGATTGTTATCTACTACTCCTATGTCCTGCGGTACCTCATATACCGGGTATGACTTATATATATATATATATGTGTATATGTAGTGCAAAATGGATCAGAGAAGATAAAGATCACCACTCCTAGGCCCAATGTTGAAATAGAAGTTGAGATTAGATTTTTCATTTCCCCCTGTTTTTTATCCCATGGCCATCTCTATATTTGATACCACATGTAAGTTAGTTTTGCAACATCCTCCTCCTCTCAAATCTGTTATGATATTGCATTTGTTTTCATACAACCTATTTGGGGTGAGGATGGGTAAAGTATGGCGGGGCATGTGTAGGTTTGGGGTTGGAGTGTAAAGTTGATCCGGATCTTTTTTCTTTCTTAGATTTTTTGGATGATGTAATTGGTTAGGCGAGTTTTGTTTCCTTCTATTGGTTGTTTTGTTTTAGTTGCATCATCTTTATGCTTTCTCTATAAAATTTATTATTTATTAAAAAAATATCTCGTCGTCACTTTGTTGATGCTGGTGCTCGTCCATCTTGCCTTTTTTGTGCATTGATTGCATGCAACCCCTGACTATCGCTATTATCCTCTTTTGTCAGTTGGGCCGTTTGTTTCAAATGCTTGAAGGTCTTGGTACACAGATAGAGAAAGATGTATTGTTGGATAAGTATAGGAAGCCTGTATTGAATTCTGTATTTATGGAGGAATGGTCTAGTCTTACAAAGAATTTTTTGAAGGCTCTTCCTTACTCTCTTACTTCAAGTCAGTTAACTGCTGTTTCAGAGATTATTTGGGATCTCAAGCGGCCAGTTCCCATGAATCGACTTTTGCAGGTATTGGATTTATATTTTTTTCCCTTAACATACTGTTGTTCTTTAATTTGTATCTCATATCTAATCAATTGTTGTTGTTTTCAAATTAAAATTTGAACTTCAATAGATGTTGTGAGACTTTTAAGTTGCTATTTTTGGATTTTCTCTATGAATTTTTACTTTTATTTTGGGTTGAAGTCACCTAGTATGTATTTGTTCCCTAGCTGTGTTGTTTATTGTGCACTGTGTTTTGTGTGTTTGTGCTCCTTAGTTGAGATTATATATCCTCCTTGCTTGTCCATGTGAGAGATGGAGGGTGTTAGATAGCTTGATATATATTGGACATTTCCTAACAACTTAAAATTTTGAGAGAATTGGTAATCTAAGACAGTGAACTTATATTCATCCTAATTTCTTTACCCCATTTAGCATAGACACATTCACATAACTAGGCACCCACACCCACCCATTTGTCACCCTACCCCACACACACTTGCACACGAACTCATTCATAGATAGAAGTCAACTATACTACATTGTTACACCGTCGGTTTGGGTAAAATCCTTGCAACTACTTCGACCTTATATGTCTCTACCATATCATATATTTTTTATTTGATGGATAAGACATAGGGGGATTTGGTTGGAAAGAGATGTAAGATTTATTTTGTCGTCACTTACACAAAAACAATTTATTATTTGTCTTCCTTTTAGCCTTCAGTGATATCTTCTTTTAAGGGAATCTCTTTGTTTTGATTATCTCAATAGTTTTTTTCTTCTCAGGGAGATGTTGGTTGTGGGAAGACTGTGGTAGCTTTTTTGGCATGTATGGAGGTTATTGGTGCAGGTTATCAGGTAGGCCATGTAAAGTTTTCATTATTGATATTGGATAGTAGTGATTGACTTCAATTATGAGATTTCAGAGTCTAGTTTGTTTGTTTGATAATTGATTTCTCAGCATGGTGTTTAGTCTCAACATTTGCTCCATACGTAATCTTACAGAATTAAAATTGATTGTTAGATTACTTTGTTTATTTGTAGGCAGCTTTCATGGTTCCAACTGAGTTGCTTGCTGTCCAGCACTATGAGCACTTTCTTAATTTGCTAGAGAATATGGAGCATGTTGATTGTAAACCTTGTGTCGCTTTGCTAACGGGCTCAACCCCATCGAAACAATCACGGCTCGTTCGTGAGGCATGTATTGTAATGTGGCAGTTATGAATAGTAGATTATGACATTTTAAAGATTTTTATCTTTTCTATTATTGGTTGGCAGGGTCTCCAGAGTGGAGATATCTCATTGGTCATTGGTACCCACAGTCTAATAGCAGAAAAGGTGGAATTCTCAGCTTTACGCATTGCAGTTGTAGACGAGCAACATCGTTTTGGTGTGATCCAGAGAGGAAGGTTTAACAGCAAGGTGGTTTTGTTTTCACTGCCCTGAGATTATATCTCTGCTAAAATTATCAAAGAAAAAGTCACTATTTTGCTAATGAGAATGTTAGAGACCCACTATTTTAGACCCACAATGATGTAGCAGGGGAGTTAGGCATTATATCATTGGGTGTGTAACAAATCAAAAGTTGACACCTATCATACCACATCATTGTGGGTCAAATTGTGGGAGCTTTTTCTGGGTCTCAAACATTTTCCTTTGCTAGCATCTTTGGAGCAACAAACTGAAGACAAAAAAATGAGAAAGTCAAAGAGTACGAAAAAGAAAAACCACTGTGACATGGAGGTAAGCAGACAACTTTAACCACCTGTGGAACTGCATCCTTATCCAGTAACCCAGAGACCTTGTTTCTTCATATGCACTGGCCATATATATAGGCAGACTATTATTAGATCTTCAAGTCCAATTACCTTTCCAGTTCAGAACTCTTGGGAGTACATTCCTGATATAATCTGTTATTTATTTATGCAAGCATAAAGGCAAGAAATCAGTGCTTTAATCAGTCTCTAATTGTGGGATTCTACTCAATCTTTGATCCAGAAGGGACATAAAATGAAAAAATGTTTAGTTTCAATGAATGCATAGATATTAGTGTAGAGCTTGATACGATGTTAAGCAAAAAAAATTGTGAGTGAACTTTTGAAAATGGTGCAAAATATGGAAATTTACAGTGTAACCTTAGTTAATGCTGAAGATGCACTAGAGAATAATTACGAATCAAATTATTTGAATGGAAAGCATAGATGATATTTCTGGTGCTATTGAAATATCGAAACAAACTCGATTAGAATGCCATTGCGTAACTTGTTAGATCACTTTGCTGTTGGTGTTTGTTATGGTTATACTGTTCTTAACACAATCTATCTTCTTATCATTTTCATTAAAATTTGGTCCTTTTGCATTCTTCTCACTTCCTTAATGTTTTTGTTGTTACTTTCCTGTATTAAATCCCTGCAAAAATGTTGATTTATGTTTGTCCTTATGTGAACCATAGATCAGTGCATCGTAGCTGTGATCCACTTTTAGAATGCTACAGACTACTGTCAGTGTATTGGTAGAGAACGGAAACTGCCATCCAATTACCCCCACTATTTCCTTCTCCCTTGTCCAGGATTAAGAAATGTTTATTTAGGCATCACCAGTGATCATATATGTGATGATGTTTGTTGCATCCTCTTGAAAGGTTGTCCGTTACCTCATAAGTTTAGCAGAGAATAATACTCTGATCCTGGGGACTTTGATTTCCTTTGTGCATTTATTCTTTTTGTAACATGACCTGATCAATGTAGCTTCTTATCCTGCAGTTATATTATACCTCAATAAGTTCAAGAATGGCTGTGACTAGTTCATCAAATGGCTCCTTGAAAGGTGATGTCTATATGGCCCCTCATGTTCTTGCTATGTCAGCCACTCCAATCCCAAGGACACTTGCTCTGGCTTTGTATGGGGACATGTCCCTGACACAAGTATGTTAAGTATGCTATCTTTTGTTTTTATATTTAGTAGCATACTATTCAGTTCCTTGTCATGTTTGAACAAATGTTCATGAAATTACAGAATGATTTTGAGAAATGTAGGAAAAAAAAAAGAAGCAAATTTTGGTATACTAGGAAATAAATGTTGAACTAATGAAACAAAGTTGGATCCTTCATTACATCAAAATGGGCTTACTGTTTCGTTCTGGACTTTCTCTGACCTTTTTCTTTGTGTACAGCATAAAGAGGGTTTTGGGATTATTGATGAAAAGGACATTTTTTAGTTTTCCATTTCTATCATTTGTCAATTTATTTATTTATTTATTGGACTCCATGAGCTTTGGATACTCTCTCTCTGTCTCTCCCCCTCATTTTTTTCTTCTAATTTTTATATGATTAAGTCTAGAGAAGGATGTATATGGCAAGGTTTAGTTGCATGTTAAAGCATACAGATCTAGGATTTGAGAGTAATAATTTCTATGCATCTCAGATTTGACTGAAATCTTGTGCTATTCTAATTGAATTAAGTCTCTTATATTATACTTGATGATGCAGTGGTTACTACCTGGTGATAGATTTTCTTTGTTTCTTAAAATGACAGATAACTGATTTACCACCTGGGCGACTACCAGTTGAAACTTGCATCATTGAAGGAAATGACAGTGGCTTTGAGAAGGTCTACCAAGTGAGTGTGCTCTTTTATCTTGTATAAAGAATGTTGTCATGTATTATTGTTTTTCGTCTTCCTTTTGGGCTTCGGCTTCTCCTGTAGTCAAAGAGATTCTTTTGTTTTGATCTCTAGAGATTTGTGCTTTTGTGATTTAAAATATTGTTTCCTTTTTTGGTGGATTATTCATCCTTGTTAGTCCTTATGTACTTCTTTCCTTTATTTAATAGTGCTTTGTTTCTTTTTGAAAAAGAGTTCTGAGCATATCTTACTTCAATCTTTAGAGTGGCATGTTGACATCTTCAAAATACCAGTTAAACTTCTTCTAAACACTCCACAGGAGAAGGAATGAAGTGGTGTTCAGGCCTGCGTACACCTATTTCTGACTCAACTGCTTGCCAAGTTCTTGACACCTCTGTAGAAATAACTGATATGAAGATTAGAGAAAGAGAAAGAGAGTAGATAAAATAGGTTATAAAGCTTAACATGGAAGAAGAGGAAAGTATAACCCTTACTGAGACTGCTCTCCTTTATTTATTATTATTATTTCTTAACACTCCGTCTGAAGTTGGTGCATGGATCTCTAGCATGTACAAAATGGTTTTAAGTAACGGCCTTTACATTACGTAACAAAATTTTGGTGCTCCATTACAACCATGACACTATTTATCTGATACAAGAAAACATTTGCAGCCATATCAGGCATTACGGCCGTTACATTACTATAACATTCTATATGGACCAATACTTTTGCACCTTTACAGCCGTTATGGTCCCTCATATAGATTTTATATTCTTATGAATTATCTATTCTACTCGCATTTTTAATGGTCCTAGGTAATAAGATTTGCCTTACTAGATGAAATTCTCCACTTTTTTGGCCCATCATCATCATCTTCCACAAACATTTCCTTTATATAGCATATCTTCATAACCGCTTACCCAGGGACGCTTGTCCAATAATCTAAGTTTTTGTCGTACTTGGATCTTGTGCTTCTAAAGGAGAATAAACATCGCAATCAACCAAATGATATAGACTGGAAGTCATTCAAAGTTCACTTCTCTGAATTTTATGAACTGCAACTCTTCAAAAGAAATCACTTGAATGAGGTCTAGTTCTTAGTCTTTGCATAGTAAATATGATTGCCAAATTCCACATGACTAATATATGTTTAAAACTGTCCAAATTGTGAGAATGTCTTTCATACCCAATTGTTACCATACAATGAAAATCACCATTTTAATGTATTTAGTTTAACTTCTAAGTGACCTAGTTTAAACAAAAGCCTGGTCACTATGGCACTTAAAAACTGGAATTTTGCTTTCTTGGTGTAGTTGAAGAAGATAATAGGTGTGCATATGCTTTAGCCTAGGAGTCTTTTCTCCAACTCCCCCCTATACTGTAAATTTGCTCTGTCCTGATGCTGAGTAACTGAGGGTATTTGCTTTTTCCAGATGTTTTCTAATGTTGAACCCTTAACTTATTTATCCAGAGCAGTTTCTTTTCACTGGAAAAGGAAAAGGAATAATGAAAGAACAAATAACTAAAATGAAAAAAAGGAGCAACATGCATGTCCTGATTAATTACACGTATCTCTGCAGATTAAAGCCATATTGTTGATCGCAATCAATACCTCAGCTATTCACCCTTCTGACTCTATTTGGATTCACTTTCAAATTAAGATGGTGCCTAGGATAGTTCTCTGCTTCTGAATATGTTTGTTATATTATCACAGGACAGAAATGTCAGTGTGATATTGATAAATTTTGTGTCTGAAAGTCCTTGGTTCAATTTTCTATTCACTGAAAAGCTGGCTACACGGGTTTTTAGATTTCTAGTGGATTCCCATCACTTCAATATACAAATGTTTTACAAACTCATGGTTACCAGAATTGGGGTGTTAAGCACATTTTAAAAGATCACAAATTTAGTGGATGAATGACATCAACCTAGCTTTTTAGTCATGATGATTTGTAAAAATCTATTCACCCAGGCCTAGGTATGTGTTTTTGTCAATGTTTTTATGGAGCATAGGTTCAGGTAAAAATGCGTGCGCGTGCATGTGCATCTTTTGAGGACAGTCATGGCAAGTGTTACGAAGGTCATACCTAGTGCACAAGACTCCCACTTACGGTAGGGTTTGGGAGAGGTAATAGATAGAAAACCTTTCCCCCACTTTTTGTTTGTGGAGATGCTGATTTGCATTACTTGAACCTGTGCCACAATGCAGGAAGTGGATAGCATTTGCCATTGCTCTAGGTCAATTCAAATCTTGGAGGGAAAAAAAAAGGAAAAGGAAAAATGACAAATCACTCTGGCACAACCGTTATAATTTTGTCCTTGGGTGCCAATGCTCCAGAAGATTGTAGTATATGATAAAATTGTAGCAATTGCCACGAACCATATTGCATGATTCATTATTCTTCCCATGTGAGATGAAAGGCATTGTTGATCATAGCAGCATGCTCAACATGGAAGCCTTTTGAATTGGGTGTGTTCATTTATTATTGATTGTTGTATCATCTCTAAAAATTAAGTTGTATCTCAAGTTATCTGCTTGTGTCAATATTGCAAACTTTTAAGGATCATATCCATTGAAGAGAAGAGAATCAAAGGCTCCATTTGGTGGAGCTCTCAACTTTAGTTCTATTCTTTATTTTGAACGTGCTGTTTGTTTACAGCTTTTAAAAATTAATTCTACACTCAGGCCTCGTTTGGAAACAAGCTAATTTAGTAACTTTTTGGCTATTTGGCTAAAAAGGTAGCTAAAAAAAACTTGTATGTTTGGGATGACTTTTTGGCTAATTACGAAAAGATGTGCAAAAAGTAGAGAGAAAAGAGAATCTTTGACTTTTTGATACGGGTTGTTGGCTTTTTGGCTAATTTAATAACTTTTTGGCTAATTGGCTAAAAAGGTAAGTCCCCAAACGGGGCCTCACTTTTGAAACTCTTTCCGAGGCGGGAAAATTTGGGCTAACCGGTCGTCCTACCGGTTGATCGGAACAGTGTTCGTTTTTTTTTTTTTTTTTTTTTTTTTTTGCACTTGTTATTTTTATATTACAAAAAAAAAAATATTTGTGAAATTTTTTTAAAATTTTTTATGAGTTTTGAATAAAATTTTGAGTTGTGTGTTTGGTTATGAGTTGTAAGTTTTTGTATCAAATATCATATGTCACATCACTCAATTCAAATTCAATTTAAAACTCTTTTCAAAATTCATAACCAAACAAATTTTTCACACATCATAATTCCAAAACTCACAAACTCAAAATACAACTTTATTCTCAAATCATAATTCTAAAACTCTACCAAACACTATCTAAAATTTTCAAATGCTAATTGTAGTGAACCAATCTTTTTTTCTTTTCTTCTAAATTTGAAATCTTATCTTGTACGACTTGTTTTGTTTTTTGTTTTCAATAGATGATGACAGATGAGCTGGAAGCAGGAGGAAAAATATATCTAGTGTATCCAGTCATTGAGCAATCTGAGCAACTGCCTCAGCTTCGTGCTGCTTCAGCTGATCTGGAAACTATATCTAAGAGGTTTGAAGCTTACAGCTGTGGGTTACTACATGGAAAAATGAGGAGCGATGAGAAAGATGATGCATTAAGACGATTTAGATCAGGAGAAATATGTGTACTGCTCTCTACTCAAGTAATAGAGATTGGCGTTGATGTTCCGGATGCATCCATGATGGTTGTTATGAATGCTGAGAGATTTGGAATAGCTCAGTTACACCAACTTAGAGGACGAGTTGGGCGCGGAGTAAGGAAGTCTAAGTGTGTTTTGTTAGCATCCATGGCCAGTAGCATAAACCGGTTGAAGGTGCTGGAGAAATCATCTGATGGTTTTTATTTAGCAAACATGGATCTTCTTCTACGTGGACCTGGTGACTTGCTCGGTAAGAAGCAGTCGGGACACCTTCCAGAGTTTCCTATCGCCAGATTAGAGATAGATGGAAATATTCTACAAGAAGCACATCATGCTGCATTGGTAAAATATGATTCCTCTTTACTACCTCTTCTTTAGAAATCTAGTGATGTTTTTAGTTGATCCAAATTTATGAATCTTCTAATTTCAAGTAAAATATATGTACATTGTTATCTGTTTGCATATCCTTTTTTTGATGTTATATGTTTGGCAATATTGACCCACGCATATGGTTATTTCTTTCTGTGGTCATCCACCTGGCGGGCATATATATAACTAGGTCTATATGCAATAACAAATATGCATGTAGATCATTTATTCATTTGAAACCTTTTATGCAAATGTGCTAATACTATTGACTGCAAATTTCACTTGTTAAAAAAAAAAAAAAAGCATTCATAGTAATATATGGTAACCAAGTTTGCTCACATTTATTTATGGTAACCTGTTCAACTCCATTGGTTAGTCTCATTGTCACGACCTAAACCCACTCCTATAGGTTTAGCGTCATAACTGGTCAGTAATCCGAGATTACTAAAGGCCTTCCTGTACAAACAAATAAAAATAATCGGGGCTAGCTTAAGCTTAATATAAAATATATATAACATGTAGTCCAATGAGCTATGATTCTATATGAAATAACACATGTACATAATGTTAATTTACCCACACTGTGTTATATACATCACATCTTGTACAAAAACATTCATCTACAAATACACATATATCAAAATATCAACATCATGATCAAAAACTTGACAACGGTCTTCTAGACCTAACCTCAACTCGGAGGCACCAAAACAAAGCTCCAAAAGCTTTAAACGGTGGCTCGGCTAGAGGATTCCTTCTGGGCTTGCTCTTCATGACGCTCACCTATATATATATACACACAGTGAGTTAAAACCCAGTGAATAAAATTAAAGTAAAAGGGTTAGTGAACGAATTCCATACATGTCATATACATAAAACAGATCATAACAAACCAATCTCATATCTGAACATAATAATGGTACATCCAATAGAACATATCATATCGTCTTCTTATTAGAGTAATCGGTTCCGGATACTGATGAAACATATCACCACTTTGTCAAGTAGCTAACGATATCTCGTAATCACATATATGTCATGGACCCGCATTAACATATTGTCCCTTATGACTTGGGACCATTCTTTGGATGCCATAGTAGATTCAAAATCAGATATTCATTCACTTAAGCAAAATAACCTTTCATAAAACATAACATATCAAATAGCATTTCAAATATATTTCATATGAACATATCTTTACAGTAATGTTACTCACAGTGCTTCCAAAACTGGTTGATCGGTTTACGAACCTTGACCTACAAACACAAACATTCATAGCACAACATTTTAAAGCACATGCAATTCATTCCGTCGGTTTACTCGTTACTTGCTCATTCAGTTGTTTCTATTCATTCTTTAATTTCCTTCGTGCTCTTGATATGCACATGACTTTGAAATACACTTGGAAACCATGCAAATGAAGGCTCGAACCTTAGAAAAATGGAGAGAAAACAAAACCAAAAATCTGCTTTGAAAATCGCACGTGAAATTTTTGCAGAAAGTAGCTCGGAACAGGGGAGGTCTAGCCGCACGTGCGGGGCTCAGGCCACACGTGTGGTCTGGGTAGAGTGAAATCTGAAAATGTGCTTCATATTTTGAAGCTCAACTTTTGCACTCTCAACTTCATTTTCATGCAAATCAAAGCCTAAAACTCTTAAAAACATGTTGAATTACCCATGTTTAACTTCAAACTCAAACCATTACTTTAAAACAAAACTCAAATCTTGAAGTGCAGAACCCTCAAAAGATGCATATATGAGTTCAAGCCTCAAAATCCATGGGGGTTTCCCCCAAAGTTGAAGAACCATGCAAGAATTGTAAGGATGAACAAGAAATTCATGAAATCATGCCATGTATGTTGATATGAGAGCTAATTGCTACAAGTCTTCTCTTATCGTGTCCATTCCTATCTTTTCTTCCACAATTTACTTCTTGATTAGCCTTAGATTCCATAAATTTATGAGTATGCAAGAAGTTAAGGAGGAATTCTTACCTTAGATGGTTGAATTGGTGAAGATTTGGCTCAAATCCCCTTTTTTTCCTTTCTTCCTCTTGAGTTCTCTAGCACTCTCTTGTTCCTTCTCTCTCTCTCTCTCCAGATTTTTGTTTGTTGAGTCTTAGACTCAACCAAGGCTCATATATATATATACAATATTTAATTAAATCCAATTAATTCAATATGAATTGAATTTTTACAAAACTTCTCAGTAAGTCCTAAAAATCATGTTAATCATAACTATGTACTCGGTTTTGGTTTCTGACACCTCTAAGACCTTCAATTTTCAGTTTAAAGTTGTAATTTCAATAAGTTTTTCTATAATCAATAGATATAAATTCAAATCCTTCTAATTCACACCCTTAGACATACAATTTCATAACAAACACATAATCAAATAGCACATAACAATGCAATTAGATGACTAATTAATCAGATGCATGTCCGGGTCATTACAGGCATACATATGGGTTTTGGTTCCCTTTGCCTCAACTCTTTGCAAACAAAATTTTGTGTTGTAATGAAACATATTATTCTTGTTTGGTTTATTAACTCTTTTTTACTTAGGAAAAAATAACCCAATAAATGATGTGCTCTGTTAATGACATATTGAATGTTTTCTTATACATGCAGAGAATTCTAGGTTCATCTCATGATTTGGAGAAATTCCCAGAACTCAAAGCAGAGCTTAGCATGCGACAGCCACTGTGCCTGTTAGGTGATTGAGACGGTATTTGTCAGGCCCCATACTTTTGAACCTCAAATGTCCGTCCAGTTCCTGTGGCTGTGATTTCATCTCAAAATGTTTCCGGGAGGTCTGTAGTATGTAACCTTTGAGCTTCATTCTCCTCTCCGACTTGTACAGCTACTTTAGAAGATAACATTGTTGTATTTATTTTGTGAAAAATCAATTGAATAAAAGGTGTAGAAAACTGTAATGCACTGTAAATCGAAAAACATGTGGACCAACATATGTTCATCTAGTGGTCAAACAAAAGATGGCCAAAACTGAGGATAATTTTACTTATTTTTCCTCATTTTCTTTTTCTACGTTTTCCCTTTCTTTGCTCTTGTGCAAATTCAGGATCCAAACAAAATATAGCAGTTTTGAATGCATTGTCTGTTTCAATGCTGCTAGTGTAATGGATGGAAATGATCTTATCTCTTATGCATCCAACCAAGATGAGTTAAGTTGGTTTACTCATTGGACTCTATCTAGGACACGGTTTCTGATTATTAAAAAAGAAGTTAGTTTACTCATACTTATTTTTGGTTTAGAAACAATATGTCAATGTGTATCAAAACTACCAAACAATTATCTGTTAGGAGTGATACCATACACTCTTCTAAGCAATGTGCACCATAAAATTTTTCATATTTACACCGGTTAAAGCAGAATGGAGTACCTTTTTTTTATTAATTCATAGGTCCAATTAAATCTATTATCAGTGTCAATCATTACATGGTTATGGCAATTAATTATACAATTTTGTTTTTTGTTTTTTGGGGTTGGGGTTTGTAAGGTTAGCCATCCACTGTCTTTTAGGGCAACTTCTGCAGTTGCTAAAGAGAGAGATAGTAGATAGAGAGAACTCATTTTTTCTAATTTTAAAATTATATATACATTTAATACATACCTTGGCTACAATATTAAATCACCTATTCATTTTTAAAATTATTATGCCCTTAAAACACGAAATTAAATCTTAGTTTAAAAAAAAAATATATATATATATAAATTAAAACATACTTTTAACACATAATTTAACTATTCCATTCTGTATGCTCCTAAGAAGCTCAAAGGGTCTCGGTTATGGTCCTGGAACACCCATATTGGGATAAATGTCATGTTGCCACTAAAAAAAGACAACTAATATGTTTTATTGTTTTAACCAATAAAATTTAACAGAAATAGTTTCGGTGTGCAATGTACACTGTATGTATTATGTAAGTTTTTATGAACTTAGATAAATGATTTTATAAAAATACATGAGTTGAATATAAATCTACGTAATTTCGTAAAAACTTATGTGATTATGCAAATTTGTGTTCAACTTATATATTTTTGTAAAATCAGTTATATAAATTTGTAAAAACTTATATAATTTTATATAGAATTAAATAGGAAAAATTAGTCTAAGGTCCTTCTCGCATTTTTAGTAATGAAAGAGATTCACAATATTATTTTATAATGTCTAAGGTCCCTCAACCCCACACCCATGTATCATAGAGAAATTTGATTTTCTCAAATCAAATTGGCCTCTCCCTCTCTTCCTCTCTCTCTACTCTTCCTCTTTATTAACGAAGAAAGCATTGAACTTGTCAATCTTATCCTCCAACAGCCTCACAAAATCGATCACCTCCTTCATGATAACCTTCTCCGCTCCGCTGTCAACTCGAATGAGTCAAATCTCATATCCAACACTCAAATCTCCATTGGCGATCGAAGACAAGAAAGAGAAGCATGGAGTAACAGCAGGGCGGACCGAAAATGAAGTAGATGAAGTCACCACCAAACAAGAAAACGAAGAAAAAGAAGAGTTTGAGTTCTGAGAGGTCGGTTTCAGAGGAGAATTCAAATGAAAAATGTGAAATTGGATTTGAATGCCGTCAAAGGATTTGAAAAATGCAAAATTGGTGTCTTGAAATATGGTTAGGATTTGGAAGTTTGGTAAAGTAAGAAAGAGAAGAAGTTTTCATGCTGATGTTACAGTGAAAGTGGGTTTGGGTTTGGGTTTTGATGGAAGTAGTGGTAAGTGTATAAACCCATTTTGATTAAGGAGGGTTTGGTTGAAGGTCGGGCCTATTGATCGAAAATTTGGTAGAATTGGTCGAAATTTTGGATGGGTTAATTGCTGGAGAAGATGATTGTGGATTTACCCCATCCTAACATTCGTCAAAAATCTTCAACCCACTTCATTGTAAAACTTTTTTTTTTCGAGGACCTCTTTTATCTCTACCTTAAGAACAAGAAGAGAGCTTAACCCCCCCAAAAAAACCCAGAAGAGAGAGAGAGATAGAGAGAGAGATAAAGGGATAACAAGGCTGTAACTGCCAAGGCCACTGTTGGTAAGGGGCTTGTGAGACCAAAATTCTGGAACATTAAAATAAACAGAGGTTGAATTTTCTTTGGTCCAGAGAAATTCTTTGGGTTGAATTGAATTTTCTCTGGTTGGTCCAGAGAAATTCTTTGAGTTGGACTAAATTTTCTCTGAGTTGGTCCAGAGAAATTTTTTGGTTTGAATTGAATTTTCTCTGGGTTGGTCCAAAGAAATTCTCTGGGTTGAACTAAATTTTCTCTAGGTTGGTCCAAAGAAATTCTCTGGTTTGGATTGAAATTTCTCTGTGAATATGCATCCAAATTACTGAAGCTATCAAACTGCAGACAACACAAGTGAATTTCTCTGGTTGGAGGGGATTTTCTCTGGGGTTGAGTAAATTTCTTTGGGGTAGAAAGAGAAATTTCTCTGGATTGAATCCAGAGGAATTTTCTGGTGAGATTTTCTTTGTGATGTATCCAGAGAAATTTGAAATTTTCTCTATGATTTATCTAGAGAAATTCTTTGGATCAATTTTTTTTTAAATCAATGTTGAGGGACCTTAGATATTATGAAAATATTAGCTGTCCTTTATGTTATAAAATTTTAATACCAGAAACTTTAAAAAAATTCTTAATTAAATAATATGCATTGCACATCGGAGAATTTTTCAAATTTAACCATAATTGTATTTGCTCCGAAATCAAAATATAATTTCTCCTGGAAGGGAGTGTTGGCAGACAATAGGAGTTGGGTACTTCCCAAACTTGTTTGAATTTAATCCCAAAAAATACCAATTATAGCATTTTGGTCTCCCAAATAAATGGTGCAAAAGCGTCGGGGGTCCACATGTTGTCCATTCACACATACATCAGGTGATTCCAAATTTAATTGCGCATAATATTGATTGTTATGTGCTTTATGACTCGGATTTTTTTTTTATTTTTTTAAATAATATTAATTAAAATATATTTATAGAAAATGAAATTGATTGAATTTTTTTTTATGAAATAATTTTTGTATGTAGAAAAATAGTATTAAAAAAGTGTAATTTTTTTAAGTATAAAATTAATTAAATATAAAAATTATCAATATCTAATCAATTTAAATTTTTATAAATATATTTTTAAAAATAAATTATTTTTTATTTTTTATTTTTTTTTGTTACAGAAAAATCCTCCTACTTTCCCGCAGGTCCAAGGCAGCGCTCCTTGAGGAGATCATCAGGGTGTCCTGTTGGCCGTTTCGAGCAAGAGACTATAACCTGGAAGTTTGTCCCGGTGTCCTGTTGGCCGTTCCGAGCAAAAGACTATAACCTGGAAGCTTATCCCGACCTCACAAGGCAAGCTCCAGTAAGTCAGGACTCGCACAGCGGGGGAGCATTGAATCCACACCAAGTGCTGACTAGACAACTTGAGGTCCAACGGGGGAGCATTGAACCCACACCAAGTGCTGACTAGACAACTTGAGGTCCAACCTCCTAATCAACAATGCTTTCGCCTAGGAGATTGACCCAAGAGGGAGGAGAATTGAACTTGTGACTTTGGGGCTTAAATCCCAAAACTTTATCACAATGCCACAACCCCTTGAATTAAAATAAATTATTTATAATATCAAAATAAAATCAGAATAAAACCTAGTAATTGCGCATAACAGTAACCTAAATCCGAGTTCAATGAATGGAATGAGCAAAGCAGAGAAACAAGTGGGCCCATACTTGTCCCCTACCAATCATCAACTGGGCCTACACAATACTTCCATGTTTCCTGCGCTGCGTGTTGTCCACGTTACTTAATCATCATATTAGTTATTTTGAAAAGATAGTTATAATTAATTTTTTAATTAAAAATTGATCAAAAATTAATTATAATTAATTTTTTTGTGAGAGAGGAAAGTAGGTTATAATCTGAGAAGTGGATTATAACCCACTCCCCAAAGATCTCACTGTGGACTCACTTTTTTATTTTTATTCTTGAAACTTCAGCAAAAAAAAAAAAAAAAAAAAAAAAAAAAAAATTGTGTTCAAAATTAATTGTTATTCATCTAGTTATACAACTCATACTTTTTGTGTTCAAAGTTTTAGAAAACAATGGACAAAATATGAATTAGTAAATAAAATAAAATGTTATTTAATAATTTCTTGAATCTTTATGCTCTGCTTTCTCTAATGGATAAAGGTGGTCCCTCTTAAATATTGGCACTCCAACAAATTTTTTGCTTTTATTTTGATCAAATTATTTGATTGTTCTTAAGATACTTAACTTTTTTATTTTCTTTCATGCACTTAATTGACTAAAATTGAACCAAACTTGTCGAGTGGTATTATGTTGAATTTTTGGATAAATAAATGAAAAATTAAGGAAAAAATCTCTTAACACACGTTTGTATTAGTTGAAAGACTCTAAAAATATTGAAAGCTAAAGTCCTTAGAATCTCAAATCTGTTAAGTATAAGGGACAAATTTACTTTTTTTTGGTCCAAAATACCTTCAAATCCTATGAATCCCTAACAATTATTTTAACGAGTGATTATTTGGTGATCTTAAAATATTGTTTCATATCGTTTATCATTTGACACTTTTTAAGTTGTTCTTCAAAACCCTAACAAAAAGTATTGAATCCTATTGTTTTAACCAATTAATATCAAGTTAGAGCACCGTATGACATTGTCTCAGGAGAAAAAAAAATCTCTTTAACAACACTTTTTTTTCTTCCTATTCTCTCATTCTCCTCTCTCTAATCAATGAAGACACCAACGACCTCTCTCTCCTCCGACTCGCACGCATATGTTGTTGATCTTTGATCATGATCTATTGTTGAGCTTCGAATATCTCTCTCTTTCTATTTTTTATTTTTATTTTTCTATTGATCGTTTTATTAAAATAATTTATTTTTGTTATCAAATAATAAAATTTTACTCTGACAAAGAAATTTCTCTCAAGTCTTCTCTTTTCACTAGTTAGTTTGTTTTCAAATTTTATAAGTGCTTTTGAACATTTGATATAAATGGATTAATTTTCATTATTATGTTTGGTTATAAATAAATGACACAAATACAATGTTTATATTACCCATGAAAGGTTTTGAAAATGTATATATTTTAAATTTTCACTTAATTACTTTGAACAATTGTATGCACTCTCCGGTTGTATACAACTCATGTTTTTACTCATATTGAGTTGTATACGCTTCACCGAATGCATGCTCTTAGATTTTATTGAATATTGTCTTTAGTCATAGATTATTCCTAGTTAGCTAAGTATTTAACACTATATGTTTGAGTATTAAGTGATGTTATTTATATAGTACCTTAACTAATGAGTTAGTAAAAAATTTTACAAGTGAAATAATGACCATCTTGTTAGTTAATTATGTAACAAAGAGTGATTCACTTAATATGTGTTTCATTTTTTATTGGCCAAAAATACCACGTAAACCCGGGTTAAGCTTCTCTCTAGTCTAGATTTGGATTAGAGGGTGTAGTTTGAGCCCATGGGACCATTATAGATTTTGTTTTAATAATTCAAATTGTTCATTTTGTAAAGCTTTTCGTGTATATGATTCATAAAAAAATTAAGTCAATTTGATAATCGTTGTTTGTTCAATTTATCATATTTCTTAATAAAAAAAAATATGGTTTATTTACAAAAAAAATGCTTGTCTATTTTTTTAAAGATAAATGTGATAAATTAAATGTATTATGATTACTAAATCAATTTAATTTTTTTTATACAAAATATATAATTCAAATTATTGAAATAAAACACATGATAAATTTTATTAACCCGAATAACGCCACCAATCTAAATTTTGGGCTGGAGACCATCTATTCCCAAGAACAATGACACATTGTGTTAAGGGACTATTCACCAAACAAAGGGCTTATAAATAGAACGTGTCTGAGATAACACAGCCTTATGTCTCTTTATTGTCGAGGCACAAATTGTGTGAGAAAATACAATTCCCCCATTGTTGTCCATCGATAAGTAGCTAAACCACAAGAAATTCTTCTTGTTCATCGTCAACAAAGACAAATCTATATATATGTCTACATATGTATGTATGTATGTATGTATATAAGTTTCATGGAAGTAGCAACAAGTAATAGTAAGGTTGCTTTTAAATTTTAAATTTAAGCAATAAATTAAAAAAAAAATGAATAAAATATAAGAGAAATTATATTAGATAACTCTGCCGGAATTGCTTAACAACTCTGCCGATGTCAAGTCTGGATAAAGGAGGAGGATTGTGTGTTAGGTAGTCGATAACCAACACGTAAAAAAGCCGCTCGGATCCTTTATGACATGAAGTCTAATACTCCGAATCGATTAAATGCTAGGTCATTTCCCTTAAGTGATGCATTGCGCCTGCTTCCGGGTGTTTCAAAAAGTGAGCAAGGGGTGCCGTATTGACGCCTGGGTGCGGTGAAAAATGGGCAAAAGGTTTGCGTTTCAGACGATCGCGGATAAAGAAGCCAGTCCAAGATTATAGGTTTAGTGTAGCCACATAGAATATAGGAACTTTAACTGGTAGAACTTTAACTTGCATAGTAATTAAGTGGACAGGTAAGAAAGTACCGGAAATAGATGATACCGGTTTTAAGCTATATTATAGTGCAAGGATAAATACAGGAATGTGGTAGGAATAATAGTTGCGGTCATTAGGAAATGTGATAGGATTATGTTAGTTAAACTAGTTATTAGAGTAAATATAATGAATGTTATTAGTGCATACGCCCCCCAAATAGGATTAGATGATCAGACTAAGAGAGTTTTTTGGGACCAAATGGATAAGGTATTACAGGAGATACCCGTAGGAGAGAACCTAGTTATAAGTGGTAATTTCAATGGCCATGTAGAAGTAGATAAATTAAGTTATGAGAGGGTGCATGGTATGTATGGTTTTGGTGATAGAAATGAGACTGGAGAGAGTATTTTAGATTTTACGTTGGCTTCTAATCTAGTGATGGCCAATGCTATGTATAAGAAGAGAGATGAACATTTGATAACCTTCAAGAGTGGATCAATTAGGAGCTAAATAGATTACTTTCTAGTAAGAAAAATGGACCGTCTAAAATGTAGCGATTGTGAGGTGATTCCTAGAGAGAGCTTGACGTCTCAACATATGATTTTGGTATTAGATTTATGCTTTAAAGAGTAATACCAAGCTCAAAAGATAGTAGGCATTGCAGGACTAGATGGTGGGACCTAAAAGGGGATAAAATAGACACATTTGTAGCAATCTCGATTTTGACCCGTCTCTTGTAGTGTTCCGGGCTCGGGTTGGTATAGTTTTGAACGGTGTTATGTATCTTAGTTTCCCTTGTATTCCTCTTATTTTTGGTTATCGGGTTATAGTGGTGTATTTAGAATAGGTAATGTCTCCAAACCTTTAGATGCGAATCCAACCCGAATTGTGCCTTGCAGAGTTGTATCGGAAGTTGATTCTTTCATGTTTTGCCACTTCGCTGAGTATGTTGGGAGTCGAGCTGCCCAGCCAGCTTATGGGGGTCGAGCTGTTCGGTTAGCTCGCCAAAGCAAAAATACAAAATGCATTCGAAGTTGCTTGTCCACTCGAGCGGCCATTTATGCGCTCGAGCGGAGAATGTTTAGTTCCAGAAGTTTGACCCGTCTGCAAAAAGTACTGAAAAAGTGTATTCGACACTCGAGTGGGGCTTTCCACGGTCGAGCAGACCATGTTATATCAGTCCGTAAGGGGAGATTTCAGATCACTTTTTCAGTTCTCTCTCTCTCTAAAAACCCTTTCCTTTTCCTTCTCTCTACATTTCCTTAAGCCAAATTGGATCAAAACCTTAATTTCTCAAGATCTATTAGGGTTTTGCCATAGGTTTTTCATCAAAATTGGTTAACTTCTCGAGGGCTTCATTGTGTGTGGTGAAGATCGAGTTTCGATACCGTTGATTTTGGGGGTTTCATCTCATTTCTTCTTCAAAACTTGATGTAGGGATTTTCTTATAGTTATATATATATTTTTGCAAGATTTATATGATTTTCGAAATCATCTATTGATAGCTTTAAAAATTGATTGTTGATTTAAGAAGTTGAGCGATTTTGAAAGTGGGTTTGTCTCTTTTTCTTTTAAAATGATCTTATGGGTTTTGATTTTCATTGATTGAAGAAAAGATGATTTTGAAAAGTTTTCTTTCAAAAGGTTTGAGTTGTATAATTTTGGTGAGAAAACCTAGCATTTGGGAATTTTTTTTAAAGAGACTGAAATTTTTTGAATGATATTGTTATATTTATTTTGTGTGTCAAAATAAGTGGATGTTTGGAAAATTTATTATTTATATTTATATAAATGATGAATTTCAAGGAATATGAGAATTGTTGTTCATGTTGGAAATTATTGTTCAAAATGTTGAAATAGTCTTGAATGACTAGTTGTTAAGGATACTTGAGAAGAGGAAATTGTGTTATTTTTTGAATGATGAATTGGAATAAAAGTATTTATATTCATCTTGTGTTATTGGCATATCAATTCATTTGATTACATTAAACTTTGAAAATTGATTTGAAAACTTGCATTGAGAAAAGAATGTTGAGAAACAAGTTTTTATGGAATGGTTTTGGGGTAAATACGTTAGTAAGTCTTGATAGGTGGTGTAGATGATATTGAATAAGTTGGCCTGAGAGTCCGGAGTGAAAGACCGAAAACCCACGCGGATAGGTGTCGAGCCTTCCGGTTAATACCGGTAAAAATGACAAGTTGGTAGTATTTGTATAGTGTACTTGCAAACATTGACCTAGGGATTACCAAAGTCGTATTTATCGCTTTTGAAATGATTTGTTAAGTTTTGAAGAATTGAAATTGCATGACATCATTGAGCATGAAGGTTTTCAAAGATGAAGATGTGATTTTCTTTCAAAAGGGCATAGCATGGCATGTGCATTTTATCTCTTGAGACTTGTATAAAATGTATATACTTTGTTCAGGATTTCCTACTGGGCTTTATGCTCACCCTACGGGATTTTTGTACAGGAAAAGAAGTAGTGATGCCACCTTACTAAAGGCGATGAAATGTGTGTTGAGAGTACGAGACTCTCATTTTGCTGTGACTTTGTGTGTAAGCCAAGGGCTGTATGTGTGTGGGTTTGAATAATCGTTTTGTGTAACCGGGCTCAAGCCTTAGAAACTTGTAAACCCTTGGAGGTATTTATTTGTTTATTTACTTGTTGTCGGATTAATGTATTGTTGCATGAAGAACTATTGTATCATGTAATGTAAGTTTGGAGATTTATATTTGATTTTCCTCGAAAGCGTCATGATTGTTGTATTATCATTTGGGTTAGAAATTTGGGGCATTACACATTTAAGAATATAATGGATAAAGAAGGTACTTGGGACATAGAAGATGATGCTAACACTATGTGAAACTCGATGGCAAATTGTATAAGGAGAATCACAAGTGAAGTTCTTGGAGAGTCGAAAAAAAAATGACCCAACTTTAGGAAAACTTGGTGGTGGAGGGACGAGGTCCAAGTGATAATAAAAACAAAAAAAAGTGAGTTTTAAAAAGTGGTAGAATGATAAAACTAAGAAAAACCTTAAGCGCTATAGATTGACCAATAAGGAGGTCAAAAAAGTAGTAAGAGAGACTAAGTTGAAAGCCCATGATGACTTATACATTGGACTAGATAGCAAGGAGGGAGAGAAGATGATATACAAACTTGCTAAGATAAAAGAGAGGAAAATAAGAGATTTTAATCAAGTTAAGTGCATTAAAGGTAACGACTCTAAGGTGTTGGTGAAGGATGAAAAGATTAGGGAGAGGTAGAAGTACTATTTTGAGAAGTTGTTAAATGAGAAATATGGAGGTAGGTCAAAAGGGGAGGAAGTAAACAGTAGAAAAGAAAACCAGGACTATAGGTTCTATTGTAGGATTAGGGACTTTGAAGTGGAGTTTGCACTTAAGAAGATGAAATTGAATAAGACTTTAGGACTAGATGACATACCTATTGAAGCGTGAAAATATTTGGATAAGAAGGGGGTTATTTGGTTGACTAGGTTTTTTAACAAGATTTTGTTGACTAGGAAAATGCCAGAGAAGTGGAGGGAGAGTATTTTAGTACCAATGTATAAGAATAAAGGAAATGTCCAGAATTGCAATAACTATAGAGGAATCAAATTAATGTGTCACACAATAAAAATGTGGAAGAGAGTGATGAAACGTTGATTACGAGATATAATAGAGGTGTTAGAGAATCAATTTGGATTTATGCTTGGTAGGTCAACAATGAAAGCGATTTATCTTTTGAAAAGAGTAATAGAAAAGTATAGAGCAAAGAAAAGAGATAATCATATTATTTTTATCGATATTGAGAAAACATATGATAGAGTGCCTCGAGATATAATCTCGTGGGTGCTAGAGAAGAAATTGGTGACAAAAAAGTTACATTGACGAGATTAGGGATATGTATAAAGGTATGGTAACCACTATTAGATCGCCTGCTGGAGAGACGAGTGAATTTTCAATTCTTGAGGACTACACTAAGAATCAACTTTAAGTCCTTATCTTTTCGGTTTAGTTATGGATAAGTTGACACGCAATATTCAGGATGATGTGCTATGGTGTATATTTTTTGCAGATGATATCGTATTAGTAGATGAGATTAGAGAAGGAGTTAACACTAAGTTGGAGATTTGGAGAAAAACACTTGAATATAAAGGATTTAGGATAAGTAGAACTAAGACAGAGTACATTGGGTGTGATTTTTGTATGATTACAATGGAAGTAGAAAAGAAGTGAAAATTGAGAACCAAGAACTATCTAAGAGTGAACATTTTCGTTATTTATGATCGATTATGTAACAACCCTGACCTCTGATTAACGTTAATCCATGATTAATTATGCCTAATAAGTAATCAAGAAGAAATCCTGAATTAATTGCATGTGTTATGTGCTATATGAGTTTCCATATGTTCTGTGTAGGAATATCTGTCCTTACTTTTTGTTCTATTCTGTAAATTGAAGGCCTTATCGACACCTGATCACAAAATTGACTTGGTTTTTGTATTAGTTGGAATTTTTAGAATTTTATGGTAGGTTAATTAAAATTCGAATCGGAACGAATTAATTAGAATAATTAATGTCTATTTGATTAATGGTAACCTCAATTACTTAAACCTTCTTAATTAAGCCTATATAAGGCATGTGAGAGCTTTAAGACACATTTTACATCCTTTTCATCCTCATCTTCTTCAACAAAACGTGTGAGAGAGGGAGAAGAGGAGACTTGAGCTCACTAAAGGGAATTGCTAGAAAAGAGAAAGATTTGGAGAGAACTTGGAAAACTAAGCTCTCACATTTGAGAATTCAAAGCTTGAGGTAGAAATTCACTTCTTTAGTTATATAGTTGCAGCCCTTAATGCATGAATTCAAGAGAGTTAGCTAATTAAGCCAAGAACTAAGCTTAGGAAAAAGAATTAAGAAGATAATGACACATGCATGCAAATTCTGTTGCATTTAGAGCTTGATTTTGTGGAAGTCTCATATGCATACATTGCTCATGGCCTGTTTTTGGAAGTTCATCATATTTCACATGTTTTTACCTCACTTGATTATGTTTTGGAAGGTTAAAACTCATATCATCACATGCAAGTCATATTTTCAACATTTCAAGTTTGGTTTTGTATAATTGGCAAAACTTTTGGGTTGATTTTTGTGAAATGGTTTGCAATTCTTCACATGCTATGAATTTCTCAATGTTTTCTCAAGTTTCGGGCTCAAAAGAATGTGTTTTGTTAGGTTGAATTTGGGTTTTGAATTTGGAAAAGCAATCTAAATATTCCAGATTCTGCTTCCACGCTCGAGCGACCACCTTTTGTTTTGCACTTCCACTCGAGCGACCAAAAGTTGGCTCAAGCATAAGATGCATGCCCTTAGAAGTTCATTTGTTTTGCAGACCGCTTAAGCGACAAGAGTTTTGCTCGAATGAGGATAAGAGTCTCACGGTCGAGTGAGCGTCGAGTGAGCATCGAGCGAGCGTCGAGCAGAAAAATCAAGCAACTAGTACTTTTGTAAAAGTTTACAAACCGTTCAAGCGAAGGAAGTTGCCTTTGAGCGAGGACCCTATTTTCAGCAAGTTTTGTTAAGTGTTTTCAAGTGTATTTTAGTATCCTCATTGCATCCTAGGCATTCCTAGGCCATGATTAAGATACAATAATGAGGATAAGAAGTGAAAACACACTAAGAAAAGAAAGAACTAAGTTAATGATTTCGGGTGTGTAATTTAGTATGTATTCATTTTGTTTCTGTGTAGGTCACGTGTCACAATATATTTGAATTGCTTACTCTGTCCGTTTACTTGGAGTCATTTGTTAATTATGAGTAATAACTCTGTAAAGTTATGTTTGACTTTAATTATTTTCTGATGATATGAAATGATTAGTTTTCTGAAATGCTATGGTTTATATAAATGAATAATTGTCCATATTTTGAAAAGTATTCATGGCAACAATTCCATGGCTCAAGGGTATTATCCGTTTCTGGTCCGGAGATTTCTTTGTGGAACTAACAAGTTATCTGTACCTAGTTGGAGGTTCCTTTATGGACTTGACAAGTTATTCGTACCCGGTTTGGAGGTTCCTATATGGAACTGACAAGTTATCCGTACCTGGCCAGAGGTTCCTATATGGAACTGACAAGTATGACCTTTGATGTTTTGTATGTGATCTGTTAGCGCTAACGGATATGAGATTAAGTATGTATTCTGATTTCTGTTGTTGACTTGAACAAGAATGTAAATGTAAATCTGTTTCTGATATAAATTATGATTTTATGACTATGTTATGGACATTATCATTCATCAAAACCCTTTACTTTGTTGTTATTCACTGGGCTCCTGCTCACTATTTATAATATGTATGTAGGTGAGCAGGCGCGCGACCAGGCTTAAAATGATGCCTGAAGAGTTTTGTGTTGTCAGCCATCCTTTTGTGCCTCCCGAGAAGGTTCCGGATCACGTTAAGTCTTGTGGCCTTGTTTTGTAAATGTTTAAGACTTTGTTTCTTTTGGTTTGGTTTACGAACAAACTTTCTATTAATTATACATGAAGTGGTGTGTGGCTACTCTAATTTTTGACGTCATACGTGAAGAAGATGAAGATTTATTTCATTTCAATTACATTCAATTATGATTACAGTAGAGAGATTATATATGTAACTGACTAACACTAACTAACTAATTCACTAACAAACACTTCTAACTAATTAACAAACTTTACAATCAAGCACAGATATTATAATGAGGATCGCTATCAATACAGATGTGATAGACAACATATCAATCTTGACTCGATGCAAGAGGGAGTCTTGTGATGATGATGGTTCGATAAAGCTTGGACTGAGTGAACTGTGGAAATGCAGAGTCAGTTACAGAGGCAGTTACAGATTGAGTCTTATCAGCCCCCTGCAAACTGATGGGACAAGGAAGCACAAGAAGCTTGTCTTTCAAATACTGAAATCGTGAGGTAGGAAGAGGTTTGGTGAAAATGTCAGCCACTTGATCAGTGGTAGGTACATACTGTAAATTAATAAGCTTGGCAACAACCTTATCACGAATAAAGTGACAATCAATTTTGATATGCTTAGACCGAGAGTGAAAAACAGGATTAGTAGCCAAGGCCATAGCAGATAGATTGTCACACCAGAGCTCAGGAATAAAAGGAACAGAGATGTACATATCTTTGAGAGGTTGTTGCAACCATGTGAGTTCTGCAGTGGCATTAGCCAAAGCTCTATACTCTGCCTCAGTTGAAGATCTAGAAACAATAGATTGTTTCTTAGCACTCCAAGATATTAAATTAGAACCCAAATAGACACAGTATTCTGAAGTAGATCGACGATCAACATTGTTACCAGCCCAGTTTGAATCTAAAAAAGCATGAAGAGAAAATGGGCCAGAAGTAAAATGAAGATCATGATGAAGAGTACCTTTCACATATCTCAAGAGGCGTTTAACAGCTTGAAAATCAGCATTGGTGGGAAGATGCATGTGCTGGCAGGCCTGATTAATAGCTAGGGCCATGTCAAGACGAGTAATGGTAAGATACTGTAAACCTCCAACAAGGCTATGGTAAAGAGAAGGATTGGAAAAGGAAAGATCATCACCAGCAGAAAGAGAAGATTTAACAGCTAAAGGGGTAGAACAAGGTTTGCAATCAGTCAAACCAGCTTTATGAAGAAGTTCAGTGGCATATTTAGCTTGATACAAGAAATAACCATGAGGCAAAGATTGAACAGAGATGCCTAAGAAATAGGACATTGAACCTAACTCTTTCATGGAGAAAACAGTATGCATGTGATGAATAAACTTAGTAAGAAGAGAAGAATCACTGCCAGTAACCAAGATGTCATCAACATAAACGACAAGAATGATAAGACTAGTATTGGTATGTTGAACAAATAGAGAAGAATCTGAGTGACTGTTAACAAAGCCCTGAGAGATAAGAAATTTAGAGAAGTTAGAAAACCAAGCTCGAGGAGCTTGTTTGAGTCCATATAAAACTTTCTTAAGCTTGCATACTTTGTGAGAATCATGAACAAAACTTGGGGGTCGAAGCATATAAACCTCTTTATCTAAGGTGCCATGAAGGAAGGCATTAGAAATGTCTAACTGGTGAATAGGCCATTGAAAATGCAGAGCTAAACACAGAAAGATGCGAATGGTGGGTTGCTTTGCCACAGGACTGAAGGTTTCATGAAAATCAACTCCTTCTTGCTGTAGGTACCCTTTAGCCACCAACCGGGCTTTGTTAACAAAAAAATTGCTACCCTCTTCTCTTCTCATGGTATTATTCACCAAACAAGTTGTTCTTATACTCAAGCTCAGAATGGTGTGGCTGAAAGGAAGCATAGGCATATAACTAAAACAGCTATCACTCTTCTTCATCAATCTTCTCTTTCTTTAAAATTCTGGTTTGATGCTGTAGCTGCTGCTGTCTTTTTAATAAATAGAATGCCTAGTTCTATTTTGTCAAATAAATCTCCATTTCAGGTTCTTTTTCACACACTTCCAGATTATTCCTTCTTCAAAGTCTTTGGTTGTCAATGCTTCCCTTGGTTGAAACCTTATACTACTCACAAGCTTCAACCTAAGTCTGTCTCTTGTGTTTTCTTAGGTTATCATCCAACTGTTAAAGGGTATAGATGCTTAGATCCTCTAATTGGCAAACTATATCTCTCTAGACACGTTATCTTCAATGAATCTTGTTTTCCATATGCAACTACTGTTGCTTCATCTACTTCTCATTCTCTCTCTTTGCCACATCTACATCAATTTTTCTAGCCTTCTTCTACTTCTTTTGTATCTCAGATTTCCTCTTCTTCTCAGCCTTCTCTTTCTCATTTTTCTTCTTAAACTCTTTTCCCTTTATCTGTGTCTCAAGCTTCCTCATCTTCTCCTCAACAGTTCTCTTCATCTCTTCATGCTATTCCTATTACCTCTATTACTATTGATCTTCCTCCACCTTCTGCTCCAATATTCACCCTATGCTTACCAGATCCAAGACAAAACCTCCTGTTTGTCTTACTGCTGTATCAGATTCCTCTTATCTTCATTCTGAACCTCCAACTGTTGCAGCTGCCTTAGCCTCTCCTGTATGGTTTTCTGCTATGCAAGAAGAGTTTCAAGCTCTGCACCAACAGTGTACTTGGGATCTTGTGTCTCTTCCTTTCCATAAAACTGCAATTGGATGTAAATGGGTATATAGAATCAAACGTAATTCTGATGGTTCTGTGGCTCGATACAAAGCCCGGTTGGTGGCTAAAGGGTACCTACAGCAAGAAGGAGTTGATTTTCATGAAACCTTCAGTCCTGTGGCAAAGCAACCCACCATTCGCATCTTTCTGTGTTTAGCTCTGCATTTTCAATGGCCTATTCACCAGTTAGACATTTCTAATGCCTTCCTTCATGGCACCTTAGATGAAGAGGTTTATATGCTTCAACCCCCAGGTTTTGTTCATGATTCTCACAAAGTATGCAAGCTTAAGAAAGTTTTATATGGACTCAAACAAGCTCATCGAGCTTGGTTTTCTACATTCTCTAAATTTCTTATCTCTCAGGGCTTTATTAACAGTCACTCAGATTCTTCTCTATTTGTTCAACATACCAATATTAGTCTTATCATTCTTGTCGTTTATGTTGATGACATCTTGGTTACTGGCAGTGATTCTTCTCTTCTTACTAAGTTTATTCATCACATGCATACTGTTTTCTCCATGAAAGAGTTAGGTCCAGTGTCCTATTTCTTAGGCATCTCTGTTCAATCTTTGCCTCATGGTTATTTCTTGTCTCAAGCTAAATATGCCACTGAACTTCTTCATAAAGCTGGTTTGACCGATTGCAAACCTTGTTCTACCCCTTTAGCTGTTAAATCTTCTCTTTCTGCTGGTGATGATCTTTCATTTTCCAATCCTTCTCTTTACCATAGCCTTGTTGGAGGTTTACAGTATCTTACCATTACTCGTCCTGACTTGGCCCTAGCTGTTAATCAGGCCTGCCAGCACATGCATCTTCCCACCAATGCTGATTTTCAAGCTGTTAAACGCCTCTTGAGATATGTGAAAGGCACTCTTCATCATGGTCTTCATTTTACTTCTGGCCCCTTTTCTCTTCATGCTTTTTTAGATTCAAACTGGGCTGGTGACAATGTTGATCGTCGATCTACTTCAGGATATTGTGTCTATTTGGGTCCTAATTTAATATCTTGGGAGTGCTAAGAAACAATCTATTGTTTTTAGATCTTCAACTGAGGCAGAGTATAGAGCTTTGGCTAATGCCACTGCAGAACTCACATGGTTGCAACAACTTCTCAAAGATATGTACATCTCTGTTCCTTTTATTCCTGAGCTCTGGTGTGACAATCTATCTGCTATGGCCTTGGCTACTAATCCTGTTTTCCACTCTCGGTCTAAGCATATCGAAATTGATTGTCACTTTATTCATGATAAGGTTGTTGCCAAGCTTATTAATTTACAGTATGTGCCTACCACTGATCAGGTGGCTGACATTTTCACCAAACCTCTTTCTACCTCACGATTTCAGTATTTGAAAGATAAGCTTCTTGTGCTTCCTTGTCCCATCAGCTTGCAGGGGGCTGATAAGATTCAATCTGTAACTGCCTCTGTAACTGACTCTGCATCTCCACAGTTCACTCAGTCCAAGCTTCATCAGGCAAAGCAGCTTCATCAGTCACAACAGCTCTCAACTGCATCTTCACAGTTCACTCATCAGTCACAGCAGCTCCCTACTGCATCAGAGTTAGCATTGATATGTTGTCTATCACAGTCTTGTATTGATAGCAGTCCTCATTATAATATCTGTAGTAGTTGTAAAGTTTGTTAATTAGTTAGAAGTGTTTGTTAGTGAATTAGTTAGTTAGTGTTAGTCAGTTACATATATAATCTCTCTACTGTAATCATAATTGAATGTAATTGAAATGAAATAAATCTTCATCTTCTTCATGGTATCAAAGCCTTAGCCTCTCCTGTATGGTTTTCTGCTATGCAAGAGGAGTTTCAAGCTCTGCACCAACAGTGTACTTGGGATCTTGTGTCTCTTCCTTCCCATGCAATTGGATATAAATGGGTGTATAGAATTAAACGTAATTCTGATGGTTCTGTGGCTCGATACAAAGCCCGGTTGGTGGCTAAAGGGTACCTACAGCAAGAAGGAGTTGATTTCGCCAGATAAGGAAATTACTGACATCAAGTTTAACAGTGACAAGAGAACTAAAATTTGATAACAGAGAAGTAAGACTAGACGGAAAAGAAACAGGATCAGCCATGGATGAATCAGCATGAGCTGCCATGGATGAATCTGCTCGTGAGAGCTCTAAGGCTCTGATACCATGAAGAAGATGAAGATTTATTTCATTTCAATTACATTCAATTACGATTATAGTAGAGAGATTATATATGTAACTGACTAACACTAACTAACTAATTTACTAACAAACACTTCTAACTAATTAACAAACTTTACAACTGCTACAGATATTATAATGAGAACTGCTATCAATATAAGACTGTGATAGACAACATATCAATGCTGACTCTGATGCAGTAGGGAGCTGCTGTGACTGATGATGCTGCTTTGCCTGATGAAGCTTGGACTGAGTGAACTGTAGAGATGCAGAGTCAGTTACAGAGGCAGTTACAGATTGAATCTTATCAATACGTATGTTTATAAAAGTTTAAGATTATCTGTCTCATGTATATCTTCACAGCTAATGGACTATGTATATTTTTGTATATTACTTCCACAGCCCCTAATTATATGTTATTCTGTTAAGAGGCCTTGGGTAATTCAAGAATTTCTGGCCAGTTATAACGCTAAACTTATAGGGGCGGGTTTGGATCGTAACAGATTATCTCAACGACTAGGAAGATTAGAGTGGATATGATCCATAAAATTAAGGCGAGGTGACTTAAGTGGATGAGTTCATCTGGAGTACTGTTCGATAAACAAGTACCCATTAGACTAAAAAGGAAGTTCTATAGAACGGTTATTACACCAACGATATTGTATGTGACGAAATGTTGGGCAACTAAGAAATAACATGTAAATAAGATAAGTATTGCTAAGATAAGGATGATAAGGTGGATGTATAGCAAAACTAGAAAAAATAGAGTTAGGAACAAGTATATTTCAGAATGGGTATGAGTAGTACTGATAGAAGATAACTTGAAAGAGAATGGATTGAGATGGTTTAGTTATATACAACGGAGACCAATAGAGGCAGTAGTAAAGAGATGAGATACAGTGACGACAGATGATAGTGTTAAGGGAAGGGGTAGATATATATTGACGTGGACTAATATAGTAAATAGATGATAGTGTTAAGGGAAGGGGTAGATATATATTGACGTGGACTAATATAGTAAATAGAGATATGAATTTTCTTAATTTGACTAACAAAATAATTTTGTATAGAATCGAGTGAAAAAAATAATTTATACAACTGACCCATTTGATGAGATTTAAAGCATAGTTTGATTTAATTTAGAAATTATATTAAATGCCATCGAATTAGAAGCATGTGAGAAGTTATTGAATTGTCCAAGACCATGGCCATCTGGTATGCTAACAACACGTTGATGGATGTTCTGATAAATTACAATTCCCAATTCCTAATATATTTCTTAATATTTTTTCATGTCTCTATCATTCTGCTAAAAAAGACTATTTTCCAACGAAGCTTCTCTTTCTCTCCGGAGACTGTTTCTCTATTTATTTGACCTTTTTATTGTTAACTTTCCCATTCCATCCTAGGAACTTACTTGCCCCCCCTCCCTTCTCTCTCTCTCTCTCTCTCTGTCTCTCTCTTCCATTTTGTATTGAGATTTCATGTCGGTTTTACCTACAAGCTCCACATGCTTGGAGCTAGCCATATCAATACCAGGTTTTGTTTCATCACAGTCTCTTCCTTCTTCTGGTAAGCTTGTCTTCTTTTTTTTATACCTCTCTCTCTCTCTCTGAATTTCTTGTTATATTCTCCATCTGTACATGGATTTTCAGATGGTTGGATGATCAAGTTTGTATTGTAACGATTTTATGAAGATGGGTTCGGTTTTATTTATTGATTTTGGTACACTTTTTGTTTAAATCTAAATGTGTAAAAACAATGAAGGAGATCATACTGGTAACGGTAATGGTATGAGGATGATGATGAAAGATTTGGATATAAATCAAGTGCCCACAGACTCAGGAGGAGGAGGAGGTGGGGAAGAAGAGTGGACAACAACTGTTGCAAGCAGGGAAGATGAAGAAGAAGAGACCAATAATGGTGGAGCCAGTGGACCTCCCAGGAAGAAACTCCGTCTCACAACGGAACAGTCTCGTATCCTTGAAGAAACCTTCAGATTTAATCACTCCTTGAACCCTGTAAAGACCCTTCTTACTCTTCTTTCTCTAACTCACACTATTGATTGAAAAAAAATAAATAAAAAATAAAAAAATAAAAACACTGTTGATGTGATATTATCGATCCAATAAGAACAGAAGCAATGAAATGAGTGGAATGAGTGGAGCCGAGAACCGACCTACCTCACCCTGATTGGTCAGAGATGGGAGATAAGGTCGATTCCATTCATCTTTTCTTGTGCAGCATGAGTGATCGAGACTGTTATGTGCATACACTAATGACCATACTTTGAAAGTATTAAATAATTTTCGGTATCTAGGTGTTTATATCTATATGATCTGCTTGTCTTTATTTTATTTTATTTTGATGCAGAAACAAAAGGAGGATTTGGCAATGCAGTTAAAGCTGAAGGCACGGCAAGTTGAGGTGTGGTTTCAAAACCGCAGAGCAAGGTACTGTACTTAATCAGTGTTGTTCTTGTTTTTTTTGATCGACAAAGAAAACTTTATTGATGAATCACATATAATTTACAATGGAAACATCAATAAAGAGGAGCTAAGAGCTAGATGAAGCTCAAACCTCCAGTTGTTCTTGTTACTTTTGTTTTTGTTTTGGAATATATATAAAAATCATTTGTTTGATGTTCTTTTCCCCTTTGATGATGATGATTTTTTTTTCTTCTTTTTTTTCCCTCTCCAGCATGACAGCAAGTTGGTGTGGTTAGTGCTTGGTATTAAATAGGTAGAGTTTTAAGGATCAAATATCTTCTGAAAAAAATAAAAATAAAAAATCATGTTATATAAATATTATTATATCACTACAACATATAAAAATTTTAAAAATTAAATTTTTTCGTCTCTGAAAATAAAATTTTGGTTTCAATAAATATTGAGACATCAATTCTTGCCATCATGAAATTGTCACAAAGTTTATCCTTTATGACAAATAAAATTTTTGTTTCAATAAATATTAAGACATTAATCCTTAGTCATCATGAAATCGTCACAAAGTTTATCCTTGTCATCAATAAATACTAGTCTTTAACAATTTATCCTTAGTTCTAATTTAATGAAATCTATTTTTTACTGATCAAAAAAAAAAAAAAAAAAAAAAAATTTCTCACAAAAAGATCTTTGTGAAAAATCAAAAAAGACGTTTAGATTTGCAATAATCCTATCATGTTATGTTTATTGTTTCATGCGTTGAAGTTGCATTGATTTGAAGAATTTAAATACTCATATCAGTTATCAATCTACTAATGAAATGGTAAGTTATAAGTTAAGTTTATGAGAGGCTAGTATGTTTATGAATGATATAAAAGAAATCTTCAATTATAACTTTGGTTTGTTTTGAGAAGGTTACATTGCCAAAATTCCACCTTTTAAAAGTCAAAATTATTTTCTACTTTTTTACAAATTTTTTTGTAAAAAGTTAAAAATAACTTAAAAAAATTAATTCTCAAAACAACCATTGTAATAGAGAAAAGCCCATTCCTCTATAAATATATATATAAAATGTTTGTTTGTGTTATCATTTCTTATATTTTCTGAAAAAATAATAAATTAGCTCAGCAAATTATTTTCAATGATATTTTTTGAAAATAATTAGTGTTCTTATAAAATATATAAAAATTATTTTGAAAAAAAAAATAAAAATGATATAAAAAATATGAATATTTCTAAATTTTGTTTTTTTATTCCTGAAATCGTAAAAATAAAACCAAAGAAAACAGAAAGAAACCAAATAGACTAAAATCAAAGAAAAACAGCTAAACAATAGTGTTTTGGGAAATTTTATAAAACACACCCTATTTATGATGTGTATAATATGTTGATTTATGATGTTTGTGATTTTTTTGTTATGATTTATATGGTGTTAGTTATGATGTTAGTCATGACTTATTATAATATTGTTTATAACCTATTGTGATTATTATTTTAGTTATATTTTATATGATATTTGATTATGACTCATTATTTTTTTAATAATTATAATTGAAAAAATAAATAAACTATGACATTACCAACACCACAAATATCAAATATATTCTAAAAGGTCAATACACTCGTTGGAGCTGTTTGTTATAATTTCTAGGAGATAATTATAACTTATTTTAATTTAAAAATTTTTGTCAAATTGTTTGGTATAATTTCTATTTATAGCTTATTACTATACAAAAAGAACTTAAATAAATTAAAAAAACTAATTATTTGGAAGCTAAGAAAGATGTGCTTTTATTTCTACTATTGGTTTCTAAATTTTTTTTGAAAAAAAAAAACTCCACAAAACAAGGCTGTTTTTTTGTTCTTTTTTCTTTTTAGGGTTTAGGTTTATAATTCAAATGATTATTATTATTATTTTTGGGGGTTGGAAAATGACGCAGGAGCAAGCTGAAACAGACAGAGATAGAGTGTGAGTACTTGAAGAGATGGTTTGGGTCACTGAGGGAACAAAACCGTAGGCTACAAAAGGAAGTGGAGGAGCTGAGGGGCATCAAGGTAGGTCATTGTGATGAGCCACTACACTCGGCATCCACCCTCACCATGTGTCCCAGTTGCGAACAAGTCGCGGCCGCCACCAGCACCACCACGCATGACATTGACAAGGGACCCATCAGAACCACCGCCTCCGCGACAAACCAAACAAGCCTGTCTTCTAAAGTGCATACCATTCATAATCATTCCCGACATCCTTCCGCAGCTTTCCCCCATAAAATACATTGACCCTCGTGAAAGAAAAATAAGATAACAATATATTAGCGGTGCGAGTAAATGTGATGTGGTTTGTATTTGTATATTTAAATTTTTTTTGAACGATTTAATGAGAATTGTATTTGAAACTGGTTTGGCAGTTGTTGGAGGTAGAGTTTTTCGAGTTGTTATTAATTTTACAAATATTTTTGAATAAATACAACAATGTGACAAAGCAGGTGAATTGTGTATCTCTTATAATAGAGATTAGATAGATTGAAAATTATATAATATATATATATATATATATTTGAGTGTATATCATATTTATAACACATGACATCTTTGCCATTCTATAATACATGAATCATGATGTCTATTTAGTAGTAGATAAATTATTATGGATAAATTATATTTTGTCTTCTTAAAATTTCATCAATTTCTCATCTTAGTCATTTAAGTTTAAGTTTTTTTACTTTGATATTTCATATTTGTAATTGTTCTCATTTTGACCCTTCATATTTGTAATCCTTCTCACTTTACTCTTAAACTAACTTTCATACAAAAAGCTGACATAATCTGTCACATCACCAACATATTAGCTCCATGTGTGATGTAAAAAAATTCACTAAAAATGTAAAAAATAAAAAATAAAAAACAAAAAAATTGATTTTTTTTTTAATCTTTAGCGAACTTTTTTCCAAATTTATTCATAAACATTATTACATTATAGATGTATTTAGATTAGATGCACCAAAAAAAAAAAAATTAACTAAAAAAAGAAAAAAATTCATGAAAAATGAAAATATACTGACTCAAATACCTATATTGTCAATTCTGAAATGAACTCAAAACACTTGTATTGTTAATTCTGAAATGAAAAGTTTACTATCGTTTTTTTCGTCTTTAATGGAATTTTTTTTAATATTTTAGTAAAATTTGTTTTTATTTTTTAGATGCATTTGATCTATAGATGCATCTATAATGTAATAATGTTTATGAGTAAATTTTAAAAAAAAGGTCACAAAAACTAAAAAAAATTCTAATTTTTTTGTTTTATATTTTTCTTTTTTTCCATCTTCAGTGATTTTTTATATCACACATAAAATTGATATGTTAGTGATGTGACATATTCTGTTAGTTTTTTGGATGAAAATTAATTTAGGAGTAAAGTGGGAATGATTGCAAATATAAATGGCTAAAATGTGAAGGATTATAAATATGAAGAGCTAAAATGGAAAGAATTATAAGGGGTTGTTTGGGGTGTCTTAAATAAGTTTACTTTTTGTCTTTTTAGATTAAAAAGTTGAGGTTGAAAATATGAATGTTTGGGTTAACTTGTTGACTTTTTATGAAAAAATGTGTAATAAAAAATTGTAAAAATTGGTTTGTAGGGAAAAATTAGAATTGGGAGTTGTGCAGCCATAATTGTTGACTTTTGGTGAATAGTGATAACTTTTTAACTTTTTAAGTAATTTTTTGACTTTTTGAGGTGTTCCCAAACTTGGCCTAAATATATATGGTCAAAGTGAAAAGAATTATAAATATAAAAGGTTAGAGTAAAAAAAATTAAAATTAAAAGACCAAAATAAAAAATAAAGTGAAACTTTAAGGGATAATTTACCCAATTATTACAATTGTACCTTCTTTTCGTTCGTTTTAGTATTTGCACATAAAATGCTCCATTGTTAGTTGCCGACAACAAGCACGTGGCACTCCAATCCCAAATAGCCGAATTAATTGACATCTTTTTATATTCATTTTCTTGTATTCCGAGCTAAAAATAACGGCGAGACCAGATTTTTAAAAAAAAAAAAAATAATAAAAATAAAGAAAGAAAGAAAGAAAGTTACAAATCAATAAAATAATTATATTATAAATATTTTTTTGATTTGTATAAAAAATAAAAATAAATAAAATGTAATTATATTTAGGTCTAGTTTGACATCTTCAAAATAATTTAAAAAGTTAAAAATTTTTTAAAAAAAATTTAAAAAATTATCACTATTCACAAAAAATTTTTTTTTTTACACAAATAATAATAAAACTCGTCTGATGCCCCACTGGTGAAGCTAATTTTTTTGAAAAAATTATACAGCCATATTGCACAAAAAGCACGTTGTTGTTCGGCCCATGAGGGGGCCATCACGGATCCCGTTTTGATAATCTAAATCGTTAATGTGTAGAACTCGTCGAGTACTATATGCCTGTAAAAAATCACGTTGATTGGATATCGTTAACTATTTTATCAAATCAGTTTTGTATAAAAAATAGATGGTATTATAGTTAACAGTTAAAAAAAAAAACTAATCGATCAGATAGTTATCTATATTCGATCAACGTGATTTTTTATAGATATATAATACTCGACGAGCTCTACACATTGAACGGTTTCGATTAACAAAAAGGGACCTGTGGTGGACCCCCACGGGCTGAACATCACAGTCCAATGCAATGCCCGCAAATGAGACAATCATTTCTTATGTCAAATGTCTCTGCCCAAGACGGTTGGCCGTACTGCTACTTTCCCTATCTTCTCCTACACACTAATTTATACAATTTTTTAATACATATATTTTTCGTAAAAAGTCAAAAAGTTAATCCAAATAACCATATTTTTTTCCTTAGCTTTTTAGTCCAAAAAGACAAAAAGTGCACTTATTTAGGACACCCCAAACAATCCCTAAGTTTGGCATACTTTAAAAAAGTCAAAAAGACAAAAAGTCACTATCTTATTTAAGTTACGTCATCTTATTTAAATAACATCATCTCTCTACCACATCTTTTCAAACCCAATCCTTATTTCATAAAAAGTCAAAAAGTGTACTTATTTAAATCATCCCAAATAAAAGATATCTATTTGAAGGGAGTTATGAGGTGATCCTTCCCAGGGCTGGCCTTGAGGTGAAGCAACTAAGGCGGTCGCTTCGGGCCTTCAATTTTGAACAAAATTTAGGGCTCCTAATTAGGAAAGTGTATCATGTCGTTTTATTTTATGATTATTTCAATATTAGTTTAATTCATTTATTTTCATGTTGTTGTATGGTGTTATTTTGATTTGTGTCTAATTGATATTTAATGTGAAAATTTTTAATTTTAGTTAAAATTAACTTAGCAAGTGTATGAAGAGATTAAAATTTTTTCCATAAGTTGAATTTTATAAAATTTATTTCTACTATATGAAATTATTCATAGAAAGTTTGATTTTAATTCAATTGCATTTTTCTAATTAAAAAAATTGTACCTTATTACTATATATTTTTTATTAGATTGACTCTAAAATAGGTAATAAAAAAATACATATCTTAAATGAAAAAAAGATATTAGCCTTAATTATTATTTTACATACTTTTTTATTCAGTTAGATGGAGTTAAATAAAATATTAAAAAAATGTTATGACATCCCTTAGTGAACATTAAAATATATAACTAATAATTCATATTATTGAGTCATGTCATACTTAGATTCATGTTGAAAAATAATCAACCCTAACTTACTAATTTTATATATTGCTTGAGTTGTGTCGAAAATTCTCATCATTATCCCCAATTAATTTTAGTTCTTATAGCATTGGTAAGCTAAAAAAAAAAAAAAATCGATTCAACTAATTGAAGTTCAACTATTTTATATATATATATATATATGTATTTGTTATCTAAATTTTGTTAAATTGTAATGCAATAGAAATAAATTTTTATCCTTTTTGTTTTATCCAAACAATTTTTTTTTTTAAAGTAATGATACATGAAGGGTTCAATTTAAAAAATTTACTTTAGGCCCCTAATAACTTAAGGCCGGCCTGATCCTTCCTTGATCAAGTTCACAAGCTAATAATCTGTCTCTATTTCCAATCACTGCTAGCCTTTCTCAAGGATAATAATAGTGAACCCTTTGTAGATCTCACACAACGCTGCTTCAAGGCTAGATTCACTATCCAACCTTCTTGAGTAGAAGATTCATTGTTCTCTTTCATACCAAAAGAGATCACCATAGCCAGGATCCCTTTTGCACTTCAATCAACACTTTTAGTTTGAGTTTTCTTATAATAAGTTTAGGTTTGAAATATGGAAGCTTAAAATGACAAGAGGTTGGCCGAGTAATAAAATTTGAGAATAAAATCTAAAGTCGTGAATTTCAGTTATCTCAAAAGGTCACTAGAAGTTTGTTTGATTGTTAATTTTATGATTCTAATATTAGGCCTCGTTTGGCAAGAGGCTATTTTAGCCAAAAAGCCAAAAAGTTACTAAAAAAGTCAAAAAGCCAACAACCCATACCAAAAAGTCAAAGATTCCCTTTTCTCTCTACTTTTTGCACATCTTTTCGTAAAAAGCCAAAAAGTCATCACAAACATACTAGTTTTTTTTACATCACATTTTAGCCAAATAGCTAAAAAGTTACTAAATTAGCCTGTTCCCAAACGAGGCCTTAGTCAAAGTGTACACAAATTGGTCCAGACTTTTGCTTATCAAATAAAAAATATGTATGAAAGCTTATATTTGAAGTTCTAATTTTAAATGATAAATATTTTGGATTAACTTTAGAATTTAATTTATTTATTTAGGATGATATCAAATTATTGACTAAGGTTAGTAAGGGCATGAGAGTACTTTTTTTTTTAGCTTAAGCATGAGAGAGAGAGAGCGCATCGCATACGAGCCCACTTTAACCTATAAACCCAAGTTGTCTCATATTCTGTCAACTGAACAAGTTGGGCCAAGTATTTGAGTGGGCCTAGTTTGGACATGACTGATGATTGGACTCAAAAAATCAGACCCAACCCCCATGATGAAAATTTTCTTTGCAGTAGCTCGTTTTCTTTGTTTTTATTTCCCATTTTCCATGTTCATGTTTTCTTAAAAAAATAATAAAATTGTTGAAAACACTTATTTCTTTCATATCTTTTTATTTTGTGCGATAATAGTTGATTTTTTTTTCCTTCTCTAAAAAGTGGCTTATTTTGGTGTCATAATAGTAGAGGGCCAGTTGAGGCAATGTAAAAGGCCCGATAGTACATAATCTATAATTCTGCTCCCCCAAAGAAGTCCATTAGTTGGGAACACATTCAGCTTGGATCAAATACCAACAAACTTCCATGATTTTAGTTTTATAAAAAGAAAATCCTGAATTTATTACAACATTTTCATAAAATGGGAATTTCATTGATGGGTCGTTACATATATCAAATATAAACATTAAATTATGCAAAATTCTTTTATAATAATGGCAAATTTAGGTATCGATCCACAGGGACAATTGTAAAGTTAAACTAATTTAAATGTTGAATTTCTGAATTAATTGTAATAAAAAGACTGAGGGATTCATAAACTAATAATAATTAAATTAAATAAAGCGAATAAACTAGCAATTATAGAAGATAAATTTACCAATTTGGGAAAAAACTTAGGGCAATGAGTTCACCACTAATTACGTAAATAAGGTTTCAATTTGAAATCAATTATGCTACGGTTAGAACGGAATAATACTTCGTAATTATAAGTTCGAAGCATTTATCAAGAAAACCATTACGTTCAATGTATTGGCATGAACCATCTCAAGTAGTATGAATCGTTCACTCTAAACTAGGGTAGCTATACTACTCGTCTCTCGTAGTATGGTTTGTTTCATACCTTGAATATGAAAGAATAAAAAACTATTGTATGAAAAACATTCAACAATCACAGAAAGCCGAATACTTGAAGAAATAGTGAAAAAAATATATATATGAAACTTCTAAAACACCATACAATTACATAACTAAGGTTTCATTAAAACCCTAGAAAAGAAGAGCCTAGCCACTCATGGAGAAGTGAAAAGAGGTGGAAGAGATGGAACCCTCCATGGGAATTTGCTTTGAAGATTGAGAATCACCTTTTCCAAATCCTAGCCTCCTCTTTCTCTATCAAAATTTCAGAACTCTAATATAGCCTCCTTTTTGTATTTTTATACCTTGGCTCTCTTTCAAACAGGTTTAAAAGCAGCGGCATGATTTTTGAGGTTCTGCTGCACGTTCGGGAAAAGTCAACGCATGTGCGGGAAGCACTTTTCTCCACAAGTCCTGCATTTTTGCTCATTTTATGCTCCCACTATGTATAACTTGATTAACATTAAACAGACATAAAATATATAGTTTGACAAGCAAGTAAAGTTAAGAAATCCTAATTAATGGCTTCAATGTTGCACAATTCGGCCTTAATCACATCTCCTAACTTACAACTTGTTAGTTCTCAAGCAAGAAATAAAGAAGGAAAGAAAAAAAAAATAAAAAATTAAACAAAATCTAGCTATCTCCTTTTTCGTGGAAAGAACGGTTGCATTTAGCATATACAACAAGCCTTTAAACCACAAAGTTACCCCAAGTGGACAAGTAAAGTCTCGTGAGAGTTTTCAAAAAAAATACCCACAAACATAAACGTATTCACATCTATCTAGCAATAATCAATCACACTACACCACTCAAGAATTAACTCATGTGCCACTATAGTACAATATTAAGACATGATGAGTCATTGAAAACACAGTAGACAAGTATGAAGAAATCTATTGAGTAAAGACCGCAATACAGTATTACACAAATCAAGTTCTATGTACTTGTGAATATTAGTAGAACACATCATTAGTAACTTTGGTGTAACGTGCAATCTCCATAACTAGTTAACTGATCACTATAATAGCTCAGTGTAATTCTAATAACCACCAACATATACAAACAAGATTAAACTTTTATAATCAGGATTCTCAAAATGGTTTTATTTATTTATTTATTTTTTTAAAGACGGTGCAATATCCTGAACTATTAAGCTTTCTAATTAACCCTTGTAGCTTAATAACTTGAGTTGAAAAGGTTACGAATCCGAATAAGTCTTTTTCCTTATTTTCCTTAACTGTGCAATGTCTAGATCCCTTAAGCTTTCTAATTAACTCATGTAGCAAGTATTGGGCCAATGACTCCCAAACCAGACAGTTTTAGGGCACTAGGTGTGAAGACACCCCTACGGGCTTAATAACTCGAGTTAAAGAGGTTACGAACCCAAACGAGTCAAATGTTTTTTTTTTAAAAATTTTAATTAATTAATTAATTAATTTATTTTGAGAATCAATGCTGGTTATTTATTCTTTCCTATAACATCAACAATTATTACTGATGTACACCAGGGATTATAATAGAGAGGTCACCGCTATGATATTGTGTTCATGTGAGTCAAGGCATACTTATGATAAGTGTATTAATATCACATTCACAAACAACTATCTTAGTGCAAACATCACATGCGGGTGTTTACCCAATAAACCCTTTTCATACAAGTCTGCTATGCTCTCCAATTAACATATGCAAATATCATCACCCTACTAGCAATAAATCAACATCAAGTGAAGTAGTGCAATCAAGTAAAGCAGGTATAAACATGAATTATGAGCCAAATAGATATGCACAAAATAAAATACCCTCATCCCCCAACTTGAATATGACATTGTCCTCAATAGAAGCAAATGCTAAGTAAGTAGGCAAGAGAGAATATTACCAGAGATTGTAAGTGTATATCCAGGAAGGCAAAAAGTAGTGCGCGTGCACACACACACACATAGACACACTTTTTTTTTCTATTTTTTTTTAAAATTTTTTTTAGAAACAGAAAAAACTAAAAGTAAATACAAAAATAAAAGAGATAAAGAAAAAAAATAGTCTAGTACTACTGAGAATCTGGTGGTGGCTGTGGAGGGAAATGCTGGGCAAACAAGGCATTCATCAATGATTGTGTCTCAAATGCTTTGTCTTGAACCTGGGTGCCGAGCTGGTCAAAACGCTGCTGGCTCGACTCAACTCTCGATATGTATAAAATTCTGTTTGCAGTGATGCAACTGACTGCTGAATGTCAAGCTGGCGAACATTGAGCTGTTCGAAAGCTGCTTGAGAATAGTCTCAATGCGCCTGAAAATCCGTGCACAACCTCATGAAGATCTGGTGGTGCTCGTGAAGACTATTGTGGACCTGATCCACAGAGTGTTGAAGCTATAAGTACTCCTCACAAGTCATATAGAATGGGTCCCCTGGGGGAGGCAGAGGTGGTTGGTCGTAGACAGGACGATGGGCCTCATCAACCGGGGCACCAACTTGTTGCGGGATGCGAGATAAGCTATGCTGTCATTCCCGCTGCCCAAAAGTTGGATAAGTTGTGTCAATTTCCTCAGTCGGATCAATTGGGAGGCCATTTAGCTCGAAGACAAGTGTTAGCAAGTTGGCAAATGACAGGGCCAAGTCAGGTTCTGTATAGATTGAGACTGAACGGCCTCTTGCAGAAATTTGTGCATATACATCCAGATGACGTGCGCAAGCGGGACTTGATAGCTATGTTGATAACCATGTAAGACTCGAACAAACTCTAGGCGGCGTTTAGCTTTATGCCTAAGTGGAAGGACATTTTTATGTATGACGGAGTCAATGAATAACAAGCGGCCAAACAGCTCGCTCTGGTGCAAGCACGTGTAACTTGTGTCACCGTGGGCCCCCAGGAAGTACTCTCGGATAAGGCTGTGTATGGGTTGTCGGTCTGTAACAAGCCCGTGGAGGGACCTCGCTACAGCTCGGACTCGATTTTGTGTCACGGTTCTTAATCTTGAACCAAAGAGTCCAAATCCGGCAAATCGTTTTGAGAAAACAGATTTTTAGAAAAGAAGTGCCGAACATGGACTGCTTTGCCAGATACAGAGTCGCCACCTAAATATTTTATTTTGAAAAATTTAGGAAACCCTGACTCGTTGCCTAAGGTCACGTGTCCGTCATCACCAAAGTTGCCTCGGCTCGGGAACTTGGGTACGATTGGGGAAGGTCACTTCGTGAGCACCCCCGCTCGCCCGGTCAAAGACCGGCCTCTACTAACTATGATATCTGATTTTGAAAACATTGTGCGTTCTTATTCTGGTTATTAGCCTAGGTTACTATGTGATGCGCACAGCATACAAGTATAGACTGAGTCGTCTGAATTGGAACAAAACACTTCATGTTTGTTTGTGAAAATGGTTTGCTACTCGCAAGTAGGTTTAAAATGCGGATTTTGCCACCCTCGGGTGGGCTTAGAAAACATGATTTTGCCACTGTCTAGTGGGCTTAAAACAAATATTTGATGATTTGTCCCAATCCAAATAACCCAACCTTCACCCACAAGCATACATGCAGTTATATTACATAAGCACATAGCCTTATGGTAAGCATGCTATCATGGCAGTTACTCACACGCATGCAAGGATGCTAAAGCATAAAAACTCACCAAGTACTCCAAGCCAAAACAGAAACTACATTAGAAATCATGCATGATCCTAAGTATACAGAAATGCCTAATGCAACACACGCAAAAATGCAAACTATAGCAGGCTCGGCTATTCTAAACATGGCATATGGAATGCTACAGCTAACATGTATTCAACTTGGAATTGAAATACAAATGCAGTTAGTATGATGCGCCGAGCCCGGTGCATGCAAGACAGATGAATGAATGCAAACATGCTATCATACTGTATGCTAATTGAAATATGCCCTAATCTAACCATCATAAGCAGGTAAATAAAAGGGAAGAAAGACGTGGGGTTAGAAGACATACATCACACTCACGCACACTTATTATAATTATGCCCTCGCGTAGAGGGTCCGAATAAATATACAGTCCCAAATAAAAGAATAGTACAGTCCAAATAATGTACAAATTCCTAATTAATTTACAAATTAACTAAGAAAATAATAAACTGGCATGCAAGCCAAGGAATGCCTTGATTCTGATGAATGATGTATGTTTAGGCTGCCTTGCGCGGAAATCCACTGGGATGCCCTAATTAGCCTCTGTTTCGCAATGGTTTTTTGGAAAGAGCGCCAAGCCTCGGAAGACTGCTGATTCTTGATTTTGCTGCAACAGAGAGCAGGAAAGGGGCATAGTAATGTATTTTCACAAATGTATGCATGCCTCGATCCTCGTGTCACCAATCACGCATCTCGATGCATGATGGCCGAGGAGTCGAATTGCACAATTCAATATAGAATGAATGCACATGAAAACTCAACTAAAACCTAACTCCATCATGGATAATCCGGAGCGTTGGTGACTGGGGAATTGAGACGCGTTCCATCACTCGGAGTACGAAACGCACCTCGTTTCCCGTGCTCGGGCTAACCCCTATCCCGAACACAATGCAATATGCATGACATGCATGAAATGCAACTAAGATACATCATAACATGCAGCATGCTATGAAATGGCATACACGATGCACGAGGTAACATGGCATACACAATGCGCTAACATGCAACCTAGCATACACAATGCTATGGAATGAAATGGCATACACAATGCATAATGGACTTACACCAACATGAGTGGATCTCAGCCACACTCACACAAGAGGCCATTAGATGAAAATGAGACACTCGAGATGCGTGCACGCGGGCACGCAAACCGAGGATCGAACCTACGGCACGGAATGCCACTCTAACAAGACATGACAAAACATGGAATATGGCATACTCTCATGAAAATTTCAGAGGCAAAATGAGATGCAAAACAGCCCCAAAACATGGCAAAATGGTACCTGATGCATGGAACGAGTCCTGAAACATGAATTTTGGCGCACGAAATGGCCTATAGCTATGCAATGCATGCAATATTCGAACATAAAGTGTAAATAAAGAAGAAAGGAAGCCCCAAAAAAAATCATGTTTACAGTTTAAATCAAGGCCAAACAGTGGGCACAAATGGGGCTAAATTAGCATGCAAAAATAGCCCTAAAAGCAAGATATTGAAGCAACTCACAGATTCTGGCCCCGAACAGAAGAGGGGCCTTCTACAACATTGAAGAGGGTTCAAAAATATGATGTTTTACATTTTTCAACAAACCCCAAAAACAGATACAAGTATGCTCAAAATGCTATGCAAAATAAGGGCCAAAATGGAGATAAAGAAGCAACTGATGTATGCTGGTCCCAAAAAGGTGAGGGCCCTTCAACAATGTTGAAGAGGGCCCCAAAATATGACCTTTTACAGTTAATGGCCGAGCCCAAAACAGTGTACAATTATGCCCAAAATGCAATGCAAGATATGGCCTCAAAGAGAGGCTACAACACAAAGTGTACAGATGATGCTCCAAACAGCAATAGTCTCTTAATGAAACATATAGAGGAGGTCAAAAAAAGGCCATTTTCAGTTCGGACCAAGGTCCAAAAACAGAAGTACAGAGGGCTAATGAATCATGCAAAAATGGGGCCAAAAGGTGAATATAATGGCAAGTGATATATGGAGGCCCCAAACAAAGATGAGGCCTTCAAAAATGTTGAAGAAGAGCTCAAAGTAAGCTACTTCACAGTTTATAATATGCCTCAAAACAGTTTACATATAGGCCAAAAACAACATGCAAGGAAATGGCATATAAGAGGGATAATGAAGTAAGTACCAAATGGGGGCCTCAAACAGTGAGAGGCCCCTAATGAAAGATGAAATAGAGCTCAAAAAAATGCCACTTTCAGTTATGGCTGGAGCTCAAAAGTATAAGCAAGAAGGGCTAAGAAATAATGCAAAAAATGAGCTAAAAAGAGGAAAATAGTAACTCACCATTGTAGACCAATCTTTAGCAACTTCTTGGACCAAGTTTGCTGCCTCCTAGCCTCTGAGAAGACCCTCCTAGCTGCTGGAATGGAGTGGTGGTGTGATGCTAGGTGATGGTGTAGAAATGAGATAGGGTTTAGGAGGTTTGGAGGGTTGAAATGAGAGAGATAGAGGGGCTATGCATACAAGGCTTGAAGGCAAAATTTTCCAACCCTTTGCAAGGGGCTGGAGCTGCTATATATGTAGGCAAAAGGGAGAGAAAAGAGGAGGAAAAAAGGGAGGGAAACCACTCTAAGTTTCCCTCCAAAAAGTGCCCCCCCGGATACAGAATCTGGGGGAAAAAAAAGTACATTTCTGTGATGTGCCAGGTGTAAGGAAGCTGGCCGGCTGGTTATTGGACTTGGAGGTGGCCGGCCGACCCTCTCCATGGCCGGCCGGCCAAGGGTCAAAAGGGCCAATGCAAATTAGTGGCTGGCCATGCCATATTAGTGGCCTCACATGTGTCCTCAACACAACCCTGTGGTTGGAAATTGGCAACTGTGAACCAGGAGAGAGAACAACCCAATTTTCAAAGGGGTTCAAAAGGGTCAATCGAATATCGGCCGCCAGATATTGGTGGCCTCCCGGATGTGTACTTCACAAATATGGGGTTAGGGTTGAGAAAGTGGCCTAGGGTGGTCAACATTGGCTTTGAAGTGAGAAAAGCAGGCGTCGGAGGCGATGATGGGATATAACTGGTTCTTTGGAACAATTACTAGCCTCCCACCCTTCTACGACCTTCTTGGTGATGAAACAGAGGTCCCTGCCAAAAATGAACGAAAACCCATGCGAAATGAGGGTTCGGGGGGCAAACGCTGATTCGAGGCCCCAAAATGATCGTTAGGCACCAGGAGTGGTGTTTGACCACGAAGTTGGTCTCTCGGACCTCAGTGTCCCTCAAAAGGGAGTAAATAAGATGTACGCTAAAAACTGGAGCAAACGGAGGTGGTTAGGCGGTCCCGAACCGAGGCACTCGGTCTGACGGCTCCGAAAACCGGGAACCGGGCTCCGAAATGGGCACAATGGCCTACGGCCACGAAATGTAGCCCACGGCCACTGAGAGATGGTCTACGAGACCTCTCCCTCCCTTTGGGAAAAGAAATAGAGAAAACCGAGTCTGGTCCGCAAACCGAGGCCAAGTAGAGAAAGGGTTCGGAAGTCCGGAGGCAAGGCTCACGGCCGAGACTTTGAGGCTTCTGAACGAGCACAATATGAAACATCATTGAGCACTCAATCGGTGACGTCTGAATCTTAAGGTCGGTCAAAAATGGGATGTCTATACGGTCCTCAACTTTTGGGAAGGGCTAATGGTCCATCTTGGAAAAGAACCATAACACTTGGGCAATCATAGATTCTGTGATGCTGACAAGGTGGCCATCAATAGTGGACAATAGTCCTACTTCAGTGAGTGACTCGTACATGTTCTGGTAGAAGAGCCATACTAGACGAGGATAAGTTGGCGCTGTAACAGTGCACAGGCCCAACTGTTGCTGGAGGCAGAGCTGCTCAATGGCCCAAGAGGTGATTGGGTCATTCTGAAAATAGTTGAGCTTGAATTGTGTGAACTTGTGAAGCGGGCGTGAAGCCCACTCCGGTCGTGGCAACTCAACCGGTGATGGGGGTGAGGATGGTGGTGACGATGGTGGTAGTGCTGCCAAGAAGGACGAACCTCTGGCCTTTTTGGAGGCCTGGGTGGATAGCCGTCTACTCATATCCTACACACACTAAAAGCAAATGCACACACACCCGTGGAACTAGTATGAGAATGAAAATAAGATATTAAAGCACAAGTCTGCCCATTAATATACTATATGCAATTCTCATCATTTTTCTTTTTGTTGTTCTTTTCTTTTGTTGTGTGTGTGTGTAATAAATGAAACTTAAAAATAAAATTAAATAAAATAAACTAGATACATTAACATTTTATTTAAAAACTAATGACTAAATAAATAAAAATGAACTACAGTAACTAATAGTGAATTAAACCAACAAGTAATAATAAGATAATGAAATAAATAGAATCAATAATAATAATAATAATAATAATAATAATAATAATAATAAACAACTAAATAAATAATAATAATTTTTTGTTTTTTGTGTAATAAATGAAACCTAAAATAAAATAAAATAAACTATACACAGTAACATTTTATGTAAATATTGAATGAGTAAACAAATAAAAATGAACTATACTAACAAGTAATGAATTAAATTAACAAAGAATAAAAAAAATAAACACTAAACAACTAAATAAATAAATAGATAACTTAGGAAATCAAATGAATTAGAAAAGCTAAGCATGAGATTTTTTTTTTTTTTTTTTAATGATTTGGGCCGCACATGCGCCTGAGTGGGTCTCATGTGCGTCGGAGATGGCCGCACGTGCAGTCGTCGTCTTCTTGGCTGCTCAAAATTTATTTATTTATTTATTTTAAGGATGAACAATAGATCACTATAAAACTATCCCTAAATCTCACTACAATGGAAGATTGAAAGAAGAAATATAAAGTTTAAACAAAAAGGAATGATTTACCTTTAAATAGTGAAAAAAGAGAGAAAGAAGGGAGATTCGCCGGAAAAAATGGTGATCACTGGAGATTCGACGGACGGAGAGGAAATACGGCGCCGATGGTGAGGCTCCGGTGGTATAGTGGTGGTGAGAAGAGTTTGGGTGAAGGTTGGTGATGGTGGGGGAAAAAAAAATGAAGAATGTTAGTGGTGGTGGGGCTTGAGTGAAAGAGAAAGGTTGGAAAAAGATGATAAAGTAGAGAGAGAGAAAGAGAGAGAGAGAATATGAGAAGTAAAGAGAGCGACAAAATCTGTGAGAGTGATTGTGAGAAAGCCGGGTTAGGTTTTTGATGAAGACAAAATTTTTTTTTTTGAAAGATGAAAAATAAAATAAATTAATAAAAAAAATAAAACTGTAGCAAATTTTTTTTTTGAATGACCAAAAATAAAATAAATACATAAAAAATAAATTAATAAAATAAAACTGCAACAACTTGCCTTTTTTTTTTTTTTTTTTTCAACGCCGCTCCGCACTTCCGGGGTGCAAGCCGTACGTACGGAATTACACCCACACCACCTCGTCCCTCGTGCATATAAAGTAGGCCCAAATTTTTTTTTTTTTAGGAATTTTCCGCACGTGCGGGACCCAGGCCTCATGTGTGGTGACTGTGTCGCACCACCCTTGCGCATCTGCAATTAAAGTAGTAGCCAACTTGTGGATTGAATTTTTTGCCGCATATGCGGTGGGTTTTGCCACACGTGTGGAATATATATATATATATATTTTTAAAGCCATCTGCTTCCTGGCCCAACTTGTACCTTTATTTCACAATCAAAATAAGAATAGCTCTTTGAAAACAAATAAAAGCTTAATAAACATGTTATCTTCACGCGAAAATCACGGGTACTACTTTTCTCCCTGACAGTGTTTGTGACTTTTCCTATTCTCCAATAAGGTGACAAACTAGGTTGATTTGGAATCTAGAATCGAGACGCATAAAGCTAACTCGACCTATGGGGCTGTCATACAGAGTTCAAGCTGGGGTGGTTTTGAAGCAATCTCCACACCCTTAGGTATTTAAACCAGACTCTAGTATCAAAAATTCCAAACCTTTGCGTTCTAGGCTTTGCTATTCGAACTTTAGTTTCTACCGTCTCAATTGGTCTCTTAGGAACTCACCACAAACACAATTAGGTGGCTGTACCAGACCGTAAGAGGCTATTTGGGCACGGCTAACACTAAAAGAATTACACCTTTAGAGGAATTAAAGTCTCCTAGACTCAAAGCAATCACTATGGAAGATATATTGGGTCCGTCAAGTAGATGACCTTAATCATCTCCCATTTCTCAATACCGTCCACATAGTGTTTCAATCTTTGGCCATTGACCTTGGAGGTCGTACCATCTTTGTGGATTTTTAATTTCAACCGTCCTATGCAGAAAGACTTCTACAACCTCATATGGGCCATCCCATTGAGACTGGAGTTTACTCGGGAACAACCGCAATTTAGCATTGAACAACCACATTTTTTGATGAGGCTTGAAGGACTTGCGAGCGATATGTTTATCATGAAATGCCTTAGTCCTAGCCTTGTAATTTTTTGAGCTCTCATATGCATCATTGCGGAGCTCCTCTAACTCATTAAGTTGGAGTTTTAAGTGGTCACTGGCTTTGGCCATATCAAAATTGAACTTTCTAATAGCCCACAAAGCCCGATGTTCTAACTCAACAAGGAGATGACATGGTTTCCTGAACACAATCATATATGGAGACATCCTGATGGGTGTCTTATATGCAGTGTGATAAGCCCAAAGTGCATCAACTAACCTAGTGGACCAATCTTTCCTATCAGGCCTTACATTTTCTTGAGGATGTATTTAACCTCCCTATTAGACACCTCTAATTGACCACTAGTTTGGGAATGGTAGGGAGTGCCAACTTTGTGAGTGATCATGTATTTGCGCACTAATGCCTCGAAGAATCGGTTCCAAAAATGCTTGCCACCGTCACTTATTATGGCACGTGGGAACCCAAAATGACAAAAAATGGTCTCATGGAAGAATTTAATTCATTCTGGTGGCCATTGCCTCAACCCACTTGGAGACATAATCCACAACCACCAAAATGTATTTAAATCCAAAAGATGGTGGAAAGAGACTCATAAGATCGATGCCTCAAATATCAAAAATCTCAACAATCAAAATAGGGGTCATCGGCATCATATCTCACCATGGCATAGAGCCTATGCATTGACAATGCTCATACGCTCTACAGAAGTTATGGGCATCTTTGAAAATAGAGGGCCAGTATAACCCACATTGTAAAACCTTGGCGGCTATTTTCTGCCCACTGAAATGGCTACCACATCTATGAGAGTGACAAAAGGTGAGAATGCTATGGGCTTCACTCTCAAGCACACAATGTCGAATCACTTGATCCGAACAATACTTGAACAATTCCGGATCTTACCAGAAATAGTGTTTGACTTGTGAGAAAAATTGGTCTTTGTCTTGCTTAGACCAACTTTTTGGAATTTGACCAACTGCCAAGTAATTGACTATGTGAGTAAACCACGGAAGGGTTACGTGTGAAACTGTAAGAAGTTGCTCGTTCGAAAACAAGTCATGCAAGGCTAAGGGATCACTCGTGTGCTCAATAAAGATGATGGATAGATGATCCGTAACTACATTCTTGGATCCCTTATTGTCTCGAATTTCTAGGTTAAACTCTTGAAGGAGTAGAATCCACCTAATCATCCTAGGTTTAGTCTCTTTTTTGGACAATAAGTACCACAAAGTAGCATGGTCAGTGAACACAATGACTTTAGACCCTAGGAGGTAAGATCGGAACTTATCAACTACAACGACAACAGCTAGTAACTCTTTCTCAGTAGTAGTGTAGTTTAATTGAGCATCAGAAAGAGTACGACTAGCATAAGATATAACATGGGGCACTTTATTCACGTTTTGGCCTAAGATTGCGTCGATGGCATAATCAGATGCATCGCACATGATTTCAAAAGGAAGGGACCACTCAGGAGATTGCATGATAGGGGCAGTAGAAAGGGTCGCTCGCAATATTTCAAAGGCTTTAAGACATGCCTCATCAAAGACAAAAGGTGCGTCCTTAGCAAGTAACCCACACAAAGGACGGGATATTTTATTAAAATCTTTGATGAATCGACGGTAAAAACCCGCGTGCCTTAAGAAAGACCTAACTTGACGCACAGAATTTGGTGTAGGAAGGCCTGCAATGAGGTCAACCTTAGCTCTATCAACCTTTATACCTCGAGAAGATATGATGTGTCCCAACACTATACCCTCGCGAACCATAAAATGGCTCTTCTCTCAACTCAAAATTAGGTTTGTCTCCACACATTGCGTAAGTACTTTAGTTAAGTTCTGGAGACACTCCTCAAAAGACGGCCTAAACACGGAGAAGTCATTCATGAAGACCTCTAAGAATTTCTCTACCATGTTAGAGAAGATAGCCATCATGAACTGTTGAAAGTTCGCTGGTGCATTGCAAAGCTCAAAAGGGCATTTGGCGATAGGCAAAAGTGCCAAAAGGACATGTGAAGGTGGCCTTTTCTTAGTCAACGGGGTACACCGGGACTTGATTATACCCCGAGTAACCATCAAGAAAACAATAAAAATCCTGCCCTGCTAACCTCTCAAGAATTTGATCAATAAATGGCAAAGGAAAATTGTCTTTCCTAGTCATAGAATTCAATCGCCTGTAATCAATGCACACTCGCCACCCAGTAGTGGTTTGTGTGAGGATTAACTCTCCTCTCTTATTCTCAACAACAGTGATACCTGATTTCTTGGGCACCACTTGCGTGGGACTCACCCACTTGTTATTCGAGATGGGGTATATAATACCCGCATCTAACAATTTTAATACCTCATTTTTCATCACCTTGTTCATATCGGGATTAAGCCTTTATTGCATTTCATGAGAAGGTTTGGTGTCCTTCTCTAAATGTATATAATGTATGCACATGGAGGGATCTATCCCTCGCAAATCATCCATCAACCACCCTATAGCATTCCGATGTGCCACGAGAACACTTATTAATTGACTCTCCTACTCTGCAGTCAAGTCAAATGCAATGATGACAGGTAAAGTATCCTTAGGCCCTAAAAATGCATACTTGAGTGTGCCTAGGAGTGGCTTCAACTCAAGTGTAGGCGGTGTAACTAAGGATAGTATGGCAGGTTCTCTAGACAGAGGAAGAAGGGACTCAAATCAGGCTTTCCATGGAGGAAAATCCGGTATATAAGGAGAATTAAGTAAGGCATTCACCTCCTCCACTAACCCGTCAATATCAAAATTTTCAAACCCAAAATGAGTTAAACAAGCCTCTAGAGGGTCTTCGATAAGAATGGAGGGTAAAGCCTCATCTACATTCTCATCCACAGCATTTACAAATAAACACTCCTTTCTCTCATGGGGTTGTTGGGATGCTTGGAAAATATTAAGTTTCACTTACATATTTCCAAATGAAACTTTCATAACCCCAATATGGCAATTTATGCATGCATTGGCTGTAGCTAAGAAAGGTCGACCTAAGATCACCGGGATTTGCTTCCTAGAGTTGGCTACCGGTTCCATATGTAAGACTAAAAAGTCAACAGGAAAATAAAACCTATCGACCTTTACTAGCATATCCTCAATCATGCCACGTGGCATTTTAAGGGACCAGTCAGCCAACTAGAGAGTAACAGTAGTGGGCTTCAACTCGCCAAGCCCAAATTCCTCGTACACAGAGTACGACAACAAATTGACACTAGCCTTTAAATCTAACAAGGCCCTATCAATGAAATGATCCCTTATAGTGCATGCAATGGTTGGGACACCAGGATAAGGGATGTATGGATTCTCGAGAAGAGAGGAGCCGTAGTGGTCCCCCCCCGGACTGCCCGGATCCCACGAGTGAATCAAAAGTTGGATCTACATTGGATCTCACCTGAATCGCCCCATCTATCCTCCTGAGGAGGAGTTTGGTTTCAAACCCCGGTTCGAACAGGAGGAGTACGCTATGCTAATGTGCCTTGGATGATCTACATCTCAGGGTCTTTAAGCTTGGGGAGTGTGTCATTCAATAAAATGGAGTTTACTTGCTCCGTAAGTATGACTTTTTGGGACACATGTGTCCTAGATTTACGCTTTTGCGTACAAAGGTCTTTCAAAAATTTAGCAGGAGGGTACTTGCTTAATCGCGGAAGGTTGATTTTAACTTGTTTAAAAACCTTCATCATCGTTTCCATGGATATCGCCTTCTTATTGAAAGGCGACGGTGTCTCAAGGCATTGGGGAAAGGGTGCCTTGGGCTCATGTGAAGTGCTAAGGGCTAAGTCATCCCCTTAGGTGTCTCTCCCTCACTCTTGCTCTCTTTGGGTTGACCACCATGATCACTCTTCTTAGCCTTAGTTACATCAGACACAACCGGACGAGGCTTTAACTCTCTCCCACTTCTCAAAGTAATCACCACTTGCACCTGCTCATGGTGCTTTCCATTCCCACCCGACCCCTCTACCCCATATTGACCCTTAGGGTTGGCTACAGTCTGACTCAGTAATTTTCCCTCCTCTCTCCTATTCATGTTATTAGCCATTTGACCTAATTGGGCCTCTAGCTTGGCAATAGAGTAAGTATAGGAGTGAACTACTGGTGCTAACCCCTTAAGTTCTGAGAGAACTTTTAACACCCAAGTTTCAAAGGTCAAGTTTCCTTGAGGAACATGCGAGAGTTGTGGTTATCTGTCACAACCCAAACCCGCTCCTATGGGTTTAGCACCGTAACCGGCCAGTAATCCGAGATTATCGAAGGCACCGCTATGAGAAGACAAGATAACAGTCTGGGCATGGCGGAAGCCAATACAGTAAATAAACAATGCCCAATGAGCTGTGACAGTCTATATGCAAAAGATTTTTCATACATACATAGATATATACACAGTATTTACAATCAGTCAGGATAGGGACTTAATCCCTATTTAACGGTACAGTGCAGTAACAGTCTATACAGATACAATATGGTTACAGAGACAGACGGGGGAGATTAAAATACCCCTAAGCCAAAGCTTGGCAGGCTCGGAACCTCGTAGTGAGGCACAGTGGTTGGCTGGACAAAACTGGGAGTCTACCCCGACATTCCTAGCTCTGGTTTGGTGCCTGTTCACCTACATATATATATATATATATATGAGCAGTGAGCGAAAGCCCAGTGAATAACATAATGCGTAAAGGGGTTTAGAATGAATGTCTTTACAGTAATGAAAACAGTTCATTTCGATCAAGATATCGGTTGTTCAAGACAAGATCATATATGTGGTACATCCATTAGCATAACGAGAAATGAGGTCTTAAAGACCGAACAGTAATGATGGCCATCAATTACTAAACAATAGTGGTTCCAACGAGAGAACCGATAGAGATTTCTATGATATGATCGATGTGATGAGTTGCTAAGGATGCCACTGTCTGATTCAAAATATAGGACATACATTCATTCAGTTAACAATATCAGTTCAGAAAGCAGTACAGTTCAGTTGTTCAGAAGATAATCATTTTGAACATATCTTTACACAGTTGTTACTCACAGAGTTCTGGGCTACAGTGAACTAGAGCGTCTCCTCGGAAGCCAACCCTACACAGTTTACAGATTGAACACACACTAAGCTACACAGTTGGGAAAGATGATAACTTAATCCCTAATTTGCCTCGGTGTGTTCTACATCTATATCCTCATTAAGATGCCTTAAATATGCCCTAGGAATGCCTAGGATGGAAAGAGGATGTAAAGATGCACTCAGAAAACATTTTCAGAATTTTCAGTGAAACAGAGTCTCGCGCGGGTTACTGCTTTCGGCGGACAAGCAAACAAAGGTCCCCGCTCGAGCGGACCAAAAAGTACTGGATAGGTGAAATTCACACTCGACGCCTGCTCGAGCATGTCACCTAATCCTCCGCTCGAGCATGCATTCTTTCGCTCGAGCGGACTGATGAACAGTGCAAAGTATTGGGAGCTCGAATTTCCCGCTCGAGCATCGTTCTCCTCGCTCGAGCGGAAGACCAAAATCTGGAAAACCCAGATTTCAGCTCCAAGTTCAAAATCATGTTTTCAAACACCAAATTCGATCCTCTTGGGCCCATTTTCTGGAAAAACACTTCAAACCCATAATATTACATGTTACAAAGATCAATTTGTAAAATCAAGCCCAAGGTTAGTTCAATTGAACTCAATTTCAAACCAAATCTTTATGAGCAAGATTAAACATGCAACATGCATGAATTTAGTTCAATTCAAAGCTTCAATACATGCTCTAATGAGCCAATTCTTTTCAAAACAAGATGAACACATGGTCTATAACATAAACATGAACATGCATGTATTTTTTCATGAAGAACAACACCAAAACTCAAGGATGTAAACATGCATGCATGAATCAAGCTCTAATTCAACATTTTAGGACCAATTCAAGCCTTAGCTCTACAATGAGGCATGAATCATGCAAGGACCACTTAAAGACACAATTAAGAGGTTGAACTCCTTACCTAAGGTCCTTAATTCCAAGTATGAAAGCTCAATTGCACAAATCTTCTACAAATTCTTCAAGTTCTCTAGCCAAACTCTCAAGAACAAGTCAATCTCTCACTCTCCCTCTCTCTTGATCGGTTTTGCTCTCAAAAGTGGCTGATGGAAAAGTTGTAACAAATGCAATACAAGGCTTAAACAAAAGGCTAGCAAAGTCCACTAAGTGGCAAAGTTGTAGATAAATCTAACTTATGTAATTTAGCTTGTTTTAATCTAATTTAATCATATCAAATCACTTTTCAGATAAATACACCAAAAAATCACATAAATTCTCATGATCCTAAATCATCAATCAATTTTCGGTTCGGCCGCCGATAAGGCCTTCAATTAACAGTTTAAACATAAAAACTGAACAGATAATCAAATAGTCAAACAGATAGGAATGCATTTAAACTAACACATACTTAATCAATCAGTTTCGGATTTCAGTCAGTCAGTTCAGTATTTCGATTACTTCAGTTATCAATCATAATCAGTCTCGGTTTAATAGTAATCAGTGGTTATTTGGTAAACAGTGGTGAGGGTTATTACATTATCAGTAAGGTTGTGGGGGTCGATAAGGTTATGGTGGCCGGTAGGAAGATTGGTTGGCAAAATTATTAAAATTCTACCTTGGTGGTGAAGGATTGTAAGAAGTTCCTTGTGAAAGAGGTCTCCATGAAAAATTAGGGTGATTTCTCCATCTTGGATTATATGTATTGGAATATGGGTCATTATCCGGGTTGGAGAATCCTTGAGCTGTGTTCACATGCTCTTGGACTAACTCCCGAAACTGTGATGCTGAAGGGCACTTACTCAAGTCATGAGCAGGACTCGCACTACCTGTTGGGCTAACTCTAGGTTTTATCCTTATTCATAAATGCCCCATCTTTTAGAGGCTCATTCTTGGTTCTTGGGACTTAGGGATTCTTGGAGGCATGGTGAAGGGAATTATCAATTAAGTTCTCAAATAATTGCCATACCTCGGCGTCATTTTTGGACATGAATGTCCCACCACAAGAAGAATCCACTATTTGGTGGTGAGGCTTAGTTAAGCCATAGTAAAAGGTCTGCACAAGTTACCAATCAGGCACTTGGTGGTGGGGATACTGTTGGAGAAGGTCACGAAGTCTCTCCAATGTCTCATGAAATTGCTTGCCATCAATTTGAGCAAAATTAGTGATATCTCATCTGAGTTCATTGGTCTTACCAATGGGAAAGTACTTCTCCAAAAACCTCTGCTGTAATTAGTCCCAAGTTGTGATCGACTTAGCAGGTAAGGATTTCAGCCAGTGTTTGGCTTTGTCCTTTAATGAAAATGGAAACAAACACAACATTAGGGCCTCATTGGTGAAATTTTGGATCCTCACTGTAGAAAAAATGTCCAGAAGTTCATTCAGATGTTTGTAAGGGTCATCATGAGCTAGTCCATGGAATGATGGAAGCATTTGGATGGTTCTGGACGTAATCTCATAATGAGCAGCAGTGGTGCCGGGTAAATGAATGCATGATGGTGATATATCTGCAGTGGGTGTGAAGTAATCCTAAGGGTTTGGTTGGGCCCATTTAGGCCATTCGGGTTTTCCATCTTTATTGGTTCGAAGTATGGATAAGGGTATTCAAGCCTAGGAATACGGGAAGAGGCTCTAAGTTTCCTAAGAGTACTTTTTAGTTCAAGGTCCAAATTCCACAATTCAGGGCAACAAGAATGGCGCCCGTGCATACACTACACACATACAAAGTTCCGACTCTGTGCACTAAGTTATGAAAACAAAAATACCAAAGAGGAGAATACTCACAGCGATTTAACGAAAATGCTTTACTCATCTTGTGAGTGCTTGATGTGTAGACGTTATCTCCAATTTCCACTTGAGCTCTCTAGTTGTAGCACTTTGGTATTTTGCTTGTGAGTATTTGCTCCTTTTTTTTTTTTTTTAAAGCACTTTGGTGCTGAGGTTTGTTTTTAAAGTTCGGTTACGCTCCGCTTGCACTTCGGTCATCGCTCCACTTACAAACACTCTACACAATTAGCAACACAAAAATATAAAATTCTAAACTAAAAATTAAAATAGGAATATACATTTAAATTACTCAATTTCACCAAAAGTCCCTGGCAACGGTGCCAAAATTTGATGGGCCGTTACACACACTAAATATAAATATTAAACTATACCAAATTCTTTTAGAATAATGGAGAGTCTAGGTATCAATCCACAGGGACAATTGTAAAGTTAAACTATTTTAAATGCTAAATTCATAAATTCATTTTGATAAAAAGATTGAGGGATTCATAAGCTAATAATAATTAAATTAAACAAAGAGAATAAACTAGCAATTATAAAAGATGAATTTACTGATTTGGGGAAATGCCTAAGGCAATAAGTTCACCACTAGTTACGTAAATAAGGTTTCAATTTGAAATCAATTATGTTACAGTTCGAACGAAATAATATTTCGCAACTACAAGTTTAAAGCATTTATCAAGAAAATCATCACGTTCAATGTACAGGCACGAACCATCTCAAGTAGTACGAATCGTTCACTCTAAACTAGAGTAGCGACACTATTCGTCCCTCATACCTTGAATATGAAAGAATAGAAAACTATTGTATGGTTCGTCGTATACCTTGAATATGAAAGAATAGAAAACTATTGTATGGAAAAAATTCAACAATCACATAAAGCCGAATACTTGAAGAAATAGTGAAAAAAATATATATATGAAACTTCTAAAATACCATACAATTGTTCAAATCTTCACATAATCAAAAATCAAAAAAGAAAACCTAATTACATAGCCAGAGTTTCATCAAAGCCCTAGAAAAGAAGAGCCTAGCCACTCATGGAGGAGTGCGAAGAGATGGAAGAGATGGAATCCTCCATGAGAATTTGCTTTGAAGATTGATAATCACTTTTTCCAGACTCTAGCCTTCTCTTTCTCCTTCAAAATTTCAGAACCCTAATACAGCCTCCTTTTTGTCTTTTTATACCTTGGCTCTTTTTCAAACAAGTTAAAAAATAGCGGCATGATTTTTGAGGTTCTACCACATGTGTAGAAAAAAGTCAACGCACGTACATGAAGCACTTTTCTCCACAAGTTCTGCATTTTTGCTCATTTTATGCTCCCACTATATACAACTTGATTGACATTAAACAGACATAAATATATAGTTTGACAAGCAAGTAAAGTTAAGAGATTCTAATTAACGACCTTAGTGTTGCACAATTCGACCTTAATCATTCACACATTTCTATAATTTTTGAATTTTTTTCTTCTTATAAATCTTCCCAATATAATGAATAGAAGCGCAAAAAAAGAAAAAAAAAAGAAAAAGAAAGAAAAAAAAAAAGAGTATGCAAAATTCTTTTATACTGTAGCTCAATGTGATCCACTCACTTTTAAACAAAACACTCGTTAAGATGGCTTTTATTTCAAAAATAACATTGTCATTTCTTGTATTATTTTTTTTATGAACAGAGTTTTCCTCATGAATAATTCACACAATTTTTTTCTCAAATTTTTTTGATTAGCACTTTAAGCATGTGCTATACTGCTTTAAACTTTAATCATCCAACAAATGTACTTTTTCTTTTATCTTTATTGATTTATTTAGAAATACCAAGGAGTTGGAATAGGCTGGAGGATGACATGACCCTGGTTACATGTCCTGTTAGCTGGACAGTCTTGTGAACCCATGAGAGGTGTTTAGAAATGAATAAATTCAAGAGAAACTTTCCAAGGAAATTGACAGAGAGTTTTGGGGCAACAGCTATGAAGAAGTGTGGGATATAGCTTCGAGATTGGACACCCTTTGATCCTCTCCCTGACCAAGGACCACTACCCTACACTACAAACTAATCTTATCATCTTGTAGGACATACCCCAAAGTCTAGTTTTTTCCAACTTCAGGGCATGGGCGCGCCTTCTCTTGTTAGGTGTGTGGGTTGTTAACTTCAATAATTGTAGGATAAATTACACTCCCCTTTCTAGCGATTTTAAAAATATATATATTTTTTACATAATATATCGATCCCTCTTAAAATTTTAATTCACAAGTCTTATGTTATTAATAATTCGTTAGTCATATAAATGAAAAAATATTATTATCATCTCTTATTAAGATGTGTATTTATCTTTTTCTATTTAAATGTCTATCTAATATTGGTTATTTTATCTTTACTAAAATGGAATCGGTGTAATATGTCAAAAATGTGAAACTAACTGATTTTTGTTTTTTTTTTTCAAACCTTAGAAGAGGCAAGTATAATTTATACCCATAATTTTTCAAACCTCAATATTGTTTCATCTATAAAAATTTTCACCATATTATATATTGATTGAGACTATCATATAAATAATATCACAAAAGTGTACAATTTGAGGATAACATTGGGACCATAGTTTGAGGATGACAAATCACAAAGTTTGAAGTTTTAGGTAGAGCAACATTTTGACTAGTTAATTCCTAGATGAAAGAAAGGTGTGGAAGAGCACTGAAAATCTGAAACTAAAGAAAGTTCATACTTTTCAAAGCCGTGCACATGGGCAAGTTTGGCACTTATATGAACCGTCCGATTCAACAATGGAAAGTAGTTATTGATGATAGTGTATCAAAACAACACTTGCAAAAAATGTAGACCCTCATGGTTTATTATATGGTGCCCACATGAGCATAATGGAGCCAACCATCTTTGTTTGATCTTTCTTGTCAAGAATATTCAGTAATTGCACCCTTGGATGGGAGTAACCATATTATTTATTTATTATATATATATATATATTATTAGAGAGTTTTCAATTTTCAATTTGTAACTTTTTTTTTATTTTTATTTGTATCAAATTTAAATTTGATAAATAAAAAATACTCAAAGACAATTTCTAATTATATCATCAATTTTTTATCAAATCAAGGGAGAATTATTTTTTTCATCAAATTCAAATTTGATGAAAATTTAAAAAGATAAAGCATCGGTGATGATTTTTTTTCCTCACCAAATTTGATGAAAAGAGAAATTTAGGATAAGAGAGAATATTTAAAATGATTTTGATGAAAATTTTATGAAAGAATTAGAGTAGTTCGTATCAAATCATTTTTTTCTTTCAAATTTGGAATCAAATTAGATAAAAAATAATAAATAAATAAAGTAGTAAAGTGTTGGAGATGCTCTCAGTTGAGATGGTTGATTTTTTAAAATAATTATTTAATAATTTCAAAGTATGAACTCAATATATTGATGTGGTGTGTAAGGATTAATAGAAATAGTAATCATGAGATGGATAGAGTTGACCTGATTTTTAGTTGGCTGAGTAAGAAATAAGGTTAGCCATTCGTATGTTTGTGTACGAGAAAATCGCATATACATGTCACAGTATTACTCAACACCACTAAATAATTATTTTTGCCACTCAAATCATGAGCAAAGATATTAGGTTATGTGAGTCTTTTGGTGGGATAATGAATGAAAAATTACCCATATATTTATGTGCTTGTTCAATAATAAAAGAGTATATGATTTTTTTTAAGAGAAAAATAATATAAATAAAGTCATCACATTATCAGTTATCATTGAACGACACATGCAACCATGCTGAATTAAATCCTCACTCCCCTGATAATTTATGATAATAAATGGTTTGGAGTATCCTAATTATCTAAATATTTGTAAGTAATGTGGAAGATTTAATGAGGTACATATATAGTTAATACTAATAGAATCTCCCTCACAACCGAACACTTGAAAATGAATTCATTGCCAACAATAAAACCATATAACATGATCCATGTTCTAAAATATACTTTAAATAGAAGGGTTGATGTCACCGTCTAAAAATCTAAATTCAATCAAAACATAAATTTTACAAATCTTTGCGAAGTGTTTGATTCATTGAAATGAAATGATATTTCATTTTCCATTTGAATATTTATTTTCATGTTTAGTTTAATAAAATGGGAAGTAATTTACATTAAAAAGAAATAAAATTACCATTCAACAATTTAGGAGAAAAATAATTCAATTGAGAATTCTCATATTCCGTTTCTGCTTAAAACCATTCTAGCAAACTGAATGCTACCTTTCTCTCATCCCAAAGAGCCCTCTCGGTTATAAAAAATAAAAAATAAATAAAAATATGCACTTAGGAAAAGAAATGCAAAGAAAGTGAACAGTGGTGGACTTTTGTATGGGATAGATAACTGGGCTAACATGCCTTTGATATCCTGTGGATGGGCTGGACTTAGAATTGGGCCCTACTTATTTAGTTTCCCAAGCTGTGACTAATTGGATCCAGCTTGAGAATCACTGAGACCTGAACTCTTTTGTCTTTTTATTTATTTATTATTTACTTAATTTTAATGAGAAGAAAGGAAGAGCCTTTGGCCCACTCTGGAAAAGTGACCTCCAATACTTGCAATTATTAGTAAAATCACAGTTAAACGGTTGAGTTCAGAAGCCACTAGCAATAGTTAAATTTAAGGTGTTTGAGTTTCTAAACTATTTTACTACTTACTCATTGGACTACTTTTTAAACATATTTTATTTAACCTTAAAATATTTTCTCAGACTGTAGCTTTTAACCTTAATTGGATCCAGTTTGAGAATCATTGAACCAAAAAAAAAAAAAAAAAGAAAAAAATGTATCTTGTGGACTTCTCTCCCACTAATTGATATTTGTAGATCACACACTTGTCATAAGTAATTTGTGTTGTACTTCATTAACAAGTTACTTTAAAGTTGTGTTTGGATTAAATATTTAAGAGAATTTATAACAAGAAGTTAAAATGTAAGAGAAAATTGAAAAAAAAAAAAAAAAAAAACTTATATATTTCATTCACTTTTTTTCTTAATTTCTTCCTTTTCCTCCATAAATTCCTACTCAAATTTTGGATGGAAACAAAACCTAGGTGATTACATAGAAATAAATATAGAAATGATCTACAGTGACCATTCACTTTTACTGAATTAATGTGTCTTGTTAAAGGAAGAAAGTTGGAGACAATAAGTTATCCATCATCTAAAGTTGCACATACTTTTGACCAAAACATTGTGTTTGATTTAATTAACCATTTCATAATGTTTCAGTCTCTTTTAATCACCACTCACTTATACTAAAAAGTGAATCATGGGTTTATATACTTGATAAATATTTGCATATAGCGTTTGAAGTACATACATATACTATAAAAAACACACATATATATAAGAAACAAAGTATTAGGTTAAGTGTCAATTTGGTACCTTATCCTCCCCAAAAAGAGGAATTAAAAAAGTGATAAAAAAAGTTCAAAAAAAAAAAAAAAAAAAAACAAAATAAGTGAGACAACAAAATTTGATGATTATCATATTGGCTTGTGGAATCTTTCTGTTCCTAACTTGGCTAAGATGTGGTCAATGAGGGTGGAAGTGCTACAAAATCAAATCGATGAATAAAAAATAAAAATAAAAAAGTCCAAGTCACTTTGGTACATTATTTGAAAAATCTAGAAACTTCCTAGATGTTGATTTGTGATTATGTATCAATTTTAAGTAGAATATAACAATCCCAATCAAACAATCAAGAGAAAGAGACACAAAGATTTTACGTGAAAAAACCACAATTGGACACCTTCCAATTGTGATAAAAAAACCACGGGCAACAGGCACAAGAACAATCCACTAAGAAGATATAAAGGAATTACATGGTATCACTCTCAATTATCTGGCGAATTCACAACGCCTAATTGAACCAACCTCTATGTGCCTCTTCCAACCCCATCTTGACAGAATTGTCTTCGATGAGCCACTCGATTCCTCCAAAGCTTGGGCTCAATTCTTGAATTCACTGAAGAACAACTCTCTCTTTTGTGTATAACAAACAAACTCATTTGATGTACTCTCTTTAAACCATGAGTTAAATACTCAATAAAACATCAAAGAAAACAAAATATCCCCAGATATAAACCTTTAAGAACAAAAAAGAAGATCTGGAGGACTTCAATCAATTACTTAGTTTTGGGAGAAAACCAAGTATTTATAGAGAACCAAAGCAATTCTAGTTGGGAAAAAAAACCAACTTCTTGTAGAAAATCAACTTCTTGCAGAACTCCAAAGTAATCTTGTTTTTTAAGGAAACCAACTTTTTAAACAACTCTTGTTACAACCTTGGTTTTGATCCATGGAATTTGACAACAAAAAGTCCTAACAATCTCCCCCTTTGTCAAATCCTGGATAAAACCAATCTAAAACAAATTTCCTGACAAAATCTCTCAAGCAGCACCACCAACTATGAACCAACACTTAAATCCATTACATCCAACAAAAACAAACTTCTTTCTGACGGTCAAGATCTGCAAAACAACTATTAATGCCACAATCTCCAAAACAACTATTAGTGCCACAAGAGTATATGAAAAAGCCATAAATATATGACAAGATTATCTTGAAGCATGAGATGGAAAACATGAATAACATGAATAGATGCAACTTGAAGATTTTAAGAACGTGTAGCATGAAAACCTGAAACACATGAAAAACAACTTTCTCCCCTCAAACAACAAAAGCAAGATCATAAACCACACAAGCATGATATGATGATGTAAATATCAGAACATGCAAGAATGCAAGCAACAAAAGCCAATCTTCCTTATCAAACAAATCAAAGTAATCATGCGAACAAACTTTTGTAACAATAAACCAAACTCCCCCTCACTAAAAACAACCACACACACTGAAAACAGTGAACAAGAAGAAAAACGACAAAAAATAATATGGTGAAGCAAGCAAGGAATTTCAAATTTGCACCTTGATACACACAAGACTATCCAAGAAGCACAATTACTTGAAAACACAATGTGCACAGCCTCTAGAAAATTCCTCATAAAAGAAAGTGATGCATTATGTGAAAAGCATAGATCCCATGAAAAAAGTGTGTGTGTGACTCTTGAAGTTCGACAAACACAAGATTCAAATTCTAGTAGTGATATGAAAATGGATCTCACAAGAGAATCTAAGCACAACTAAGGAAAGTCAAACCACTAGGAATCAAGGGGTATTTGATGAGTAAAGGGGGAGGCTCCCCCTCAATCAATGAATCCTTTATTTTTTTCTTTTTTTTTCACATTTTTTTCTCTTTTCTTTCTTTTGCATATTTATTTTCTTTATTTTCTTTTTTGTGCACATTTTTTTTTTCTTTCTTTTGCACACTCATCGGGGGCTGGCACGCTCAAGAGTATGGGAATCGGACCAGAGAAGCATGGATATATTAAGGATGGCACAGGTTGGTGACTCGAGGTAGCCTTTTCCTCATGCGTGGACTACAAAGAATAGAGGGGAAAGCCATGGAGATGCAAAAAGATGGAAGGTGGTTAAGAGACTCAACATCACCCATGATATGCTAGTATAGGTCAATTCCTCTAGAAAAGCAAAAGATATCATGCCAGAAGTCCATAGAAAAAATAATCACTAAAGCAAAAGACTCCAATATTTGCTAATCCAAGAGTGTGTACAAAATGAGACATACTAATCAAAGAACACACACTCCAAAATGAGTAATTACCACAGAAAGCACACACATATTAACATGTAATGGATATTCTCATCAATTCCAATATGCACCAAGGACATCTCAAAAATTCAAACTTGCAAAACCATACTAAAAAAAAATCTTTTTGGTTTTTTTTTTTTTTTTTCAACAATAAAGCAAGACAAAAAAAACAAAACATGCACCCTTTTTTTTTTTTTTTTTTTTAATTAAAAAGAACAGAGACCCAAAAAAAAACTAAAAAGAGAAAACACATTAACACAAGTCAAGTTTTCTTACCCAAATCTTTTTGGTTTTAACAAAATCAAGTCTAGCGGTCTTGGTAAATGTCATGGTGTTGTGAACACCCTCATGAATCTTGGTATTCCGCCTAGACAAGTAAGGTTGTCTCCTAACCCAAAAAGTATTCAAATTTCTACCCTTTTGAGACATTCTCCCATGCAACTTATAACAAAAAGGGCGAATATGACCATGCATACCACAATGATGACAAATAAAAACAGGGTGTACCTTCTTTTCTTTTACCTTACCAACTCTAGGGAGTTTGAGAAGTCTTTCCTCTTGTTGAATCTTTTGTCCTCCATTTTCTTGAGTTCTTGTATCATGAGATGTGGAAGTACTCTGTTTTTGCTCTCTCTTATCTCCAAAGCCAATGCCACTCTTGTCTGAACAGATTTGTTGAGACCCAATGATATCCTCCAAAATCTTTGATCCTTTGTTCCAAAGACTAATGGTAACCATGGCAACCTTGAGCTCTTCCTCTTTTTTGATCATCAGTTCTTCCAAAGCAACTTGAGACATCTCGAGAGATTCAATCTTTTCTTCATACATGGCACGAGTTTCCTGTAGCTCATTTCTCTCTGTCTCACAAGTCAACAGTTTTGTACAAAGAACTTGTTGATCATCAGCTATCTTGATGGCATTGATCCTAGCCTCGGAAATCTCCTTCTTAAGTTTGACATTCTCACATTCACATGCTTTGAGTTTTGTTGTGAGTTTGTCATTTAATTTGAATAACTTAAGAGACTCCTTATACAACTTTTTATAAGCTTGCTCAAGCTCTTCATGATCACTTTCCGAGGATTCATCATCACGAATTGTATCCATTATCACAAATCAAACAGGATCTCGTTCTAAAAAAATATTTTTGTTTTAAACAAAATAGAATGACCCGCTCTGATACCAATTGAAAAATCTAGAAACTTCCTAGATATTGATTTGTGATTATGTATCAATTTTAAGCAGAATATAACAATCCCAATCAAACAATCAAGAGAAAGAGACACAAAGATTTTACGTGAAAAAATCACAATTGGACACCTTCCAATTGTGATAAAAAAACCACGCAATGACCACAAGAACAATCCACTAAGAAGATATAAAGGAATTACATGTATCACTCTCAATTATCTAGCGAATTCACAACGCCTAATTGAACCAACCTCTATGTGCCTCTTCCAACCCCATCTTCAAAGACGAATTGTCTTTTCGATGAGCCACTCGGATTCCTCCAAAGCTTGGCTCAATTCTTGTAATTCACAACTGAAGAACAACTCTCTCTTTTGTGTATAACAAACAAACTCATTTGATGTACTCTCTTTAAACCATGAGTTAAATACTCAATAAAACATCAAAGAAAACAAAATATCCCCAGATATAAACCTTTAAGAACAAAAAAGAAGATCTGGAGGACTTCAATCAATTACTTAGTTTTGGGAGAAAACCAAGTATTTATAGAGAACCAAAGCAATTCTAGTTGGGAAAGAAAACCAACTTCTTGTAGAAAATCAACTTCTTGCAGAACTCCAAAGTAATCCTGTTTTTTAAGGAAACCAACTTTTTAAACAACTCTTGTTACAACCTTGGTTTTGATCCATGGAATTTGACAACAAAAAGTCCTAACATTATTAAACATCATAAATTTTTATAACTAAAACTACTTTGATTCATAAATAGATACTGTAAAGTCTAATAACTAAAACCAATTTGAATCATAACCAAAAACACTAGAAAAGTCTTATAACTAACCACTACAATATCTCATAACCAAATTGACCGCAAATTTAACCACTACAGAATTTCATAACTAAACACCAATATAATTCATAATTAGAGGGGATGATACACATTTATTAAAGGGTGTGTGTGGTTGGAAAAATGTCCTCCATAGTGCGAGAAAACAAAAATATAATGGGATTATTTGATACAGCTTATATGAAATATATTATAATTATATTATTCTTTATTTTGAAAGTGTGTTAGATTGTTTGCTATAATTTTATTTATTAAGTAAAAACAACTTAAATAATTTGAAAAAAAAAATTAATTATCCAAACATTTCTCGGACCGCAAAAATATTCAGATTTAATCAATATGCATGATTTATAAATAATTATATATCTATAAATAGGAAAATAAATCATAGAATCTTGTTAAAGAATAAAAATATAGCATAAAGCATTGAGTTGATGGTGGTCGTAATGGGTGAGGAAAAATGGAGGGTGTGGTGGGGCAGCCTCTTTTTTTCACTAATTGCACCAACAGAGGGACTCTTCCAACCAGGCAAATCCACTCACTCAACTTAGGACCATTTATATAAATTACTTTCTGGAGAAATTAAAAAAAAATAAATCAGAATTTGACTTTATAATAAAATAATTTTTTTAATTTTTTAATTCAAATCTTTTTTTATTTCTTTTAATTTAAACTATTAGCTTATTTTCATTAAGTAAAATAAATTTGAAAGAAAAATAGTTTAAATATTTTATATACACTTACATTAAATTCAATCTAGGCCAGCTGCACACTCTCCACCGTGAGGAATCATACTCTATCGGGAGGCGCCTTGTTATGGTCCACCCTATCATGGGCGCCAAAATTTTTTTGTAAGGAATGTTCGGCAATCTAAAAGATCACTTAGTTTAATTGAATGAATCATATTACAGACACCCTGTTCTACATCATTTTACACTATTTATTCATAATGAATATGGGTTGACTCTAATTATGAATAGACGGTATAAAATAGTAAAAAATAAATCATTTTATTTGTCTTCCTCGGGAGGAATTTGATGGTGGGTAAGCTTCACTGAAATAACATAAAAATTATTTTGGTTTTTTATTTTTATTTTAAATATTGCATTCAAACATAATGCAACGTCAAAGAAGAAATTTTAGGTAAATGAATGTGGCACATGTTTGTTACTCAAAATTACATGACTAATTATTCCCTTTAGTTTGGATTGTCCACATCATTCGTTGAAGAGTACAACTCACTCTTTCCCTGTTTATTTATTTATTTATTTATTTTTTTTGGGGGGTGGGGGGGAATTGATAATAAACTGTGTACATTTCACAGGTTAAATTCCTATTAATCATTTTATTTGTTGTTGCTATTTTTTTCTTTTACATTTCACATGTTAAACTGTGTACATTTCACATGTTAAATTCCTATGATACTGTGTCCACTTTGACTTTCATGTACTGTTAAGTCCACATTAATATTCTTGAAAGTTGAAGGGTAGGAAGAAGGGGGGGGGGGGGCGAGGGGAAGATGAGAAGACGTTAGGTAAAAAAAAATTTCAGGCTGATGTATGTGGGGAAAAAAAATTCACATCAGCTATTAACTCGTTTATTGTTCTTAAAAGATATATTAATGTAATTATGGTAAATTTGGGATAATGATTGTACTTTTCTCATTACATAAGAAAGATTAGTGTAACTTACCATAGTCTTAAAATATAAGGTAAATTTCAAATATAATTTTGGGTTCGTTTGGGAAGATAGTTTGTGGTTAAAATAGTTACAAAAGACAAAATAGGCTATTGTAGTCACAACATACAAAATATCACATCCAATCCATAATCATTACTTCTTCTCTTACAAAAAAAGTCAAAAAAGTCAAAAAGTCCTTTCCAAACCAAGTTTTATAGCCCAGGCTAAAATAGCCAAAGAAGTTAAAAGTCAAAAAACCAACCCACTTCTCAAACCAACCCTTTTATATTCTCTGAAATTTTATGATAAAAGTATAATTTTTAAAATTATAGAAACCAAATTATATTTCAAATATATCTAAAAAAGTGTATTTATAATTTATCTTAAAATATATTATGTCATCTTTGGACATTTGCACATTTTGTCAACCAAAAACAATTTAAAATCACAATTGACAATGTTACAAATAAATTTCATCTTTTATATAGATTGTGGGGGCATATTTTGTGAATGACAACACGTAGCCAAGGTGATATTGAAGTGTCAGCCGAGGTGCCATGTGTCTTGGTCATGGCGCTGAGGTGATCTCGGTTAGGCCGAGATTATCTACGGAAATACCAGAATCCGAGATAAATAAATAAGGGACAAGAGTCCTAGAATGGGGGAGGATCTCATTCTGGATAAAGATAAAACTCTTAGAAAGTTTATCTCTATCTATTTGAGAGTCCCAGATAAGCATTGAGTTAGAGTCCATTGAAGCTAGGCTTCTACAAGGATTAGGTTAGTGCTGGCTATAAAAGTAAGGCACCTTTGTGGGTCTAAGGTACGCTTTTTGTATTTAGGCTTGTGAGTAAGTACTATTTGCAATCTTTGAGAGATAACTGAGTATTGACTTAATCATCGGAGTGTCCCGGATGGATGAACCACTGCCAAAGTCTTATCTTTCTATGACAGATTATTTGGGCGTAATTTATTATGCCTGTGCTCTTCTTCTGAATTTTTGTTTGATAGTATGGTCAGAAATCAACACCCATATAAGTTTTATATGAAATTCACATAAATGAATAATGGTAGATAAATGTATTGTCGCACCTTAATATTGTATAGTTAGTCGATATCAACGTTGTGCAGCACATAAATCACACTATAGTAGACAATTAGATTATAACTTAAAAAAATTCAATCAATGCGCGTTGTTCATAATAAAACAAAGTCATATTGTACATATAAAAAAAAATTAAAAAAAAAAGTTTCAAAATTTCGAAACAATGACACCGATGCGCTTCTTAGCAACCCTAGCTAGGGGAGTGTGCAGTGCAGATCGGTGCGGTTTGAGAGAAAAATAGAAATCGTATGACGGGTGGCGGATTGATAAAAGTGTCACTAGAATTTGTCATTTTCCTTATCAAAAACTGGCGGTTCGATTGACAAATAATGACGAATTTGCCTTAGCGGTTCGGGCAGATTGGCAGTTTATAAAAAATATAATTCAAATTACAAAACTTAAATCAAAGAGTAAAAAAAAAAGAGAGATACCGTGATGTTAAGCATCTTGCGAAATTTTCTTCTGATGCAGCAAGTGTAGCAACAACATGATAATATCAACGACTATGCCATCAGTTCATTACAAGCATCTGTGGAAGCTACAATGATCAAATACAATACATAAAATTAATATCATTCAGAGTTTACAATATATTGAAAATGTTTACTGTTGAAAAGTATTTAGATTGAAAAGTGAGCTGATGCAAGTTTGCAACATAGCCAGAAAAAAAAAAAAAAAGATTGAAAAGTGAATTAGAATCCAACATTATTTTGGATTACTGATATCTTGAATTCCCCTCGAGCAATAATGTAATACTATATTCTAAGGTATAGAACAACAAGCAAACTTAAGTAAAAAAAGAATTTTTAGAATCTTATAAAACATGATTTAATAGCGGTGTGGGTCGGTGCGGTTTGGAAGAAAAATAGAAACCGACGGATTGATAAAAGTGTCACTAGAATTTGTCATTTTTTTTACCAAAAATCGACGGTTCGATTGGCAAATAATAACGAATTTGCCTTGACGGTGCGACTCAGTACGATTTTGACAATTTTAACGATTTCAGCAGTATTATACATACCTCTAACCCTGACTAATCATTTCTCATACATCAAAGTGATACAACTCAAATTGTTCCTCGACACACTTTCTACTAACATTTTCATGTAGAATTATAAAAAATGTATAGTTTTATAATGACATACAAATCAAAATATAAACTGAAACCCATAGACGCCCACATACGGGGGTCGTTGTGATTAACTTGTTATTGTGGGCTTCTCACGAGGAATTGATGCCAACCGACTGTGGCATGAGTCGGTGCAAGAAGCATTCAACTTGTTTGATATGAATTTTTATAATTTATTTTTTAAAAAATTAAAATTTTTTATTTTTTATATTTTTTATTTTTATTGAATATTTTAAATTTTGTAAGTAATTTTTTTAATTTTCAGATATACTTAACATAAATATATTTAAAAATATAATATTTGTAAAAAAACTTTAGAAGATTCACTAAATATAAAAAATATATAATAAAAAAAAGAGTTAATTACTTAAAAATCCTATTTACAAATATTATGGTAACTCAGGTCCTATTTAAGATTTTTTTGAACTAATAAGTCCTATTTAGTAAAATTGAGAATATTATCAGTTTTTTTCAAATTTTAAAACTAAGAATATTATCAATTTTGCATAGTAATGTTCTAGATAATTGTTTCACTAATTGAAAAAAAAAACAAAATATGAGATTAAACGTTTTTACCCTTCTAATTATTAGTTGATTCAACTATTCAATATAATCGAGAATATTATCAGTTATTTTATTTATTTTCTTTTAAGTTTTACACATCAATGTTTCATCATCATGCTCCATAGACACAAATTTTTTTTTTTTTTACACAAAAAAATAATTCCGTTTTTTAATTTTTTCAAAAAAAAAAAAATTTTTTTGGGTAAATTACAAATACATTTCCTGAGATTTGCTTAAAATACGAATTGCCCCCTGTGGTTTGAAAAATTACAAATACATCACCGTCAGAATTTTTTATTTAACAGAATTAATTTAAAAAGTGAAATTTCTAACTGTTCACCTATACAATAATAAAATTATCTGAATTATTAATTGAAATAAAATTTTAACATTATTAAAAACTGTTAATTAACTTGATGATTTATTAATAAAAGGGTCTATTTGTTATGAAATTAGAAAACTTAGGTGACATAATATAATTTCTGGGATAATTTGTAATTTAAGTAAATCTCAGGAGGTGTGTTTGTAATTTATTCTTTTTTTTTTTGCACATAATTTTTAAAATTTTTTTTTCAATTTGAAAGTTGATATTTTAAAGTTTTAAAAATCAAAATAGATGTCAAATCATCGTGTTCTTTTATAGATAATAATAAATGATAAACAATCATTGTTTGAAGGACAATTCCGACTTTTAAAAATTTAATGAGACTTGAAGGTCCAACAAATCTTAATAGGTCTTAATGGAATATAAGTTCATAAATTAAGATTTGTATGTAAATACCTTTAAAAAAATATGAGAATTTAATACATTTTTCGTATTTTTGTGTATTTATTGATTTTTTAAAATAATTTTTGAAAAATGTTACGTATCCCAAATAATTTACCAAATTTTATACTAAATCTCTCACATGAACCCACACAAATGTTGTTTAAAATTGTGAAATTAAATAAATAGATTTATGAAGAAAACAAATTATATACCAAGAACATATGCTGATAATTACAACTAAATTTCAATAGAAATACATAAAAAACAATAAAGAGTAAAGAGACAAAACCGAAGCCTGCACGGAAGCAATTTCCTTAAAACAGATTTCGCTGCTTCACAGGTCGAGTCCTTGAGGAAACCCGGCATCTGTCTTCCAAGATATGACGGTCAAAACCAGCTACGGCAGAAGCACTATCTGTCTAGCTTAGCGAACAAAACAATGACAGCACTCTCTCACAATAAGAATTATCAAGCAAAAATTTCTATATTGAAACTTGACAGGAGGGTCTCAATTTATACATGTATAGGGGAGAGAGGAAGAGTCTCTAGCCTTTAAGGCTAGTCATTAAAACACCAAGCATCCATAGCCCCTTTCCACAAAATGAAAAGTATGGATGCCCAAAGGATTCACACCCTTTAGCGAAGAAAAAAGATTTAAATACTTTTTAAAATCCTATTCATGAATCTAACATCATGAAGCAATTTCTTGGCAATTTCTTATTCAAAACCCAATGATTTTTAGCTCACTTGGACCCAACACAAAAAATGGTTAGGACCCACTTTAATATTTAATTAAAGTCACCACACTTTAATATTAAATTAAAGTCTCCAAAAATCATTTTTTCCAACAATCCCCCACATGAATAAAAATTGACCAAATGATTCAACAAACGGACATCGTTCAACAATAAAGACTCTGAGAGAGTACAATGGACTAACCCCGATATCAGAGAAGGTAACTTTTGGCTTTGAACCTCTCCCAGTGAAAACCTATCAAGTTTACTGACAGATCAGTGAATAAGACATCTTGAACTACTCTACCGTTTATATAAACTAAGACAATAGATCTCACACGGGAATTACTCCTACCACCATTATATTCTCACTGGTGTGTCCTGTGTGACCTTGGACACTAGCCTGGTTCAGCGAGTAGTTTCAAAGAATCTTGGCCTGCCCAATTCTTCTAGAAGCGGCCCCACTTCAAACTCACATAGGTGACTCTACTAAAGTATCCTGCAATACTTAGCTCAACAGCTTAACACATAAGAGTCATTAAAAGCTCAGCTTATCCTCTACACTTGCAGGTATCACTGATAGAAGGAATGGCTGGAGGTTTAACCTCCTCAGTGACATACCACCGTTACACGCAATTAGGTTGTCCCATTGAATCTAGATCTTGGGATCTCCAGTCAACTAGGTTGGGTTTCCATTCCGGTAACTTCCAAAGGCCTTAACCCTGTTCCTTTTGACGACGTTTCGACTAACACTCGACTTAACCTTTTGGTTAGCGGATTCGCAATGTTGTCCTTAGACTTTACATAGTCTAAAGAGATAACTCCATTCGAGAGTAGTTGTCGTATGGAATTATGTCTACGACGGATATGTCTAGACTTTCCATTATACATATTACTTTGTGCCCTACCAATTGCAGATTGACAATCACAATGAATACAAATAGCTAGCACAGGTTTAGACCAACGTGGAATATCTCCAATGAAATGGCGAAGCCATTCTGCTTCTTCCGTTGCTTTATCCAAAGCAATAAACTCTGATTCCATCGTTGATCTAGATATACATGTTTGCTTGGAAGATTTCCAAGACACGGCTGCCCCACCAAGAGTGAACATATATCCACTAGTGGACTTTGAGTCCTTTATATCTGATATCCAATTCGCGTCACTATATCCTTCAAGCACCGCTGGATATCGAGTATAATGCAGCCATAATCTCGAGTGTAGCGTAAATACCTTAACACCCGCACAATGCCCTTCCAATGAGAAGCATCAGGATTACTTGTGTATCTACTAAGCCTGCTAACCGAGTAAGCTATATCAGGCCTAGTACAACTCATTAGATACATTAAACTTCCAATTACCCGAAAATATTCTAACTGAGAGAGACTCTCTTTATTATTCTTGGTAAAGTGTAGACTTAAGTCTACAGGTATCGATGGCACACTCGTATCTGATCCACTAAACTTTTCAAGTATCTTATCAACATAATGAGACTGAGAAAGTACAATTCTGCCAGAGATTCTAGTAATCTTAATTCCCAGAATAACATCTGCAATGCCCATATCCTTCATGTCAAATTTAGAGTTTAACAACTTCTTGGTAGTTTTGATCATTTCATCGTTGCTACCTATAATGAGCATATCATCAACATATAGACACAAAATGACATAACCTCTGTCAGTGTCTTTGACATAAATACACTTGTCACATTCGTTGATTCGAAACTCATTTGACAACATTACATTGTCAAACTTCTCATGCCATTGTTTAGGCGCTTGCTTCAAACCATACAAAGATTTGACAAGTTTACAGACTTTCTTGCTTTGTCTTGGAGCTGAAAACCCTTCAGGTTGCTCCATGTAGATTTCTTCATTCAAATCCTCATTTAAGAAAGTTGTCTTTACATCCATCTAGTGTATCTCAAGATTGCGCAAAGCTGCTATCGCAATCACTATGCGAATGGATGTTATCCTAGTTATAGGTGAGTACGTATCAAAGTAATTTAGGCCTTCTGGTTGCCTGTACCCTTTGATAACGAGCCTTGCCTTATACTTGTCAATAGACTCATCGGCTTTCATCTTTCGTTTAAAAATCCATTTGCAGCCTAAAGGCTTACAACCTGGAGGTAAATCTACCAACTCCCAAGTGTGGTTCTGTAAGATGGAGTTAATCTCACTTTTGATTGCTTCTTTCCATAAAGGACTCTCAGGAGAAGTCACAGCTTCGTGGAAAGTTTGAGGTTCGTTCTCAACCATATAAGTCAAGAAGTCTGGACCAAAAGATTTGGATGTCCTAGCCCTTTTACTCCTTCTGGGCTCATCTAAAACCTCAATTTGATCATCACCTGGATCATCAACATGATCATCCTCATTAGCAAGCTCATCAAATTGCTCCAAAGACCTTGGAACCCCTGCATGGGTTCGGCAAGGAAAAATGTCTTCAAAGAAACATGCATTCCTTGACTCCATGATGGTATTCCTGTGTATGTCTGGAATTTTAGACTTATGAACAAGAAACTGATATGCACTACTATTATGTGCATAACCAATGAATATACAATCCACAGATTTCGGGCCTATCCTAACCCGTTTGGGTGTAGGAACCGCCACTTTTGCAAGACACCTCCACATTCGTAAGAATTTATACGAAGGCTTAATGCCTTTCCATAACTCATACGGCGTCTTGTCCACCTTGTTCTGGGGTACTTTATTCAGAATGTAATTTGCAGAGAGAATTGCTTCGCCCCACAAGTTCTGTGGCAATCTAGAACTTATCAACATTGCATTCATCATTTCCTTTAGCGTCCTATTCTTCCGCTCAGCAATCCCATTAGACTGAGGAGAATAAGACGCTGTGGTTTGGTGGATAATCCCAGATTGAGCACAAGTCTCAATAAACGGAGATTCATACTCACCACCACGATCACTTCTTATAGCCTTAATCTTGCGGCCTACTTGATTCTCAACTTCATTCTTATAAAGAACAAACTTATCAATCGCCTCATCTTTGCTTTTGAGCAAATAGACATAACAATACTTAGTGCAATCATCAACAAAAGTGATGAAGTACTTATTGCCACCACGTGATTGTATAAATTTTAAGTCACACACATTACTATGCACTAAATCCAATGGTTCTGAACTTCTTTCAATAGAATAAAATGAAGATCTTGTCAACTTCGCTTCAACACAAGTTTTACACTTGTGTTTTGGATTAATCTTAAAAGATGGTATGTGATCTAACTTGATTAATCTATGTAAAGATTCAAAGTTCAAATGTCCTAATCTACCATGCCACAAATTGGAAGACTCAAGCATGTAAACAGAAGAAGATGCACCTTTATTCATCTTTGGGATAACAGTCATAACATTGAGTTTAAACATACCCCCCAACATATAACCCTTATCCACATACATCCGCTTTTGGTAAGAACGACCTTGTCGGACTCAAAAACCATGTGAAAACCATGTTTACTAAGAAGAGACCCTGAGACAAGATTTTTACGAATGTCCGGAACATACAGGACTTCGTTCAAGGTCAGCTCCTTTCCTGACGTCCACTTCAGAACCACCTTTCCTTTCCCCTCAACAATCGAGGTAGCAGAGTTTCCCATAAACAACTTCTCACTGTTTGTAACCGGTTCGAAAGTTGTAAATAGCTTTCGCCGAGCAGATGTGGCGTGTAGCCCCAGTATCAATCCACCATTCTCTTGGGTTTGAACCCACCAGATTCACCTCAGAGACAACGACAGACAAGTGCATATCATCCTCATCATGGGAGTGCTCTTGTAAGTATGCTATATGAGCACAAGGTTTGGTCTTGTATGGCTTATTCTGCTTGCGGCAGTCACTAGCCCGATTCCCCTCGTTACCACAGTTATAACACTTCCCAAAGAACCGATAACCAGGTTCCTGCGGCTTGTAAGCCAACTTCTTTACAACACCACCCCTTGGCCCCAACTTAGAGCTCTTGTTCACAGGGGGCTTCTTCTTTATCCTAGAAGATTTGCCATGCTCAACGACATTGCCCTTTACTGAGGAGGTACTCCCTCCTTTTTTTCTATTATCCTCTTCAATCCGGAGTCGGACAACCAGCTCTTCAACAGACATTCCATGCGCTTGTGCTTCAAGTAATTCTTGAAATTCTTCCAACCATTGGGAAGTTTCTCAATGATCACAGCAACTTGGAATGACTCGTTCAAAGACATCCCCTTAGCATGAATTTCATGCAAGATCACTTGGAACTCCTGGACTTGGCTTATCACAGTTTTAGAATCTACCATTTTAAAATCAAGGAAACGGCCAACCACAAATTTCTTTGCCCCGGTGTAGACACCCCATTTTTGACCGACCTTAAGACTCAGACGTCACCGATTGAGCGCTCGGTGATGTTGCATACTGTGCTCGTTCAGAAGTCTCAGAGTCGGCCCAGGCGCCCGCCTCCCGGACTCTGAACTCTCTCAGGTTTTGTCTCGGTTTGCGAACCAGCTCGTTTTTCTCTGTTTTCTTTCACGAGGGAGGAGGGTCCGATACTATCTCTCGAAGGGGTGGGCGACTTTTCGTGGGTCAGAGGCCATTTTTCCCATTTCGAGTCTTGCTCGGTTTGCGGGACCGTCGGCCGTGTGCTCGATTGGACCGCCTAACCATCTCCGATTTCTCGGTTTTTGGCATGCATCTCATTTACTCCCATTTAAGGGACACTGGGGCTCAAAAACCCACTTGACCGAACACAACTTCGGTGCGTGACCCATTTTCGGGATCCCGAACCGCGGTTTTTGGCCCCGAGCATTCATTTTGCATCGATGTCTGTTCATTTTGGCGAGACACTCTGCTTTGGTCCTTCCGAGGGACACTGGGGTCTCTGAGACCCACTTCGCGATAAACACCACTAGGTGCGGCCCATTTTCGGGATCCCAAACCACGCGGTTTTGGCCCCGAGAATTCATTTTGCATCGACGTCTGCTCATTTTGGCGAGACACCTGCTTGGTCCTTCCAGGGACACTGGGGTCTCGAGACCCACTTGACGAACACCACTTAGGTGCGGCCCACTTCGGATCGAACCACGGCTTTTGGCCGAGCATTCATTTTGCATCGATGTCTGTTCATTTTGGCGACACCTGCATTGGTCCTTCCAGGGACCTGGGGTCTCGATACCACGTGGCCGAACGCCACTTTCGGTGCTCATAGCCCATTTTTCGGGACCCCGAACTTCGCGGTTTTGGCCCCGAGCTTTCATTTTGCATCGGTTTTTGTTCATTCTTGGCAGGTACCTCTATTTTGTCACACTGAGGAACACTGGGGTCTCCGAGACCCACTTCGCAGCCGAACACCACTTCCGGTGCCCGACAGCCTATTTTCGGGACCCCGCGCGGTTTTGGTCCCCGAGCTTTCGTTTTGCATTAGTTTTTGTTCAATTTTGGCAGGTACCTCTGTTTCATCATTCCGAGGAACACTGCGGTCTCAGATGCCCACTTCGTGGCCGAAAAAAATATCTTTCTTTTGCCCTCAAAATATCTAGATATTTTGCCCTCAAAATATCTAGATATTTGAGGAAAGATATTTCCATCTTTTTGGCCATAAAACCAGCAGCTTCCAGCTGGGGGGAAGGTTAGAGAAATCCTTTGGAGAGCTCCATATGCACGGCTCCTCTCCCTCTCCATTTCCAAGCTTCAAACATCCAAGTTTGCTTCCATTCCTTCATCAACTCCAAGCTCTACCTCCACCATCTCCATTTCAGCAACAAAGGGAGCTTCTTCAAGGCCTAAGGATCATCAAATTGAGGCAACAAGGCAGCAAAAGAATTGTCTTCAAGGGTAAGCACTTAAATCCCTTTTTCTTGCATAATCTTGAGTCAAATATTTACTTTATTTCCTTTTAGTTTTGGCTTTGACACCTACTGTTTTTGTGCTCATTTTGAGCCCCTCTACAACATTGTAGAAGGGCTCAACTTCATTTGGTGTCTCCATGATAGACCTCTTTCAATATCCCTCTTTAGGCCATTAATTTGCATGCTTTGCTAGACTCATTTGGCTCCGGATTTTGGCCTTCATCAGGCCTAGATAAAGCCTTATTTTTGTCTCCTTGTCATGTTTTGTTTAGGGTCTTAAGACATTTGGTGTATATTTTTGGTACTTCCTTTGAAATTCTTTCATTTTACCGTAAATTTGCATGCTTTGTTAGACTTGTTTAGCTACTGTTTTGAGCCTCCATCAGGCTTAGAGAGTGTCTTTTTTTGGTCTATTCTACACTTTTTGTCAAGGGTCTTAAGTGGTTTGGTCATTGCTCATGATACCTCTCTTTATAGCCCCTTTTTGCATGCTATGTTTAGCATATATACATACTGATTTAGAGGTTGTCATCTCTTGAATTTGTGCATATTTTTGTTCCATCTTCAATATTGTAGAACTGATTTTTTGGGTTTGAGCATTGTACATATCACTTGCTTTGTAATTCCCCTCTTTTACCGTATTTTTGCAAGCTTTTGTTTCCATACTTGTGAGCATTATTTGGCCTTGCTTTGTGCTAATAAAATGTTAGTTTAGGGGCTGCCTTGCCACTTTTTTTTATTCCATGTCCATATTCTGTATGTTTAATAGGGCTATAGGCCATTTTGGGTGCATTTCATCGCATTTTGGGCATCGGTTGCAATTTTATCATAATTTGGGGGCTGTTTTTGCATTATCTTAGTTGCTGAATTTTGCATCTTCCTTATGCCATTTGCTACATCTCATTCGCATGTCATTTTGGTGCTTTAGAGCCTCGCCTCGGTTTGCGTGCCCGTGTACGCGCATTTCGAGGCAGCCTCGTTTTATCCGACGGCAGCCTATGTGAGTGTGGTTGAGGCCCTCTCATGTTGGCGTAAGCCCAATTTGCATTTTCATGCTTGTATGCCATTGCCTCGGTTTGCGTGCGGTGTGCACTTCATTTTATCCGAAGCGGCCTCTATGTGAGTGGTGAGGCTCTCCCATGTTGGTGTAAGCCCATCGTGGCATTCCGTATGCCATTTCATTCCATTTCATCATCGCCTCGGTTTGCGTGCGTGTGCACGCATTTCGAGGCTGCTTTTATCCGATTTGCATTTTGTCATCGCCTCGGTTTGTGTGCTGTGTGCACGCATTTCGAACGCCGGTTATCTCGATTTGTATTTTGTCATCGCCTCGGCTTTGCGTGCACAATGCACGCATTTCGAGGCACTTCAGTTTTATCCGATTTGCATTTTTATCATCGCCTCGGTTTGTGTGCCTGTGTGCACGTATTTCGAGGCACTTCGGTTTTACCCGATTTGTATTTTGTCATCGTCTCGGTTTGTGTGCCTGTGTGCACGCATTTCAAGGCACTTCGGTTTTATCCGATTTACATTTTTGTCATCGCCTCGGCTTGCGTGCATGTGTGCATGCATTTCGAGGCACTTCGGTTTTATCCGATTTGCATTTTGTCATTGCCTCGGCTTGCGTGCCTGTGGGTGCGCATTTCGAGGCACTTCGGTTTTATCCGATTTCCATTTTATCATCGCCTCGGTTTGCGTGCCTGTGGAAACGTATTTCGAGGCATTTCGGTTTTATCCGATTTACGTTTCACATCATCGCCTCGGTTTGCGTGCCCGTGTACGCGCATTTCGAGGCACTTCGGTTTTACCCGATTCGCATTTCATATCATCGCCTCGATTTGCGTGCCCGTGTGCACGCTTTTCGAGGCGTCTCATTTTCATCTCATTTTCATCAGCATTGTGCATACTATGTTGTATCTTAGAGTGCATTCATACATTACCTCAGTTTGCGTGCCCGTGTGCACGCATTTCGAGGTTACTCATTTTCATGGCATTGTGCATGCTATATCACATGTTAGCTGCATTTCATGCATACCATGCATATTGCACGGGAAACGAGGTACATTCCGTACTCAGAGTGACGGAGTGTGTCTCAATTCCCAAGTCACCGACACTCCGGATTACCCATGATGGAGTTCGGTTTTGTTGTAGCATTCACCTACATTCATCCCTATATTGAGTTGTGCAATCCGATTCCTCGGCCATCATGCATCGGTATGCGTGATTGGTGGCACGAGGATCGAGGCATGCATATATTTGTGAAAATACATTGCTATGCCCTTTTCACGCTCTCTACAAAAAACCGAGGATCAACAACTTTTGAGTCCGCCCGCATTTCGAGAAACACCGCAAATGAAGCAGTGATCGGGGCATCGAAGGATTTTCGCGCCAGCGATTCAACGACATCATCCATTAGAAGCAAGGCAGCCCCTGGCTTGCATGCCAGTTTTTACCGCTTTCCTAGTTTAATTTATTAATCTGTAATATTCTTTCATTTGGGATCAGATATTATATTTATTAGGACCTCATGAGGGCATAATTGTAATAAGGGTGGGTGAGTGTGATGTATGTCTTCCAACCCCCATTTCTTTCTCCCTTTTATTTACCTGCTTACGATGGTTAGATATAGGGCATATTTCAATTAGCATAACAGTATGACAGCATGTTTGCATCATTCATCTGTTTTGCATGCACCGGGCTCGGCGCATCATACAAACTGCATCGTATTTCAATTCCGAGTTGAATACATGTTAGTCGTAGCATTTCACATGCCATGTTTAGAATAGCCGAGCCTGCTATAGTTGCATTTTTGCATGTGTTGCATTAGGCATTGCTGTATACTTAGGATCATGCATGATTTCTAATCAGTTTTCTGTTTTGGCTTGGAGTACTCGGTGAGTTTTATGCTTTAGCATCCTTGCATGCGTGTGAGTGTTGCCATGATAGCATGCTTATCATGAGGCTAACTGCTTATGTGATATAACTGCCTTGAATGCCTGTGGGTGGAGGTTGAGTTATTTGAATTGAGACAATGCATTGACTGTTTGTTTTAAGCCCACTAGATAGTGGCAAAATCATTGTTTTCGAAGCCCACCCGAGGGTGGCAAATCTGCATTTTAGCCTACCTGCGGGTAGTACCATCACATCATTTTCAAACAAACAAACATGAAATGTTTTGTTCCAATTCAGACGACCCAGTCTATACTTGTTTGCTGCGAGCATCACATAGTAACCTAGGCTAATAAACAGAATAAGAACGCACAAAGTTTTCAAAAACAGATATCATGGTTAGTAGAGGCCGGTCTTTGACCGGGCGAGAGGGGGTGCTCACGATGTGACCTTCCCTAATCGTACCCAAGTTCCCGAGCCAACTTTGGTGATGACGGACACGTGGCCTTCCGACCGAAGTCGTGGTTTCCTAAATTTCCCATTTTAAAAATATTTAGGTGGCGACTCATTATCCGCAAAGCGGTCCATGTTTGGCACTTCTTTTCAAAAATCATTTTTCCTTCAAAACGATTTGCGGATTTGGACTCTTTGGTTCAAGATTGAGAACATAACAAAATCGAGTCGAATCGTAGCGAGGTCCCATGGGCGTTGTTACACCCGGCATCCTCGATCTGTACTTTTGTCGAGAGATTCTCATAATTCTTTTCTTGAGCTTTTGGAACAAAACACACTCTGAGTGAGTCTGCCAAGTTGTTGAACACATAGTTCCAAAGAAAGATAGTCTCTGCTTCCATGTGTCAAGTGCCATGACTTTCGCACTGTCAGCTCATTCTTCGCCACGTGGAGGATCCTCACTCGTAATCTTGGCAATGTTTAGCGTGGTCAAGTAAAACAGCATCTTTTGCTGCCATCTCTTAAAGTTTTCCCCAGCAAATTTTTCTGGGCGCTCATGGTGACTAAGCGGTCCTCCCAGAATAGCCGGAGTAACACCAGGGTTGACCACAGAGGTCACAGCAGTAGGGGTTGGCAATCCAGTTGCCCTGGGGTTCAAATTCCTACCAACATTAGCGATGTGATGGCAATGAGATCGGTGAAAGTTTCCATTTCGAAAATTACACCAGAAAATCACTTCTGTGTTTCTAGAAATTAAACTTAACCCTTAGAAAATCCCTTAGAAGAAAAATTAATTCAAAAAATTAGTCTCACCACAAAACCTAGAATCGAACATGGTCAAGAAAGTTCCCAGGAAGATTGGAGGGGTCACATCGGTCCCACTTAAAACCCAGTTAACCTTTTGACAAAACTTTTAAGAGCATGTTGACTCCTAGTCCGTGATAAACAATTTTAAGAATTAAATTTTCTTAGGGATGAACTAGGTTAAAGCAAACCAGGGTCCAAAACTTTTACAAACAATGTAAAACAATTGCTACAACAATATAAGCAAATAAAACTTGCTACTACAAATTGGCAAACAAACCAACTACATCTCAAGCAAACATGCTTCAAACATTTAAATAAAATAGCCAATCCATAAGGATTCTATTTAGTCCAAAAGCTTTTCCACGCTTAGGTATTCCTATTCAACACAAACGTTAGTAGTCCAAACATTTTTGTTTTTACATCCCAAATTCTATTCATTTGGTTTTATATTTGTTTTTCGCATTGATATCCCCACAAAGAAATTTAGTAGCAAACCACAACAAAATACAAACAAATAATCTAAAAAAATTAATTATAATAAATAATTGAAACCATCTAGCCAACTATTAATTATATAAGTAACTAACTAATTTAATTAGTGCTTCTGCCGTAGCTGGTTTTGACCGTTGTATCCTGGGAGACAGATCAGGGTTTCCTCAAGCACTTTCGAATTCGTGAGGTGGCGAAATCTATTTTAAGGAAACTACTTCTGTGCAGGCTTCGGTTTCGTCTCTTTACCCTTTTATTGTTTTGTATATTTCTGTTGAAATTTAGTTGTAATTATCAGTATATGTTCTTGGTATATATTTTGATTTCTTCATAAATTTATTTATTTAATTTCACAATTTTGAACAACAAGCTTAAAACAGATTTCGGGCCTATCCTAACCCGTTTGGGTGTAGGAAACGCCATAATAGCAAGACACCCCCACATTTGTAAGAATTTATAAGAAGGCCTGTACGGAATAGTAGCCTCTCCACTACTACTCTCGAATGGAGTTGTCTCTTTAGACTATGTAAAATCTAAGGACAACATTGCGGATCCGCTAACCAAAGGGTTAAGTCGAGTGTTAGTCGAAACATCGTCAAAAGGAATGGGGTTAAGGCCTTTGGAAGTTACCGGAATGGAAACCCAACCTAGTTGACTAGAGATCCCAAAATCTAGGTTCAATGGGACAACCTAATTGCGTGTAACGGTGGTATGTCACTGAGGAGGTTAAACCTCCAGCCATTCCTTCTATCAGTGATACCTGCAAGTGTAGAGGATAAGCTGAGCTTTTAATGACTCTTATGTGTTAAGCTGTTGAGCTAAGTATTGCAGGATACTTTAGTAGAGTCACCTATGTGAGTTTGAAGTGGGGCCGCTTCTAGAAGAATTGGGCAGGCCGAGATTCTTTGAAACCACTCGCTGAACCAGGCTAGTGTCCAGGGCCACATAGGGCACACCAGTGAGAACATAATGGTGGTAGGAGTAATTCCCGTGTGAGATCTATTGTCACAGTTTACATAAACGGTAGAGCAGTTCAAGATGTCTTATTCAGCGACCGCCATAAACTCGATGGGCTTTCACTGGGAGAGGTTCAAAGCCAAAAGCTACCTTCTCTGATGTCGGGGTTAGTCCGTTGTACTCTCTCTCAGAGTCTTTATTGTTGAACGATGTCCGTTTGTTGAGTCATTCGGTCAATTTTTATTCATGTAGGGGATTGTTGGAAAAAATGATTTTTGGAGACATTAATTTAATATTAAAGTGTGGTGACTTTAATTAAATATTAAAGTGAGTCCTAACCATTTTTTGTGTTGGGTCCAAGAGAGCCAAAACCCATTGGGTTTTGAATAAGAAATTGCCAAGAAATTGCTTCATGATGTTAGATTTATGAATAGGATTTTAAAGAGTATTTAAATCTTTTTTCTTCGCTAAAGGGTGTGAATCCTTTGGGCATCCATACTTTTCATTTTGTGGAAAGGGGTTATGGATGCTTGGTGTTTTAATGACTAGCCTTAAAGACTGAAGTTTTTGGCTCACTTGGACCCAACACAAAAAATGGTTAGGACCCACTTTAATATTTAATTAAAGTCACCACACTTTAATATTAAATTAAAGTCTCCAAAAATCATTTTTTCCAACAACAAACTCATATGTGTGTGAATCCCACACCCATGGGTTTGGTAGATAATTTGGTAGATTATTTGGGATCCCTAGCATCACTCATAATTTTTTTACAAATATTTTATTTTTTAGATACATATAAAAAAAGTGCACCTAAAAAAGTAAAAAAAATTGTTTAAAATTTTAAAAATATTCACTAAAAGTAAAAAACATGAAAATAAAAACTTAATTTTCAAAAAATTAAATTCAAAATATTAAAACCAAATACACTTATTGTTCTTTGAAAAAAGTACTCAAAATTTTACTTAAAAATAGTGTGATTTAAATTCAATACTTATACAATAGTGTTTACATTTAAAAAGAATCTAAAGCACAAAATATTTTTTAATTAAAAATTTGAATATGCTTTTTCTAGATACCCTAACTTCTAGTTCACAAAAGATGGAGATCAGATATAGTTTATTTTTCAACTTGTAAAATCTGATTGGCTGTCACATAATTAACTCTACACACCCTTGTGAACAAAGTCATTTTCTTTCCCCAAATTCAGCATGATACTGTTAGATTTGCATCTTTCGCTTTCCAAACTTTGCCAGAAAATCAAAAAAAAAAAAAAAAAAAGCGAAGAAAGGGAAAGAGAAGAACATGAAGAGGGACGGAAAAAGAGTCCACATCAGTTGTTAGCCCATGCGAATTTTGTTGGAGATGCCGATGCGAAATCAATGAAAGTATGTAAAAATAATTATGAAAATATAGTGGAAAGAAATAATTTAACCATTGATTTATACTTCTAATATTATTGACTCAACTTTACAATTAAAAATAAAATTATCAAATCTAGTGGACCTTATTAATCAGAATATTAAAATATACTTTTGTAAATGATTTAAGGCGGAGAATAAAAAATTTTAAAAACAAAAGATCTGATATTTTAATAGAATAATTAATAATAATAAAATTTGATTAGGAACATAAATATGTTGTTAACATTAATTTTCAGCATATACCAATTAAATCTAAACTATACATAATTGTGTGTGCTGTTTTTTGACTACACTTTCAAACAGGTACTCAGTTGGAGAACACCGGCAGAATAGATTGTGCTCGAACAACCTGTCACAGAAAGATAAGACTCCGGCGGTGGTTCGTCCACCCGAGAGCACTCTGACGATCAAGTTAATACTCAGTTATTTCTTAAAGATAATAATTAGTGCTTAACTCACTAGCCAGAATACAAAAAGTGTACCTTAGATCCACGAGGGTGGCTCACTTTTATAGCCAACACTAACCTGATCCTTGTAGAAGCTTAGCTTCCATGGACTCTGGCTCAATGCTTATCATGGACTCTCAAATAGATAAAGATAAACATCTTAAACATCCTGTCACATTTAAATTCTTGTTTCCACCTGAACCATTAGAATTAAATCAATTACGAGATTGTTCTATTACTCATACTATTAATCGATTAACTCGACATATTAATTTTCTTAAAGAATAAATTAATTACAAAAGAATTGATCAACAATTAACTGATTCAGTTCTCATTTCTCAAATTAATGATTTTAAATTAAAACTTGAATCAACTGTTTGCTCATCTTTACCTACTGCATTTTGGCATAGGAAAAAGCATGTAGTTACATTACCATATATTAAAGGCTTTAATGAAAAACAAATTCCTACTAAATCCCGACCTATTCAAATGAATCATAACTTATTAGAAATGTGTAAAAAAGAAATTAATGAATTATTAAAAAATAGAATAATTAGTCCAAGTAAATCACCATGGTCTTGTCCTGCTTTTTATGTTAATAAAAATGCTGAATTGGAACGAGGTGTTCCTCGCCTAGTTATTAATTACAAACCATTAAATGCTGTTAGAAATTAAACCATGAACGCGGAAGCAGCAACAACAATGAAGGAGATGGATTACGAAATCAAAGATGAACCAAATCAAACCAAAAAAGTAACCAAAATATTTCAAGTCAAAACATTTAATTAAATTAAATACAGAAAATAACTTGCACTTACAATTGTTGTAATCTGCAAGGATCTTTTAAGTAGGTTGAGCGAGCGGAAATGTAAACCTCACTCAGAGCACTCTGGTTTCCTTACCACCTAAAGGGTTGAAGAAAATTGAAAGTTGATTCTGAGTGATTACAATGAATTACAATATATAGAATAAAATTAACTATGCAGCATATGAATTGTCTGAAGGCAGCTGGCAAAGATTGGAGACTCGGTATTGCTTGCTTTCGCTAATTGATTGAACAATTGAGCGGCTTTAACAAAGTTGATTGACCAAATAGTGATGTGAGCAGTGAAAAGTGAGCTTTTACTATTCATCACTTTCGGTGGAGCATGTGAATAAAGGAATCAGAATAAATACAAATTGGCAGCTTTTCTCAAAAGAGTATTGATTGAAGCCATTTTTGTGTTTATAAAGAATCCTAAGTTGATTAGGCATATGGATCCTGAGCATCTTGAAACTCGGGTCGTCCATATGGAGTGGATTGAGTAGTTGATCCTTCAGAAGATTGAGCTGAACTGTCTGAACCTAAGAACCGTTGAGGGAACCTAAGAACCGTTGTAATTGAGTTTTATCAAGAATTTCATCAGGAAACTTAGACGCAAATTCAATAGAGCGGCTAATAGGAAGAATAGTATTATGATGAATATCATATCCTAAAAACCTAACTTTAGTTTGAAATAGTTTAATCTTAGCAGCAGATATGACGAGACCATGACTTTTAATTGTATAAAAGAATACAGTTAAATGTTTCCAATGTGCATTAATTGAGTTAGAAAAAATTAATATGTCATCAATATAAACAATGGAAAAATGACTAAAGGGGTTAAATATGTCATTCATTATGTGTTGAAATTCACTGGATAAAGAAATTTATAAAACTTCTTTTGTACAGAATACTTCATTGTTGTTGCTGCTTCCGCATTCATAGTTTAATGGGCATGATGGAAACTGGTCTTCATAAAGGTCCAGTACATTTCAATTATTTTCTTGATTTTACACTTAGTTTAAAAGATCCGAATATTTTACATGCTTTGACATTAAATATTCAATTACATGGTTCATTTACTAACATGATGACTAAAACTCATAATCTTGCTTTAATTTATCGTGTTCACTATAAATGTATGAAAACTAATTTAAATGTTCATGCTTTGCATAAATCACCTAAAGATAAAACTCTATTAATACAAACTAGTAGTACTGATTCACATATTAATGTTCCCCAAATGATTGAATGGAAACATGTCGATTTACCTAATGAATGGATTACTGTTAATGAACATTACAAACATAATCAACAACAATCATCCATAACTGATATTCAAGATATTCAACAATTTAATGATGGTTCAGTTCATATTAAATTCAATCGTAGTCAATCCTCTAGGCATAGCACATCTAGTGTCCCTACTGAAATTGAACGCGAAGATGAAATATTTAGTAGTCCTTAGTTTAGGAAAAATAGTCAAATACATTTTGGTCAATCCTCAATTAATAAACTCAAAGGACTTGATAATTCTACAATTTCCTGATTAGTAAACTTTGTTTATTCAACCCATACTCATTTTCCTGAAGAAGTTAATTCAACAAATTCTCCAACTCAAACCGATATGGAAGAATTCACACTGTTAATCCTCAATTATTAACAATCAAAAAGAATTTATTCCCAATCTTGAAAATTTACTTATTGACTTTAAATCACAAGCTAATCGCACTCAAATGACATGCTTATTATGCTAAATATACTTCTACTCAAATGTCTCAAATTTCCCAAGAATGGTATGACTTCATGGTTCAATACGGTTTTGAATTACCCCGTTAGCATATGTTGATAAATATTACAAACAATTAAATACAATTACAAAACGAAAATGGAAAACCTCTGCTACCACTCATCATTAACTCTAGTCACCGCCTTTAGAAACAATCATTCTTGATCAACATGGTTCCTAATCCATGCTTCACCTTTTAAATTACCCGAAACGATAATGAAATTAAAAAAGTCATTGAACAAAATAATTATACAAATCAATGTTTAAACACTATTGGTAAACAATTAGATAAAATAGAAACCAATTTAGAATCTCTTCCCAGTTCATCTAATAAACAAACTTTAGATGCACCTTTATTAAACCTACCTACTAATCGCTCCAAAAGAACTAGTTTAGTTACAAATGACCAATCATCTCGGCCCAAGCTATTGAAAAATTATTTAACAAATTATCTACCACTGATACTCCTTCACCTTCTAAGGATAAAGGTATTACTGTTCTAAATCAACAATTTGATATTGATCCTAATTCTACTTCATCTGACACTGATAATGAGATAAATCAATTAGCTCAACAATTCCAAGTTACAAAAATTCATTATCCAAAAGTTAATCCCCAAACTACTAAGAATTGGTATAATAAACCTACTCCTGTTGATTTACAATTTGAAGAAAATAATATTAATAATCAATTTTCTGTTTCTGCTAAAAAATTATACGAATGGAATATTGATGGTCTAAGTGAAGATCAAATCCTTCAAAAATTAAATCATTTATCTATGGTCTCCATGCTTATCTCTCCAACTATCCCTAATATACTCAACTTTGAAATTGTTACTTTAATCACTACTGGCTTTACTGGTATGCTCAAATCCTGGTGGGAAAAATACTTAACTGAAGATCAACGAGAATCCATAATTTATGCTAATCAAACTGATGATCAAGGATTACCTATTTTTGATGAAACTTTAGGTTGCTGTCATCCTGATGGTATTAATCAATTAATCTATACTATTGTTCGCCATTTCATTGGTACCCCAACTAATATTTATTCTCGCATACATGATCAACTTAGTAATTTTACATGTCCAACATTAAGTGACTTTAGATGGTATAAAGATGTCTTTACCTCTAGAGTTATGTTAAGAGAAGATTGTACTAAATCATTTTGGAAAGAAAAATTCATTAATGGGTTACCTAGTTTATTTGCTCACAAAATCCGAGTTGTTCTTAGTCAACCTACTGGCGTTATTGAATATGATAATTTAACATATGGTGATATAATAAGCACTATTCAAAAAGAAGGTTTAAAAATGTGTATTGATTTAAAACTTAGTCAAAAAGCTTCTAAAGATAAACATAAAGCTAAATATGAATTAGGCAATTTTTGTGAACAATATGGATTACCTCCAGTTGCACCCTCTCGTAGGAAATCACATAAAAATTCAAAACATAGAAATTATAAATCCAAGTATTATAATAAATATAAGAAGCCTTATTCACCTTCTAAATCTAATGACAAATTTTATGCTAAACCTAAAAAGAAATATCATAAATCTAAATCACATCCAAAATCTAATCAGGATATTACCTGTTGTAATTGTGGTAAAAAAGGTCATTATGCTTATAAATGTAAAGAAAAACAAAAACTCAAAGATAGAGTTAGCCAACTCCAAATTAATGAAAAATTCAAAATTCAATTATTTGAAATCTTACAATTAAATCAATCTGATAATGATTCCTCTTCTGTTCCTCCATCTACATCCAGTTCCCCTTCTGATAATGATCAACTGACGATAACCAACATAATCAAATTACCTTAGGATGCACCGATATTTGTTGTAAACTCGTTAAACAAATCTCTAACCAAACATACTCAAGAAGAATCGCTTTAATTGATTTAATTAGTAAATTGATGATCCCCAATTGAAACAACAATATATTGATAAATTAAGAAATTTATTACTTCAAAAAGACACTAAACCTAAGTTTAATAAACCTATTATTAGTTTATCTAAAACTTTAGAAAAATTTAAAAATAAAACTAAAGAAGTAACACTTCAAGATTTACAATCTGAAATTAATCACATTAAACAAACTATCCGAGATCTCCAAAATAAAGATAATAAATTAGAAAATGAAATCATTAATATTAAACTTAAACAAAACTTAAATGATTTTCAACCTAATCCAAAATCACCTCAGGCATCTGAACACCATTCTGATGCTGAATCTGATCACACAAATCCCGATAAACTCATCTTTGATAATCGATCCCAAGCTACTAACCTTGAAGATAAAAGATTAAATTTACTTAATAAAATTTTTATGCAAAAATGGTATTCACGAATAAAAATCATAGTTGAAGACTTTGAATTAGATTTGGTTGCATTAATTGATACTGGTGCGGATTTAAATTGTATTCAAGAAGGATTACTTCCTACTAAATATTATCACAAATGTCAAGAGAAATTAACCTCTGCTAATGGTAGTAAAATGCATATTAAATATAAATTATCTAAAGTACATGTTTGCCAAAATAATGTTTGTTTCAAAACGACATTTGTTTTAGTTAAAAATATGACTGATAGAATTATTTTAGGTACACCCTTCATTTCATTATTATATCCATTTACTACTTTCACTGAAGGAATTACTACTCATGTTTTAGGACATCCTGTCACATTTAAATTCTTGTTTCCACCTGAACCATTAGAATTAAATCAATTACGAGATTGTTCTATTACTCATACTATTAATCGATTAACTCGACATATTAATTTTCTTAAAGAATAAATTAATTACAAAAGAATTGATCAACAATTAACTGATCCAGTTCTCATTTCTCAAATTAATGATTTTAAATTAAAACTTGAATCAACTGTTTGCTCATCTTTACCTACTGCATTTTGGCATAGGAAAAAGCATGTAGTTACATTACCATATATTAAAGACTTTAATGAAAAACAAATTCCTACTAAATCCCGACCTATTCAAATGAATCATGACTTATTAGAAATGTGTAAAAAAGAAATTAATGAATTATTAAAAAATAGAATAATTAGTCCAAGTAAATCACCATGGTCTTGTCCTGCTTTTTATGTTAATAAAATGTCAATTGGAACGAGGTGTTCCTCGCCTAGTTATTAATTACAAACCATTAAATGCTGTTCTTGAATGGATTCGATATCCTATTCCTAATAAAAAAGATTTAATTAAAAGACTTAATCAAGCTGTTTTTTTCAGTAAATTTGATTTAAAAAGTGGTTTTTGGCAAATCCAAATTCACCCTAAAGATTGATATAAAACTGCATTTAATACACCTTTTGGGCAATATGAATGGAATGTTATGCCATTTGGTTTAAAAAATACTCCCAGTGAATTTCAACACATAATGAATGACATATTTAACCCCTTTAGTCATTTTTCCATTGTTTATATTGATGACATATTAATTTTTTCTAACTCAATTAATGCACATTGGAAACATTTAACTGCATTCTTTTATACAATTAAAAGTCATGGTCTCGTCATATCTGCTCCTAAGATTAAACTATTTCAAACTAAAGTTAGGTTTTTAGGATATGATATTCATCATAATACTATTCTTCCTATTAGCGCTCTATTGAATTTGCCTAAGTTTCGATGAAATTCTTGATAAAACTCAATTACAACGGTTCTTAGGTTCCTCAATTACATTCTTGACTTCTATCAAGACCTTAGGAAAATCTGTCAACCTCTCGCTTGACAGATTAAAAGATAATCCTCCTCCTTAGTCTTCTACTCATACTGCTGTTGTTCAACAAGTTAAAAAATATGTTAAATCTCTTCCTTGTCTTGGTATTCCTACTGAGAATTCATTTAAAATCATTCAAACCGATGCTTCTGATATTGGTTATGGTGGTATTCGCTCCAAAGAAGTTACTCCTCAATAATCGAACAAATTGTTCGCTTTCATTCTCGTGTCCGAATATCGCACAATTAAATTATAGTACTATTAAAAAAGAAATTTTATCTACTGTTTTATGCATTCAAAAATTTCAAGATGATATTTTAAATCAAAAATTTTTACTTCGTGTTGATTGCAAATCTGCTAAATATGTTTTGGAAAAAGATGTTCAAAATCTTGCTAGTAAACAAATTTTTGCCCGTTGGCAATCTATTTTAAGTATTTTTGATTTTGACATTACTTACATACCTGGTTGCCAAAATTCCCTTCCTGATTTTCTTACCCGGGAATTTTTACAGGGGGGTAAGGGATGAGTGCTACTCCACATATTTCTTATGTTAAAACCCAAATTACCCATTACCAAACCCTGATCAGACAAGTTAACCGCCGCATTACCCGTCTTAAATCAGCCAGACTTACTACTAAACGAGTCCAATACATCAATCATCAACAATGTCTCGCCCAAGGCCTCCTTCAACGGCTTTGGTTCCCTCTTCTAGTTCCAGTAAACCAAATCAACTCATAGTTCCTCCTCCTTTGGAGTCAGTCAACCCATTTAGGTCCCTTGACCTAATCAACCGATACCATACTCTTGGTACTATTCACCGTCCTGATTACTCATCTGCATTGGCCAATGATCCTTTTGCTTCTACCCAATCAGTTTCAATTACTCCACTTCCAATTAACCAAGTTCGACCTTCTCGAACTGAGTACACCAAATCACATGTTACTAACCTGTTCTTCAAAGAACCTAGTCACCCTCGAAATCAAACCATTAATGAACTTGCTCAATTCCATTTTGGCTCTGGATGTCATTTCATTTCTTCACCTCCAGAGAAAAATCTCTCTTATTACAAAGATATCTTGCTCAACCATCATTCCATCTTGATTAAACCCATTCAAGATCGCACATATGCTTACAAGATCCTATACCATTTGCTTTACATTCACAACATTGTCTCCCTTGCAGAATGGGGAAATCCTAATCTGCTTCGAGATTTACCTGGTCACTCTATTCAATATAATTATCATGATTATGTTGATGCTTGGTTCAAATTGTTCTTGTACCAAAATGAGTCTTTCAGTCACTCCTGGTTTATTTCATTTGATCAAAAATTCAAATCTGAGTTACCAACCTAGTTTGTGAGATGGTGGACACATTATGGCGCCATTTCAGAAATTCTCCCCAGTTCCCTCAATGAAACAATTGCTTATTTTGCTACTGTTTACCCATTTACTGCTCATCAAAAACAATTTCCTATATTGCTCAATTTTATATCCAAATACAAAATCCCTTGGATATTCAAATGGCATTATGGGATTGTTGATAACATAATTATCCGCCAACACTCAGTCAAATGGTGGGCTAAGTTCAATGTGCCCCGAATTATTGAAATTGTTCATGAGGAATTTCCTCCAGATCAATGTGCTCCAACTCCTGCCAAAGTCAAAGCCCAGCAGAACCCAACTGCTGCAATCAGTCAAGGAAGTCAGCCCAGTCTTCCCCCAGTCAATCTTGGAAGCCCCTCTTCTAGTGGCTCCAAGCCCAGATCATCCAAATCCAAATCCAAGGGAAAGTCCAAAGTTTCTACAATTCCGGACCAGCCCAAGGATCATTCAAGGCCCAAGTCAAAATCCAAATCAAAGGCTAAGCCCATTTCACCTCCTGCTCAGCCCAAAGCTAAATCCAAAGTCAAGTCCAAGCCCTCCCGTGATGAAATGTTCCAGATGGCTCGGCAACTTGTGGATCGAGCTCAGGCCCAATCAACCAGTTCAGATGATTCAGAAGAAGGTTCAGACAGTTCAGCTCAATCTTCTGAAGGATCAACTACTCAATCCACTCCATATGGACGACCCGAGTTTCAAGATGCTCAGGATCCATATGCCTAATCAACTTAGGATTCTTTATAAATACAAAAATGGCTTCAATCAATACTCTTTTGAGAAAAGCTGCCAATTTGTATTTATTCTGATTCCTTTATTCACATGCTCCACCGAAAGTGATGAATAGTAAAAGCTCGCTCACTTTTACGCTCACATCACTATTTGGTCAATCAACTTTGTTAAAGCCGCCAATTGTTCAATCAATCACCAAAAGCAACCGATACTTCTCAAGACAATCTTAATGCCTTTCGTAGACAAAGTAGTAGTTGACCTAGAACTTAGAGAGTTTATCTTTATCCAGTCTGAGGTCCTCCCCCATTCTAGGACTCTTATAACTTATCCGTTATCTCGGATTTCGGCATCTTCGCAGATAACTTCGGTCTAGCCGAGATCATCTCGACATCATGTCCAGGACACGTGGCACCTCGGCTGACACTTCAGTACCACCTTGGCCACGTGTTGTTACTCACAAAATATGTCCCCACAACTGTCCCCTAGGTTCTACTACCTCAGCATCCTGAGGGGATGAAACCTATATCATTTGAACCTATAGCATGTCGCCTAAGCTTACCTTATCCTTCATTACCGAGGACATCATTCGTCGGCTCCATATGACCAAGACTCTTGTAGTCTGTTTAGAACCAAGGACCAAGTTTTCCAAGTTTCTTTAACCGAGATCGTTCCCTTAGCCGAGGTCTTTGCTTCATTAAATCAAGAACTCCAAGAGTTTCAGCACGTGTATGAGCTGTCATGCACAGTAATTCAACTATTTTCGCCACGCGTCCTTTCCCTATTGAACCGTACCTGACATGTGCCATCAAGTCGCGTCGTATTTGCGTGCGCCACCTGACAGACACATTGTCCTAGGCACACTAATTGCGTTTTTGCCACCTTTTCGTGTTTTGATCAAAAAGATTTCCCTCTTTCTTCGTCGTTTCACTTTTGCATCTTTTTCTTCTCCAAACTTTCTCTCTTTGACACTCATCTCCCAAATCCTCCATTTTCATTCTCTCGAAGCTTTCTACAATCGCTTCCATTCTCCTCTCCCATGAGGCATTCACCGCTTTTTACTTGTTCCACCGCCATTCAACTTCGCATTCATTTCACCTGCCACTCTTCTTGGTACGCGCCCGCTTCCTTCCTTCGCTTTCAATTTTTGTTTTACTTCAAACTTTGCTATGCTTGTATACTGCCATTGCAAATCTGTTCATGCTCTTAAATAGTCATTTGTGTGTTGAATTCCACCATTCGTCATCTATTTCATGATTCTGCTTTCTAGGTTCTGAACCAAATACATACTTGTTATTCTGCTACTGTCCTTGGCTTTGTATATTTGTACATGTTTTGTAAAATGTTCTTGAATTCTTGTTTGTCTTCTTGAGTTTGAATCATGTTCTTGTTTCTATTTTCTTGTTGCATTTTGCCAGATTTTTGCCTCCAATTTCCTGTTTCCATATAGATTTTAGGCTTGGGTTTTGATAGAAGCCACTATCCCTAGAAAAATTGAAACAAATTTCCCTAGATCTTAAAAAAGCCCCTGCCCTTACTTTTGTTCTGAGTTTAAGCCGAGGTCCCTTAAACCTTAACAAACCATTTTCTTCTGAAATCCAACACCTTCCCCATTCAACCGACGTTACGGGTATTTTCAGGTGGAGGGTAGACACCCCAACTAAGCTAGAATACTTTAGGCAGGAGTTTGCCATCCCTGTTGATGTTCATCTACAGTTAGCTGGGAAGGAGGACTCCATCATACCCAAAGAGGACTCCATGTCATTCCCAGTAGTAGCCTTCATAGAGTGTGGATTTAGGTTCCCTCTTGACATTCTCTTCTGAGAAGTTTTTTACTACTATAAACTTAGCCCGATGCAACTGGCCATTAACTCTTATCGAGTCATAAACGGTATAATTGCCTTAGCTAGCCGAGAAAACACTAGGGTAACTCTAGCCGACATCCAGTACTGCTACACCATGTGTGGCCTTAAGTCAGAAAAAGGCTACATTTATTACCTTAAGTTGAGATCCACATAATACAAACTCGTCGCCGACCTTCCAAACTCCAACAAGGGTGCTGGAAACGATTATTTTATTGTCTTGGGCAACTAGGAGTTCCCTTCAGAGGATGACCTTTACCTCTACCCTTTAAGCCGTACAGTGTTCAGAGAGGGAGATGGTAAAAGCTAAGTGTCACTTTCCTTACTTTCAAGTCTTTATTACTATTATTCCTCTTATATGTTATAATGGGTTGTTGCTTACTTTGCAGCCCTTCCTCAGCCACCCAAGGACTTTCGCAAATCCTTCCACCCAAGAAAAGACTTCAGGAGGCTACTGGACTTGCCTGTTAATCAGCTCAGGGATCCTCTCTCCTAAATTACATCCCAACTTACAAATCTGTCCTCCCCGACGTCCCAAAGAAAAGCAAGTCTCCTCCTTTTACCACAACTCCTCAAGCCAAGTCATCATTAAGGGCTAACCAGGGATCAACCTCGACCCAAGAGAGAATGACCCATCAATCTGCTTCACAATTAATTTCACCTTCTTAATGCCAACGCCGACATCGAGCTCCACTGCTCGCACCAGCAGGCAGGACTTGTAGCTGAAGACGCTGAAGTGCCGAGGCGTCCTCTTACGATCCAGCCAACCCACCAACTGCACTTTCAGCGATCCGTCTTGGCACTAAAGTTATCATGCATCTCCGTTGATTTAAATACACGACAAAAAGCCGCTGGTTGAAGACCTTCTTGCCGACATCCCCAATGTCGTCACAATTCAGTCTTCCCATTCCCAGTCTCAATCCAAACCGAAGCCAAAGAGGTTAAAGAAAGCCTAAGCCAAGGCAACGGTGACTCAGATCTACTCTGAGGACACCTTGCCAATCTCAAAAATGGCCGAGGTGAAAAAAGTGCCTTTCCGCCAAAGAGAGGCCAAAGATAGGTCGCTCCTCCGAATCCACTCGGTCCAAAGAAGCCGAGGTCAAAGTCTACTACAACCTCGGGGTCCCTGAAATCTGATGCCCCCTAGGCCCGTCCAATCACCATTGAGGACAAGCTAGTCGAGTCGGCGATAAGCTGACCGACATTGAAGTCGGATACATCTCTCTTGCCTTTGCTCCTTCCCAAAGACCTCGAACGCAACGCCAAGGTCAGCGAATACGAAATTTTTGCTCTGACATTGCAGCACTCTATACAAGTAAGCCCCTAATACTTGGTACTCTCTATTTTTTCCATACTTAGAGAGTTTTATTAACTTTTGTTTTTTTCATTTCTTCTAGGCGATCCAGCACGCCCACTCCTTCGCGATGCAGACCTTTGACATTAAGAAAGAGTTGACCCGCATGACCAAGGAGGCCGCTGGCTTGCTCAAAACCATCAATAAGGCCGAGGCCAAGATGAAGACATTGATAGATCAGGCCAAGGCAGCCAAACAGGCCCAAGACGAAGCCGATGAAAGGACGGGTTGCTGAGGCTGTCGTTCAGGTCCTCAAGGCCGAGAAGAAAGATACCGAGGCCAAAATGATCGAAGCCCAAGCCGAACTCCGAGATGCCTTGGCCACCAAAGCCGTCGAGATCAAAGCGGCGAACGAGAAGGCCTACGTCGAGGGGGCAGCTAACGTCTGCGAGGACTACAAAAAACAAGTCAGAGAGGCATACAACCAAGGTTTCACCTTTGGTTAGATGGCCACTCTGAAGGAGTTGGCTCTCCTCAGAGGGACGTAGGCCGACTTGTGCTGCCATTCCCATCCACTTCAACCCAGTCTGAGGCTAAGGCTGGAGAGGAAGAAGAAGAGGAAGAAGGAGAGGAAGCCGAAGACGAAGAGGCCGAGGTAGCTGCTAAGAAGATCCCATCAGCCAAGTCCCCAACTCTGAATGAGTAAGTCCTAGACTTGACTCAGGATGAGGAGGGCGAGGTCTCAAAAGGTGCCTCCCTCCAAAAGACAACATCCGAGGTGCCAATCGCCGAGAAGAGCATTGATCAGACTCTACGAGAGATCGACGCCAAGCTCGAGGCTGAGAAGGCTACCGAGAATATTTCCCAGTTGTCTTCTGGGGCCGAAACACAGCCTGCCACTGACGTCGAGTATTCTTGCTATAATCTTTTTCTTTGTACTTAGTAATTTTCTAAACAATGTTTTCATTTTTCATATTTGGCCGATATGCCACTTTTGTAATCTGAACAAGTAGTCTCTTCGTAGGCCGAAGTGCCCTTTTGCTTCTTTTAATGCAAGTACAATTTCTTGTTTCAAGTGTTTGTATGATTCCATACCTAGAATAATTTGCATGTCTTCAAGGTACACCTTAACTGTGCAATTTACTCGGGGTAAAATACTTTGGGTATAATCATGTTGCTTAACTCGGCCATGGCTTAATACTTGAAAACATTTGTAAAAATATTTTCACAAGTGCTTATTTAAAACCTGCCACTTCACTTTCACTTATCAAGACTTCTGTTTTCTATTATCTTCCAAGTCTTGGCAACATGGTAATCTCGGCAAGTACGTAGATACTTCTTCCAACATAACCTTTGCTTAACTTCAACTTGTAGTTTTTCCTTAAAACATTTCAACAAATGTTAAACCAACATTTTTTCAACATAACCTTGGCTTAATTTCGACTTGTAAATTTTTAAAATTTCAACAAGTGTTAAACCAACTTTAGCTTGTAAATTCCAACTCCCAAGCATTATTCTCCAGCTCTCTGCCCCCTAATGTGAACTTAAGTTCCACTTGGGTTTTCATTAAGCATGTGGCTTATGACCTCGTCGCCAAAGTTTAAATAGAGACTAGTCGAGGTTCACAACCTTGGTTCCTCTGTTAATCTTACCCAAATGCACTTAGTTTCAATCTGTGTTTGACTCTGTCGATATGACAAGTCCAGGCTAATTCATCTTAGTTCAACTCCATTATATGCAAGTATAATTCAACTTTTCCATATGATGAGTCTAAGTTATTCATCATGTTTCAATCAGAAACATCGCTAGCTTAGTTCAACTCTATTATATACAAGTATAATTCAACTCTGCCGTATAATAAGTCTAAGTTATTCATCATGTTTCAATCAAAAATATTGCCAACTTAGTTCAACTCTACTATATGCAAGTATAATTCAACTCTGCCATATAATAAGTCTAAGTTACTCATTATGTTTCACTTGGAAACATCGTCAACTTAGTTCAATTCTATTATATGCAAGTATAATTCAACTCTGCCATATAATAAGTCTAAGTTACTCGTCATGTTTCAATCAGAAACATCGCCAAGGGAATTGGTCAATCGTTTTACACAAGTTGGGAAAAAAAATTTGAGCTAAAATTTTATTATTTACTTCGGCTAATAACAAAAAACTTAAAAAAAAACAAAAGGAAATCTAATGATAGAAAAACTTTAAGTTACAAGTATTCCAAGGTCTTGACAACTCTTTACCTTCATTATGTTCAAGCCGATATGCTTCATTGCCCAGGACCGAGATGATTCTATAAGGTCCCTCCCAATTTGGGCCAAGTTTTCTCTCTCTAGGATCCTTCTTGTTGCCGACGACCTTTCTCAGGATGAGGTTCCTAACTTAAAACTCTCGTGGGTTGACCTTTTTATTGTAAGCCTTGGCAAACTCCTACTGGTATGCCCCCAGTTGGATTGCTGCTTTTTCCCTTCTTTCTTCCAACAAATCCAGATCTCAGGCCAAGAATGCCTCATTGGTACCATTTTCTACTCTCTAGGTTCTGATCCTTGGGATGCTGACCTTCAGTGGAATAACTATTTCTGTGCCATAAGTCATGGCAAATGGGGACTCCCCAGTTGATCTTCTCGGTGTGGTCTGATATGCCCAAAATACATTAGGCAACTCATCCACCCATTTTCCCTTTGCTGCTTCCAGCCTCTTCTTGATCCCTTCCAAGATAACCTTATTGGATGCTTCTGCTTGACCATTAGTCTGAGGGAAGCTTGGAGTGGAATAATAGTTCTTGATTTTGTACTTTGCACAGAAGCTTTTGATCAGCTTGCTGTCAAACTGTGTTCCATTCTCTGCTATTATTACTATTGGGATCCCAAACCTGGTGATGATGTTCTTCCATATGAAGCTCTTCACATCAACATCTCGAATATTTGCAAGGGGTTCAGCTTCCACCCATTTGGTGAAGTAATCTGTTGCTACTAGCAAGAACTTTCTTTGTCTAGTTGCTTGAGGCAGCTGTCCAACAAGATCCATGCCCCATTGGGAAAATGGCTAAGGGCTGGACACTGGGTTCAAATCTACTACTGGTTGGTGTATCAAAGGTGCAAACCTCTGATACTTATCACATTTTCTAATATAAGCTTCAGCATCTTTCTGCATGTAGGGCCACCAGTATCCTTGAATAATGGCCTTATGAGGGAGTGACCTGCCTCCAGTGTGGCTTCTACATACTCATTCATGTATTTCATACAAGAAGTTTTCAACTTGTGAATGATGCACATACCTCGAAGGACCAAGAAAAGATCTTCTCAGAGATTCCTTTGTCGTCGACCAATCTTGCCGACTTTCAGCTTTGATCTTGTGTGTCTCTTTATGATCATCTGGCAGTTTTCCATCTCTAAGGAATACTATTATCGCATTCATCTAGCTTGGTCCCATCTCCACACTCATTACCTCATGCTCTGTGTTCAGTGGTTCTACACTTGGACCTGATAAGTAGTCAACCATTATTGTCCTTACCTCTCCTAGTTTCATTGCACTAGCCAGGTTGGCCAAGGCATTAGCATGGCTATTGTTATCTCGACTAACTTGCTGTAGTCGGCAATTTTGGAACAATGCTATCAGTTTGCCCACCTCTTTTACATAGGCCACCATCTTTTCATCTCGGTCAGATTCATTCGTTGCTTGGTTGATTTATAAATTGGGAGTCACAAAGACCATTCCTCGCTTCGGCTTTATTATCACGCTAACTTTAATCCTACAATCAGTGCTTCATACTTTGCTTCGTTGTTTGAGGCCTTAAACCCCAAATGAATGGATTATTCCAGCATCTGTCCATCCGATGATACTAGCACTACTCCTGCCCCTGCTCCTTATCGGTTTGAACTTTCATCAACAAACAGGCCGAAGGAGTCACCGACGTAAATACTGCAACGCCTGAGTTTCTCTTCTTTCCTCTGTTCTGCTATCCGCAGCTGGTTTCTTTGTTCACCGACATCGATACCCTACCAACGGCCCGATGTATGATGGCTACCGTGTGAACTAGGCTACTAAGTCACCAAAACTTGGCCTTTGATTGCTGTTCTGGGTATGAATTCTAGGTCATATTGGCCTAACACCATTGCCCATTTGGCTATCCTGCCTGTCAAATCTCCTTCTTGCAACAGGAACTTCAAAGAATGCTCAGTTGGCACCACAATCTTGTAGGCTTGAAAGTAATGATTCAGCTTCTTGGGTGCCATTACTAAAGCCAGTGTCAACTTCTCCAAGAGTAGGTATCCGTCTCGATTCATAGGGTTTTACTTACGTAGTAAACTGCCTTTTGTTCTCCATTTTCTTTCCTGATTACCACTGCACTTACTGCATGCTCTAAAACCGCCAAGTATAAGAACAACTCCTCTCCAGGTATTGGATTTGAGAGAACTGGAGCAATGGTTAAGTATTTTCTCAAGTCGGCCAAGGCGACTTCGCATTCTTCTGTCCATAAGAAGTCTGGGGCTTTCTTCACTAAACTGGAGAAAGATTTGCATTTATCATAACTTTTGCTTATGAATTTGTTTAGGACTGCAGCTCTTCTAGTCAACATCTGCACTTGTTTTGCTGACGTTAGGCTCTTTAACTCCAAGATGGCCTTGATTTGATTCGGGTTTGCCTCAATGCCCTTTCTGGTGACCAAGTGTCCCAGGAACTTCTCTGACCCAACTCCAAATGCACACTTCGATGTATTGAGTTGGAGCCGAAATATCTTTAAAATATCAAAGACTGTCTTCAGGTCGGCCAGATGATCCTCAGGTTCCTTGGTCTTCACGACCATGTCATCAATGTATAACTCCACTATTTTGCTTATTAGATGTCTGAACATCTTAAAGTCTTACCACTGGTGTATGATCCGCGAGGGCGGAGTGAACTTAGTTGTCTTCTTGTTAGCTTTTCGAGTAGTGAGTGTGATGAGGTTCGGGTTGAGTTGCCAAGAGTGGTTTGTGAGTACTCGGATGTCTTTCCCGAGGATCTTATTAGTTTACCACCTCATTGAGAGATTGAGTTCTCTATTGATTTAGTGCCTGGCACGGCACCAATTTTCATGGCACCGTATCATTTTGCTCCAGCTAAGTTGAGTGAGTTAAAGATTCAGCTCCAGGAATTACTAGATAAGGGTTTTATTCCTAATACTTTGCCTTGTGGAGCACCAGTCCTCTTTGCTAAGAAAAAAGATGGGGCCTTGAGACTTTGTATTGATTATCGAAAATTGAATCGGGTTACGGTTAAGAACAAATATCCTCTGCCTCGTATAGATGACCTGTTTCACCAGTTGAAAGGATCATGTTGTTTCTCTAAGATAGATTTGAGATCGGGTTACCATCAGTTGAGAGTCAGAGAGGAGGATATTTTGAAGACGGCATTCCGTACGCGATATGGCCATAATGAGTTTCTGGTGATGCCTTTTGGGCTAACCAATGCACCGGCTGTGTTTATGGACTTGATGAACCGGATCTTCCTGGAGTTCTTAGATCATTTTGTGGTTGTTTTCGTGGACGACATTATGATTTACTCACCCTCTAAAGAGAAGCACGAAGAACACTTGTGAGTGGTGCTTGAGTTTCTTAGAGCCCATAAGCTGTATACCAAGTTTGGGAAATGCGAGTTTTGGCTAAGAGAAGTTAAATTTTTAAGCCATGTTGTTTCCGGGGAAGGGATGACTGTAGATTCATTCAAAATTAAGGCAGTACAAGATTGGGCACAACTTAAAAATGTTATCGAGGTCCGTAATTTCTTGGGGTTAGCCTTGTATTACCATCGATTTGTGAAAGATTTCTCTAAACTAGTTTCGCATTTGACTAGATTAACGCGGAAAGGGGTCAAATTTGTGTGGAGTGAGACTTGTGAAAAGTTGTTCCAAGAACTTAAGGTTAAACTTACCACTGCTCCAATCTTGGTTATTCTAGAGAGGGGTTTGGGCTATTCTGTGTATTGTGATGCCTTATGAGAGGGTTTGGGTTATGTGTTGATGCAAGAGGGGAAAGTAGTAGCCTATGGCTCACGGCAGTTAAAAACCCATGAAGGGAACTACCCTACCCACGATTTAGAACTAGTAGCTGTGATTTTTTCCTTAAAAATTTGGAGGCACTATCTGTACGGTGAGAGATTTAAGGTGTTTTCTGGCCATAAGAGTTTGAAGTATTTGTTTACACAGAAGGACTTGAATTTGAGGCAGAGAAGGTGGATAGAGTTCATAGAAAATTATGATTTCGAGTTACATTACCATCCGGGAAAAGCCAATATTGTGGCCGATGCCCTAAGTAGGAAATCCATCAGTAGTGTAGCTTGTATAGCTATCTAGGAATGGGAGATATTGGGTGCCCTTAGTGAATTTCACTTGCATTTGGGTGAGTCTGTCGAGTCTGTAGTCTTGTTTCATGTAGTTGCACAACCTACACTTGTGAACCGAGTGTTAGAGGCACAGAAAGGTGACTTTGAGGTAGAATCCCTCTGGGAAAAGATCTCCAGTGGAAAGGTAGAGAATGGTTTGACTGTGTATCCCGACCTGAGTGTGAGATACCGTGACTGCTTGTTTGTGCCGGAGTCTTGGCGAGAGGAAGTACTCCGAGAGTTTCATCATTCACGCCTTACGGTGCATTCAGGGGGCACAAAGATGTATCATGATCTGAGTCGCCAGTTTTGGTGGCGGGGTATGAAGAAGGATGTGGCAGTATTTGTATCGAGGTGCCTTACTTGTCAACAAGTGCAAGCTAAACATCAGAAGCTAGCAGGTTTATTGCAACCCTTGCCTATAGCTGAATGGAAGTGGGAGCATGTCACGATAGATTTTGTTGTGGGTCTACCAAGGACTCAACGGGGTAGTGATGCTATTTGGGTGGTAGTTGACTAGTTGACCAAGTCGGCGTATTTTATTCCTATGCGTGTGAGAGATTCTGTAGATTACCTTGATGACTTGTATATTTGGAACATAGTGAGGCTGCATGGGGTCCTAGTGACGATTATCTTAGATAGAGACCCGCGTTTCACAACTAGGTTGTGGTAGAGTTTGCAGAGTGCCTTGGGCACTAAATTGACTTCTAGCACGGCTTAGCATCCTCAAACTAACGGGCAGTCCGAGCGTACCATTCAGATCCTTGAGGATATGCTTAGAGGCTGTGTCCTTGATTTTAAGGGGTCGTGGGAGCGACACCTACCCTTAGTGGAGTTTGCCTACAATAACAGTTTCCAATCGAGTATTGGTATGGCACCGTTTGAGGCCTTGTATGGCCGATCGTGTAGATCTCTAGTGTGTTGGGCCGAGGTAGGTGATGCACCTTTGTTAGGTCCAGAGTTGGTCGGGGAAACGATGGAGAAAGTGGCACTTATTTGTAAGAGGTTGGTTACAACCCAGAGTCGCCAAAAGAGTTATGCCGACCGTAGGAGGAGGGCTTTGTCATTTGAGGTGGGTGATCATGTCTTTCTGAAAATATCACCTAGACGGGGTTTAATGAGGTTTAGGAAGAGTGAGAAATTATCCCCTCAGTTTATTGGCCCTTTTGAGATCCTTGAGCGGATTGGGGAGGTTGAATATCGTTTGGCATTACCGCCACAACTTTCTGGAGTGCATGACGTATTCCATATTAGTATGCTTCGGAAGTACGAGCCGGATCCATCACATGTGTTGGATTGGACCGACTTAGAAGTAGATGAGGATGTTTCGTATGCGGAGAGACCGGTTCGAGTCATGGATAGATGGGACCAAGTCCTGCGAGACACGACAATTCCCCTGGTCAAAGTATTGTGGAAACATCACGGGGTTGATAAAGTAACTTGGAAGCGTGAATTGGAAGTCTGAGAGAAATATCCGAACTTATTTGTTGATGTTTGAGTATAAGTGGAAATTTTAGTTTTGATTATGAACTATAAAAACATTATATATGTTCTGGATTATGGAAGCACTATAAATGTTGAATATGTTTTGGAAATGCATGTTTAATTTGAACATTGTATATGTTGTTTGAGTTTGGAAATGCAAATATGTCATAAACATTGAATATGTTTTAGAGATATGAGATATACGTATTGAAATTAGTTAAATTTCGGAAGATGCATATCGGTAATATATGTTGATGTGATATATTGTAGATTTGTTCTCTTGTGAGGAGATTGAATGGCCGGTGGGTGGGTCATGATGTTGTGAATTGAATTGTAATCATTTGAAAATTGGGCGATCATGGTTTTGAAACTTGTACTAAAATTTCGGAAACGAAATTTCCTAAGGTAGGGAGGTGTTAGCACATGTATCCTTCAAAGCTTATAGGAAAGTGTATTCAAATCCTTTATTTTTTTATTTTGGAAATCTTTGGTGTTGTTATGGGTTGGTTTTGGAGGAGTACAATCCTATTTAAACTTGTTGGGTTTGGTTGTTCGCACTTATTCTTGTCAAAAGTTTCTTGGAGACTTAGAAATTCTATTCTAGGGTCAACACCAGCCTTCCTAAGGGTTGACCCTTACCTGTTGGTGAAGTTCCTGGGAGTGTTACTGGAATATAGGGTAGACACCAGACTGGAGAGGGTTGACCCTCTTATGTCTGTGTGTTAGTTGCTGGAAGATAGGGTAGACACCAGACTGGGAGAGGGTCAACCCTTTTATGTCTATGTGTTAGTTGCTGGAAGATAGGGTAGACACCAGACTGGGAGAGGGTCGACCCTCTTATGTTTGTGTTTTAGTTGCTGGAAGATAGGGTAGACACCAGACTGGGAGAGGGTCGACCCTCTTATGTTTGTGTTTTAGTTACTGGAAGATAGGGTTGAGCCCCTCCTGTCTAAGGGTCGACCCCTGTGTGTTTTTTTTCAGATTTTTGAAGTCCAAATGGGCCCTATCTAAGGGGGTTTTGGGGCCTATTATTTTATTTGACCTTAAGACTTTTTCTCACTACTATAATAGGCCCAAACCATTTTTTCTCTCATGATTTTCCTTCATTTTTTCCTCTTAAACCATGATTCCTCTCTTCTCTCTCTAAAACTCAACTTTTTCACTTAAATCTCTAGATCTACTCACCTAGAGTGATCTTTTTACCTTGCTCTTTTGAGATTAAGTGTAAAGCTTGTCAAGGGCTTCGTTTTGATCGAAGCAAAACGTGGTTTCGTTACCACCGACTTTTGAGCTCTCTCTCTTCTCTCTCATCTAAGCTTGAGGTAAGGATGTTTTACTCTTTAACATGAGTTTTAACCTTGATATGTGTCATTTTTGTATAAATGGTGGAGTTGGGAAGTTTTGGTGAAGTTTGAGTTTGGATTTGAATTTTTGAGAGAGGGGTTTTCCATTTTGGGCTCCATATATGTATGTGAGGCCTTGAAAATGAAGTTATTGTGTATGAATGGTAAAATTGAGTCTTGGGGGTTGATGTTGGAAAAATGGGGAGATTTTCCCTAATAAGAGTTAAATAAATTATTGGTATAAATAATGAAATTGTTATGAATAATGTGAAATTGGAAGAATGCACAAATGAGATGTGTAGTTGGATTCGATAAATCACTCATCTATAGAAAATATGATAAATTATCTATTTGTTAGATTTATTTATCTGTTTAGAAATATCTACTTTGGACTATCGGATGAGGATAGCTATGATTGTTGTAGAAACTGCATGTGAATTAGGTGAATTGAAACTAATCAATTGGACTATGTCATTGAATATGACGGTTGGATTAAATCATTGAATATGTGATTTGATTGGTCGTTGTATGTGACAACGTGTTTAAATACATTGTATATGTATTTCTGTTTGGGAGGAGATAGGAGATGTACTCCATTTTTTGGGAAGAGATAGGGGATGGATTCCATTGATAATTAAGTTAGCCGGAGTGTCCAGGGTGAAAGTCCCGAAATCTTATATATTTATAAATGCCGGTTTCCTCGGACATGGTTCCGTAAAATGGCAAGAAATAGAAGTGTTGGATTTGATAAATGTGTTGAATTGTGAACCATTGAGTTGTAGTCTCATATTGGTTGCTTGGTAATAATGAATTTGGCTAATTGATTTACCCGAAATGATAGAATGGAAATGAATTGAGATATTGGTTATCTATATTGAATGACCTTGAAAAGAATATGTGTTGGTTAAGAATGTTGCACATTTATCTAATGCTCATATTTTAGTTAATTCTCATATATGGTTTAGTATATTTCTACTGGGCTTTGGCTCACCTTACTTGGGAAATCATTTTCAGGTACAGGTGACATGCCACCTCCAAGGACATAGCTTAGGAGGCTTAGAGGCTAAAGGCTCTACTTTTGTAATTTCATTTTTGTGTTTATATGTCTTCTTTTAAGCCGAGGGCTTTAATTGTAAAGATCTTTTGACTCTCTCTTTTGTTGTAACCAAGTGATTACTTGGAAAGATGTAAGCCCTTAGCGCATTTATTTTGTTGTTCTAAACTAGAGTTACATGCTATGGTTTCAAGATAGATATTTATAAAATTGTAATGCATATGATATCTTTTGTAATATTAACTCTGATGAATGAAAGTATAACATTTCTATTATGTCTCTAGACCTTATGAATGGTTGATTTGTATAATATTTTGAGGGTGTTACAGTCTCGCTTGCTCTTTCCTTGTCCTGGTCTCATCTACCAGGTCTTCCAAATGTGCCTTTAGGGCTCTGTACCCTTGAGTTAAATGCCCATCCTCATTATGGTAGGTACAGTGTTTCCCCAGACTTCTTTCCATAAATTCACCAGGAATCTTATCTGATACTCTATAGTAGGGCTGATTCTGGATTCTTTCCAAGACTTTGTAAACCGGAATCCCAAATATGGTAGTGACTGCCTGTGTAGCCCTCAGTCTTGTCTCTTGCTTATTGTATCCATTATTACCTTGGCCTTGCTTCGGCGAGCCATTTCTCTTCTCTTGTTTTGACGCCTTTGTCCCTAGCATATCCTTCTCAGCTCTGGCATACTTCTCTATTCTAGCCATTAATTCTTCCATACTTTTTGATAGTGTTTTTGCCAGTGATTTCTGAAAGAAACAATCATTGTTCAGGCCGTTTTTAAAAGACACAACCGCCACATTTTGGTTGCATCTTGGTATTCGGTTGAACACCTCATAATACCTTTTCGCATAGGCTCTAAGGCTTTCATCCTCGCCAATCTTAGAGCCATCAAGGAGTCCACCCTCAATGGCTGTAGTTTGTTTGTCACAAATCTAGCCACGAACTTCTTGGCTAGGTCTTCTCAGCTAGGTCTTCCCAGTTTTTCATAGTTCTTTTTGACAACTTGTAAAACCAGTTTGATGCGATTTCCCCAAAGGATGAGGGGAACACTTTGCAGAGCAACGACTCGTTCCCGGTGTACAGTGCCATTGAGTTCAAGTATAAGTCGACGTGAAAGTTAGGGTCAGACTTACCGTCGTATATCTGGAACCTCGGCATGTGAAACCTTTTTGGGGTTTCAAATTTGTCCAACTCCACTGAGAACGGCTTGACTGGAGAGGTTACCTCGACATCTTGTCGCTTCCTCTGAAGGTAATCCCTCAGATCCTTCTTGGTCCGCCCAGGAGCTCGACTTTCAACGGATTTCAGCCTTTTTGGTGCGCTACGCCCGGTGTCGTTATGAGTCCTCTTGGATCTCTCTCCATTAGTTACGTCAAAACAAAGTTCATTCCCTTGAACATGCCAATGGTCTTTGGGGTCAACTTCTTTGGTACGATGTATCCTCCGAGAATCTCCCTTCGTTGACTCTCCTCGCCCGACCTCCCTTGAAGGCCGGTGAGAGTGTTCCTTGGTCCTGGTGTGCTCGGGGACTGCAGGGACGGTTTTCTGCCCCCCTTTCTGGGCATTGTTCCTGGCCGCTGGAATCAGCTTGTCTTGTAACGGAAATGGTGGTTGCATGACGTTATTCTGCATCATAAAATTGATGAGTGATTGTAGGTCCACTAATTTATTCGCCATTCCCTTTATCTCTCCGTCCCTCCACAGGTATCTATCTTTCCATACCTGGAGGTCGTTCTCGTTATAATACTCGCCTCGACCGCTTCTTCTTTGCACGTCTCCCTCTTGGCCGACGTCTTTCTCTTTGGGGTTCTGACCCTGAGTTTTTTCGTTGGATTTATCCTCCTCTACGTTAGGATCAAAGTGTTTACCACTTCCAGTAGGGATGTCGTTCCCAATCTTCTCTTTATGTCAGTCGTTGGCCATCTATTCTCATTTCTTTCCCACAGATGGCGCCAAATTGTGTGTGCTGTTTTCTGACCACATTGCCAAACAGGTACTCAGCTGGAGAACACCGGCAAAATAGATTGCGCCTAAACGACCTGTCACAGAAAGATAAGACTCCGGCTGTGGTTCGTCCACCCGAGAGCACTCCGACAATCAAATCAATACTCAGTTATCTCTCAAAGATAATAATTAATGCTTAACTCACTAGCCAGAATACAAAAAGCATACCTTAGACCCACGATAGTGCCTTACTTTTATAGCCAACATTGACCTGATCCTTGTAGAAGCCTAGCTTCAATGAATTCTGCCTCAATGCTTATCTTGAACTCTCAAATAAATAGAAATAAACTCCCTAAGAGTTTTATCTTTATCCAGTCTGAGGTCCTTCCCCATTCTAGGACTCTTATAACTTATCCATTTATCCCGAATTACGGCATCTTCGTAGATAATCTCGGCCTAGCCGAGATCATCTCAGCATCATGTCATGAACATGTGACATTTCGACTGGCACTTCGGTACCACCTTAACCATGTGTTACTACTCACAAAATATGTCCCCACAATAACCTTTCATAGTGATTTGATTGACATATTTTCATGGAAAATAAAGTTTTTAGTATTAATTAACCAAGAAATCGATAATGTCAGATCCACTGCAAGTATTACACACAAACATCATTTCACGTAATGTAATCAACTAATCAAGAAAAAAAAAAATCAAATAAAATTAAATAGACAGCCTTATTTCTCAATAATCTAATAATATTGTAATTTTTATTGTAAATCAAAATTACTATAATATTGTTACGTAATATAACCATTATATCAGTATTTATTTACATATAACTACCTACTAAAGTTTGTTTTGGGTATATCTAATTTTTTATACAACTTTTTTACTTATTATGTACACACCTATAGAATAATAGAGATGTAATATAACTGAAATAAATTAATATGTAACTTATTTATTGAGGGTATTTGGTAGAGATTATTTAAAATTAAAATCTCATAATCAGAAAATAGAAATTAAAAGTACCCTTCCCTTAGTTTTTAGAAAATTAGTCAGTGTGTTTGGTTTCAGTTTTCTAAATTTAGTTTTCTGAAAATTGAGATTTTGTTTTTCGTATTTTTCTTGTTTTTAGTGAATATTTTTTTTAATTTTAAGTTATTTTTTTACTTTTTTAGATGTACCTTACTTAGAGGTATCTAAATAGTAAAATATTTGTGAAACAATATTTTAAAAAATTAATAAATACACAAAAATATTAAAAAAAGTATTAAATTTTCGTATTTTTTTTTTGTATTTTTTGGTATTTATTATATTTTTTAAAGATTTTTTTTTTCATAAAAATTATACTTTTTAAGTGTATTTATGTTTGGTATGTCTAAAAATTTTAAAAAAAATGCTTAAAATATTTTTAAAAATCATTGAAAATATTAAAATACGGAAAATAAAAAAGTAGAATTTCCTGAAAACTATAACCAAACAAGCTGACTCCTTCAACTTAAGTTATTTCTACCAAATAAACTAAAAAATAAACTATAAGAAAATAATATACAAGTCTACTTTTTGGACTTATTTTCTAGACCTAGTAATGTGTCAAGAAGATAATTGATTAATAATTAGAGCATATTTAATTAGGGCATTGCTATACAAGTCCAAAAATTAGACCTAATTTTCAAACCTAATGATATGATAATCAATTAGAATATCTAAGGTAACACACTCTCTTATATATTCTCAATTATCAACCAATCTTATTGTTTATACATTGTTAGGTCTAGAAAGTGTGTTTGTATATAATTTTTCATTTAATTATTAACCAATCATCTTCTTAACATATCACTGAATTTAAAAAGTGAGTCTAACTTTTGAATCTGAATCTCAATACTTTAAGGGTGTGTTTGATTGGATGGACTGGATAAGGGGGATTAAAATTCATCGGACTTGAATCTTGGGACTGTGAATCCCCCAGACTATTTGGTTGGATTCGAAGTGTATTCCATGTTTGTTTTTTCATGTGATTAGATGTCTGGAAATGACTATTTTTAGTGAATCTAATGTTTGGTTGGACGGACTGGATATAATAAATAAACAAAAGACTATTCTACCCTTTTTTAATTGTTTACTAAGTAATAGCAATATTAAACATATCTTTAATATTTTAATTATTTTTAGCTAGATTAAATAAAATTTTATTTTATTTTATTTTTTACACAATTAAATAAACTTATTTTTTTTAAATTAAATAAATAAAATATCAATTAAAATATATGTTATTTTTTTAATTAAAATTTTAAATAAATTTATTTTTAAAAATAATAATAATTAAACAATGAAATTAAATAAAATATCTATTAAAATTTAAATAATGAAATTAAATAAAATAAACAAAATTTTAAAATAAAACATCAGTAACATATCTATAAAAAATTATTTTAAAAATTAAATAAAGAAAACATCTATAAAAAGTTAAACAAAATTATTTTATTTTTACATTGAGGCATTTAAATTTTATTGAATTTTACTAAATATAATACATAATTAAATAATAAAGAGTTATAATGGTCATTTCACATTCTAATCCCAATAGTAAATAGTCAAATGAAAATTGTCTCATACCCTCCCTAGGATAGTATAATCTCTCATATGAGAGATAAGAAGTTCGACCAGACTCCATGTCTGGCGAACTAAAAAAAGAAACAAACGCCAGATAAAGAGCTTTCTTCGGATTACAATCCCAACAATGAATAATCCCCCACTTTATCTCCCCAATCAAACACATCCTAAGGGTTCGTTTGGAAAGTGGGTTGGCTTTTTGGTTTTTTGAATATTTTAGTCTGGGATTAAAAAGTCTCGTTTGGGAAGGACTTTTTAACTATTTTAGCCTGAGATTAAAATGTCTTGTTTGTGAAGGGCTTTTTGAATTTTTGTGAGATAAAGAATATAATGATTATAAGTTAGATATGATATTTTGTCTTAAAGTGTCACAATTAGCACCTACTTTTTTTCTTAAGACCTCTATCTCTTTCTTTTTTCTTTTTTTTTTAATTTCCAATTTTGTCTAAACATGAAATTACATTTTTACCCTCATTAGGGTTAGAATGTTAGGGAGATGGTAAAATTAGAATGTTACCCTCATTGTCACGATCCAAACCCGCCCTTATAGGTTTAGCATCGTAACCGGCCAGTAATCTTGGATTACCAAAGGCCTCTGAACAGATTAACAAGATTAAGGGGCTAGCAGAAGCAAATACATAAATATAGTTGTCCAATGAGCTGTGCTAACTTACATGAAACAGAATATTTAAAACTTTATATACATAACTGGTAGTCAACCATACATTATACCCACACACATTACAGTATTTTAAGTACAGCCAATGACATCAAATCAAGTCTTATATAAACAGAAATCATAAAACTTAAACACAGGATGCTTCGGGAACCTCCACGTGAGTCACAATGGTTGGCTGACAACGGAACACAAATCTAGGCAAAAGCCTTCAGACTCGAGCTCCAGAATGCTCACCTATACATATATATATATATATATATATACAAACAGTGAGCTAAAACTCAGTGAATAACATTAAGGTAAAAGGGTTAATGAACGAAATCCGAACATATCATAAGCAGAAAACAGACCATAGCATAATCATCCTCATATCAGAACATAATAATGGTACATCCCATAGAACACATCACAAAACATCTTCTGACTAGAGTAATCGGTTCCGGATACCGATTAAACACATACCACCACAATGAAGTGGCTAACGAGATTTCGTAATTACTTGTATGTCATGGACCTGCATTTTCATGACGTCCCCCATGACTTGGGACTATCTATAGATGCCATAATAGATTTCAAACATGAAATATCCGTTCACAAAAACAGATATCATTTCAGAAATCAGAACTTATCATATTTCATTTAGAACATAATTCATATGAACGTATCTTTACGATAACGTTACTTGCAGTGGTTCCAGTAAGCGGTTAATCAATCCTCGAGTCTTGACCTACAATCACAAAATACATAACACAAGCACGTCTTATCATTACACATTCATGTGGCCAACACGGCTTAGCTTTCATTACGTTGGTTCTCGTTCTTTCTTATCACAATGCTGAAACACACACACACTTGCAATTCCTTGACTTAGTAGAATCATTTCTTAGTGTGTTTCTAATCCATAACCTCATTACTATGGCTTAATTAAGGTTTAGGAATGCCTAAGATCCAAAGAGGATGCCAAAACATGCCTTGGAACACTTAGACAAAATTTCTAAAAATAAGGTCCACGCTCGAGCGTAGCTTTCCTCGCTCGAGCGGACATGCAAAATGTGAATGGTTGCTCGAGCGCACATTCCTTCGCTCGAGCGATCTGTAAAAGACATGAAACTTCTGGGAGCTTGCAATTCACGCTCGAGCGGACTTTTGGTCGCTTGAGCGGAGTGAACGCACTCAGAGTGGTCGCTCGAGTGTGAACTCCCATGCTCGAGTGTAGATGCAAATTCTGGAATTTCCAGATTGCACCTATGAGCTCAAAACTCGAATTCCAACCTTCAAAACACATCTCTTGGGCCCCAAAACTTGAGATAACATAGTAAACTTGTAAAACATGAAGAATTTAGGATCATTTCATAAAATCATGGCCCAAGGGTTTGTTAAAAACTCACAATTTCAACTTAAAACACGATGAATGTTCATGAACACAACATGCATGGGTTTTCTTGGTCTTGAGCTTCCCAAAACATGATCAAACACCATAAAACAATTTGAAACTTGATGATTTCCCCAAATGAAGATGAATTTCAAACATGCAAGAGATGATTCATGGAAATCATGCTCAATTTGTAAGAAAATGTACATGCATGCATGAATTGCCACTCAAATCTTCTTTCTAAGCTCAATACACACCCTTAAACACATAATCTTCATGTTGATAACTTAAATTCATAATGTAGGGGTTGAATTCATTCCTATAGTCTTCAAATCCTCTTGACCTTACACAATCTTGATGAATTCAACACAAAACCTTCAACTTCAACCTTGAATTTCTTCTTCTCTCCCTCTCGAATTGCACTTTCTCTCTCTTTAAAATAAATTCTCAGATTTTGGCACTAAGAGGTAAAGAATTGAGCTCAAAATGAGCTTAAGGCTCATATATATAGCTATGGTGCTAAAACACATTAATTAGAATATTAGGCTAACCAAACATGACTTAATTAATCGTTCTGAATCAATTTTTAATAAAACTTGCCATATGGTTCTAAAAAATTCCAAATAACATATCGGTGTAGTCAATTTTGGTTTCGGATGCTGATAAGGTTTTCAATTTACATATTAAAGTAGAATTCCAAACAGATATTCTATAAGTAAGAGATAGAAGGCCAACTATCAAGCAATTTACATATTAATCCCATAATTCATTTGATCCACTCAATTAGCATCTTTAATCACTGATTAGTAGCTAATTACGGGTCGGGGTTATTATAGTCTCCCCACCTTAAAAAGTTTGGTCCTCCAAACTTGAGTTAACGTATGTCAACAGAAATGATACCCATGATAAATGTAACTTTAACTCTTTACAAATAGAAGGATAACCATAATCGTAAACATGCTCACGCTCAGGGTTCATATCAAAATAGAGTCTTATACGCATTCAGACTTTAGTCCAGAATAGATTCAGATACATGTTCATGTTCATATTCTTGTCAAGATCATACACAGATGTCACAATTCTTACTTAAGCATACGTGGTGCATTCATTAGCACTAACAGAGCGACAGTAATGAGCAGACAGAGCGATGAAGCGTAATGATGCAGACAGGTGATGGTTATGAATAACCAGTTTCGTAAAGGAAGCTCCGAATTCGGGAACAGAGAACAGATAAGCTGAGCCCCCATGACGGGGTCTCCGGTATGGGTAACAAAGTGCAGACAGATATAAGTTCCATAAAGGAACCTCCGATACTAGGTAACAGCCAATAGATATCATATAATACCAAGAGTTACACAAATACATATCAGAGATTGGACAATTATTCATTGCACAATACATAATATTTCAAAAAACAGATTCCCTTTAGACACACAGAAAACAAATACAGTTAAACACAACTTTACTACGTTATTATTCACATTACTTATATCAAGTACTTATCGGGGTCATAGATTCACACTGTTTCCATTTTCATAAGTAATTTCCCCTGTTAAGTTACAGAGATTTGATTTATTCATTTTTGAGTCATTCATCCAGTCTTTGTTCAACTTGGTTTTCAATTCGGTAATCGATTACAGTTAGTCTAGGTCATCCAAAGTATAGCAGAAATACAAGGCAATTTCGTACATTAACCCCATAGCAGTAAACAAAATTCTGAAGTAATCATTCATATACTATTCATCAACCTCAGTTTCCATAGATTCAATCGTACTATGTGTCAATACAGAAGCAGTCATACTAATTGCGTATCCTCCCAGGTAGTCAGAGTTTATAATTGAACCAGTCTGCTGTCAATAAATTCCATCAGTTTTGAAGTATAGTAACACAAAAGCAATCATTCTCTTAGTCAAACAAGTTCATGGTAGTAACGGTAATACCGGAGTAATTAACTACGTGTCATGTATACGGTATTCCCATATTCCCCAAGCACAAGTTACTAGATTTCATAATCTCATTCACGTGTTTTCCTAATCGGTTACATGCATATGGTAAGAAGCTATTCGTAATCACCTAGTCTGCTGTTGACGGTTCACATTCTTCCTAAGGATTCAAGATTGATTCTAGTTTGCATTCGGTTAGTTCCCTTAGCAACACAGCCTTGTTATTCAATCGTAAGTAATTCACACTCCCCCATAATGTAACCAAATCAGATAATAGCTCTCAATAAGGGTCTCTGTGGATCAAATCAATAAAGGCTCAACCAGGTCATGGCAGATGCAAGTTCTACCCAGTCACATCAAGTCAAAGTTCAAGCGTGAGTCATCAAACAGAAGTTCTCTCAGGTAAACAACGGTCTCATCAAACCATAGTTCTATCAGATTAGATCAGGTAAAGATTCTAGCGTTATTATTTCCAAACGGGGTACATTAATTCTATAGTTCATACTCCATTCACTTAGATGCATAGTCAGTAGTTCTACAATTGTTCTAAGTTCCTCGGTTCTCAAATCACATCGGAGTTATGTATCACAATAGTTCATATCAAAGAGTTCAGGTCATATACAATGTTACATTCTCCAAGTAAGTTCACATGTGGGTGCACAGGTATGACATTGTTCCTATCAAGAAGTAAGCATCACAGTCAATATAACAATTTCCCAGAGTCATGGTCCCAACGGTCAAGTTATCAACAAATAATCATAATAATCATTCTGGGCAACGGTATAGTCATATATATACATGTCCAGAGTCTAATAACCTTCCCAATGCAGATTCATGAGGTCTATGTACAGATGAACACAAAACAGTTTCCCCAAATACAATAGTTAAGGCAACAAGTCATAAGTCTACACAGTCTAGATACAAATGCAGTGAACACAAAGAGTGTGTCAAGTTCAATTAATTAATATCCCACGCAAAGGTATAGGCGTATGTAAGTCCAAACATGTTCCATATCCAGTCAATAATAGTGTGTCTCCATATTTAACAGTTCGAGCATAGTTCAACAGGTCAATCACGATAGTTTATATCAACCAGTAAGTCTCTAAGTGTTTATTAACCACAGTTCAATCCCATCAATTCTAATAGTATTACAAGCATGGAAACATACATACAGGTACGAGTCCAAAATCAATTATCATTTAGGCATTCTTTCACAATTCATAAGTAAAAGTTCGTTCTTCCAAACTGACATAGGTTCTCAATTTCAGAAATTCTGTACGTGGCTGATTCATGTATATAATTCGAGATCACGGGTCTACTAATTCGATGATATATAACAGTTCAGTTCAAGTTATGGTCGTACAGATTTCCCAAACTATAGTCAATCATGATGTGTTCCCATGTTCAATAGTTCTAGCATAGTTCAAAGGTCATACCTAACAGTTCATATTAAATTTTGCAATACGGTATAAGGATTTAACCTAGCAAGTTCTCGTTCTCCATAAGTCTCAACAATTCCCAAAGCTTAGGTAATTCGTTATAGGGCTTCGGGCATCTCACATAAAATTAGCAAGTTTTCGAGGCAGTCAATAACTAGGGGTTCATAATTCTAATAATTCAATTGGTTCAATTAACATGTCCACAATCTATATCAAGTTAAGGAATGTACACTTCCACACAAATTCCCATATAAACAATTGCACATAGTTAAGGTAATACCTGCGTCAGTTGTTTCAGTATTCCGAGCATTTTCTGGAACTAGGGTGTAGGAATAGAACCAATCATACTAACATTAGGCCTAGTGTTGTTCGGATGAGTTCGCAGGCAAGATTTAGCCAAGTGCCCTCTCTGACCACATCTAAAACAGGCCCCTGACAGGCGACGACAAATGCCCCAATGTTGTTTCCCACATTTTTTACAATTAGGTATACCATTGTTCACATTGCTTCCCCGGCTTTCTTTGTTCACAGTTTTCGCCCTAAATTTTTCATTCGCAGAAGTTATCGAATTACTAGTCATTTCAACCTTCTATTTCGCTCTTTCTGATTCAATTGATGATGTTGATTTTGATATTTTCAAGGCTGCTATGTTTGCCTCAAACATTAAGGCCCTATCAAGAACATCTACATATTTTGGCAATTTTAAGACGCCAACTTGATCAAACACATCTAAGTCAAGCCCACCTTCAAATTTTCTAACCTTTTTATAGTCAGTGTCTATCATGTGGGGTGCATATCGGGCCAGTTCGGTGAATTTTGTTTCATATTCGACCACAGTCATATTGCCTTGTTTAGTTGTTCAAATTCGAATACCCTCCTATTTCAGATGCATTGGGGAAAGTATTTTTCGAAGAAAATTTCTTTAAACCTCTCCCACGTCACACCTTCATTATCATTTCGTACTAACATCCACCATCTCCTAGCTTCTTCTTTAAGTGTGAATGTTGCCAACAAAACCTTATGTGCCTCAATACACGGAAATACCTCAAATATTCTCTCAGTGTCTAAGACTCAAGCCTCAGCTTTCAACGGTTCAATACCCCCCTGAAATTTCGGTGGTTTCATCTTATTGTATTTCTGTGTTAGTGTTACCATATCATAATTAGCTGGTTCAGGTACATGTATTTGCCCTTGTTGCTGTTGCTTCAGATTTTCGGTTAAGGTTTCAACCATTCTTTGTAACCGGCTAATTCTAGCGTCAGAAGATTCAGATTCGTCTACATTCCTTGTCCTTTCCATTGGCTACACACAAACAGGTTACTTATTAATATAAGGAAAGTTCTCACATTTCATTTCATATCAGACGAGTTTATACTTTCATTTCAATTCAGATATAGTCACATGATCCCTTACTTTTATACGTTCACGATCACATAGATTCCACATTCGGTATTGAAATTAACATTACATGTTATTCCACTTAACTTCCTTGATCATGCACAAAGGTTTCATTTCAATTCATTTTCAATAAGGATGTGTTCATAGTAGTTCACACACTTAAACATGATAATGCAATGCCCCTACTTCATTTCTAGGACATCCTATAGCTCATACAGACTCGTGTGTGCGGTATAACTCGTGCTCTGATACTACTCTGTCACGACCCAAACCCGCCCCTATAGGTTTAACATCGTAACCGGCCAATAATCCTTAGATTACCGAAGGCCTCTGAACAGATTAACAAGATTAAGGGACTAGCGGAAGCAAATACATAAATATAGTTGTCCAATGAGCTGTGCTGACTTACATGAAACAGAATATTTAAAACTTTATATACATAACCGGTAGTCAACCATACATTATACCCATACACATTACAGTATTTTAAGTACAGCCAACGACATCAAATCAAGTCTTATATAAACAGAAACCATAGAACTTAAACACAGGATGCTTCGGGAACCTCCATGTGAGGCACAATGGTTGGCTGACAACGGAACACAAATCCCGGAAAATGCCTTCAGACTCAAGCTCCAAAATGCTCACCTATACATATATATATATATACAAAAAACGAGTTAAAACCTAGTGAATAACATTAAGGTAAAGGGGTTAGTGAACGAAATCCGAACATATCATAAACGGAAAACAGACTATAGCATAATCATCCTCATATCAGAACATAATAATGGTACATCCCATAGAACACATCACAAAACGTCTTCCAACTAAAGTAATCGGTTCCAGATACCGATTAAACACATATCACCACAATGAAGTGGCTAACGAGATCTCGTAATTACTTGTATGTCATGGACCCGCATTTTCATGCCGTCCCCCATGACTTGGGACTATCTATGGATGCCATAATAGATTTCAAACATGGAATATTCGTTTACAAAAACAGATATCATTTCAGAAATCAGAACTTATCATATTTTATTTAGAACATAATTCATATGAACGTATCTTGACGATAATGTTTCTTGCAATGGTTCCAGTAAGCGGTCAATCAATCCTCAAGTCTTGACCTACAACCACAAAATACATAACACAAGCACGTCTTATCATTACACATTCATGTGGCCAACACGGCTTAGCTTTCATTACATTGGTTCTTGTTCTTTCTTATCACAATGCTGAAACACACACACACTTGCAATTCTTTGACTTAGTAGAATCATTCCTTAGTGTGTTTCTAATCCATAACCTCATTACTATGGCTTAATTAAGGTTTAGGAATGCCTAAGATCCAAAGAGGATGCCAAAACAAGCCTTGGAACACTTAGGCAAAATTTCTGAAAATAAGGTCCACGCTCAAGCGTAGCTTTCCTCGCTCGAGCGCACATTCCTTCGCTCGAGTGATCTGTAAAAGACATGAAACTTCTGGGAGCTTGCAATTCACGCTCGAGCGGACTTTTGGTCGCTTGAGCGGAGTGCACGCACTCAGAGTGGTCGCTCGAGCGTGAACTCCCACGCTCGAGCATAGATGCAAAATTTGGAATTTCCAAATTGCACCTACGAGCTCAAAACTCGAATTCTAACCTTCAAAACACATTTCTTGGGCCCCAAAACTTGAGATAACATAGTAAACTTGTAAAACATAAAAAATTTAGGATCATTTCATAAAATCATGGCCCAAGGGTTTGTTAAAAACTCACAATTTCAACTTAAAACACGATGAATGTTCATGAACACAAAATGCATGGGTTTTCTTGGTCTTGAGCTTCCCAAAACATGATCAAACACCATAAAACAACTTGAAACTTAATGATTTCCCCAAATGAAGATGAATTTCAAACATGCAAGAGAGGATTCATGGAAATCATGCTCAATTTGTAAAAAATGTACATGCATACATGAATTGCCACTCAAATCTTCCTTCTAAGCTCAATACACACCCTTAAACACATAATCTTCATGTTGATAACTTAAATTCATAATGTAGGAGTTGAATTCATTCCTATAGTCTTCAAATCCTCTTGACCTTACACAATCTTGATGAATTCAACACAAAACCTTCAACTTCAACCTTGAATTTCTTCTTCTCTCCCTCTCGAATTGCACTTTCTCTCTCTTTAAAATAAATTCTCAGATTTTGGCACTAAGAGGTAAAGAATTGAGCTCAAAATGAGCTTAAGGCTCATATATATAGCTATGGTGCTAAAACACATTAATTAGAATATTAGGCTAACCAAACATGACTTAATTAATCGTTCTGAATCAATTTTTAATAAAACTTGCCATATGGTTCTAAAAAATTCCAAATAACATATCGATGTAGTCAATTTCGGTTTCGGATGCCAATAAGGCTTTCAATTTACATATTAAAGTGGAATTCCAAACAGATATTCTATAAGTAAGAGATAGAAGGCCAAATATCATGCAATTTACATATTAATCCCATAATTCATTTGATCCACTCAATTAGCATCTTTAATCACTGATTAGTAGCTAATTATGGGGCGGGGTTATTACACTCATCCCTAACTACCACCTCTTTCCCTCTCTCCCTTTCCTTCCGGCGACTTTTTCAACCCAACTCTGGTAGAGACTTCAGTTCATTATCTTTGTTATCGAACTTCCAGCAGAGGAAAGGGGTTTCCAATCTGCTCCTCCTACTCTCTGGAGCAATGTCTCTCTTTAGCTTTACTCCGGCGGCAGAACAGCCAAAGCTCCTGGATTTCTAACGAAGTGGCCTTTGAGACTTGGATTTATGATAAAGATCTAAATCTAGGGATGGGTCTACGGGTTTTTAAGAGAAGATAATGAAAAAGAACTCAATGGCCCACATTAGAAATTAGAAATAATGAAAAAGAAGATACCAAAACACAAAGAACTCAAGAAAAATCAATCAAGATAGTGAATTTTTAGAGAGAGAGAAAGAGACAATGCAAAATAACTTCTCTGTGTTGGTATTGGATGACGAGTCTTAAAGCCATTATCAGAACCTTGAATCTGAGAGCAAGAACTCTTCCAAATTTCCAGTAGAAAGATGACTCTCTCTCTCTCTCTCTCTCTCTCTCTATGATGGGTCTCTCAGAAAGGATAAGAATAAGAAGAATGTGGGCTGTCAGAGGCAACAGTAGTGGTGTCAGAGGTAGTGGTTGGCAGTGGGGGTTAGGGTTTGGGTTTGGTTTTGGGGTTAGGGTTAGGGGTATAGTTGGTATCAAGGTGGGGGTTTAAAAAGAAAATGGTGGGTACTCATTTTGCTAGGTAAGGGTTCAAAGAATTAAAGGGTCCAAAGTAAAGAGGTAGGTGTTAATAGCAAACCTCTTTGGCGGTGTTTGGGAACGTGGTTGGTAGGCTATTTTAGCCTCTAACGGAAAAAAATTCAAAAAATTGCACTATAGCTGAGTTTATGAGCTGCAGTCCAGCTGTATGCATTATCTGGGTAAAAAGACATTTTTACCCTCTGTTGTTCTATCTGTTTGGAAACATGCTCATATCTCTCATCTTATCACTTAAACTTTGGGTCTAACTGGAGGGTTTCACAGAAGAATGCAATACCTCTCTTCGGCGGCACATTCCGGTGAACTGTTACAGAAAGACCAAGTAGCCGATCGTCGAGGATCTGTGATAGGTACGGTGGCCAAACCCAATTTCTGTGCTTTTTCTTCGTTCACGAACTTGGTCTTGCTGCTTTTCTTTTTTTCTTCACCGATCTGCACCTATGATGATGTAATCCCTTTCAAATATTATTTTTTCTTGGTTCAAATTCGGTAGTTCAGTCACCGATCTTGCTAGTTTTCTTCTCTGTTCTTGTCCAACAAAAAATAGAAAAGTATAAGTTCTTTATTCTTTGCTCAGCAAACTATTTTTCTTTTTTTGGGTCTTCCTTTATTTTGGTTTTTCTGGAGATTTCACTGTGATTTTTTTTAAAACATAAAAAATAAAAACTAAAACGAACATTTAATTTTTTAGAGCATCTCTCACTCTTCATCATTTTTTTTAAAAAAATCTAATTTGATTTTCAGTTTAAATAAAAAAAACTTGACATGATAAGAATTATTTCAATTCCTTTATTAATTTTTTCTTAAAATCTTTTTCAAAATTATTCTCATATATTAAAATTTTCTTTTCATCAAAATTTAATAAAATTTTTAATTTAAATTTGATGAATTATTAATTTGATAAAAATAAAAATAAATCTTCTTTCATTTAACCTTTTTTCAGTGTACAAAATTTTTTAAAACTAGTGGACAAAAAAAAGTGTAAACTAATGGATAAATCAAGTGCCAAAACAAGTGCCAAAACACTACAGTTAAAATGCAAAATTACCAAATCAACCAATTTTAAGATTGGAGGCTGATCAAGTTGGGGAAAATACAATTTGTTGGTTTATTTTTAAAGTGTAAGATCTTCTCAGGTTGAACATATACAATACTCTGTTTTTTTTTTTTTTTTCCTTTCAACTCTGTTCTTATAAATCTGATTTGTACAGTGAATTTGAATTGCACAAATCTGTTGGAGTTAACATAATTTCATATTCACTCAATCTGTTAAGCTGTTAACAATCAACTATTTCTTCAATCTGGTATGCCGTTATAAATTAATTGTTACATTTCTGGAGATTTCACTGTAATTTTTTTTTTCTTTATTCCATCTAAATAAAAACTAATACGACATTTAATTGTTTAGAGCATTTCTCACTTTTCATCATTTTTTTTTTTAATTTTTTTTTATCTAATTTGATTTTTAGTTTAAATTAAATTGATGAATTATTAATTTGATAAAAAATAAATAAATATTTTTTCATTTAACCTTTTTTCAGTGTACGCAAATTTTTAAAACTGTGGATGATGGCTTCACTCAATCTGTGGATGATGGCCTCACTCAATTTTTTAGTGTACACAAATTTTTAAAACTAAGGGTCAAAAAAACAAGTGTAAACTTATGGACAAATCTGATCTGTAGAGTGAATTTGAATTGCGCAAATCTGTTGGAGTTAACTTAATTACTTATTCACTCAATCTGTTATGCTATTAACAATCCACTGTTGTTATAAATTAATACCTATTCCTTTAATCTGGTATGCTGTTATAAATTAATTGTTACATTTCATTGAATATACGTGTATTGTAATTATAACCCCAATCTGTGGTGCTGTTTTAGTCATGTGTTTGGTCTGTGTATAGTAATATGGCTTCGACTTTTTCCATTGCCACATTAACATGGCCACAACGCATGTGTGCTTGTGGCTATGGCCATTGTTTTGTGAAGGTATCAAGATCTCATAAAAATCCTGGCCGTGCATAGTATGTTTGCTTCCAGCCCGTGGTGACTTATAACAAATGATTATTTCTCACTCTATATGTTTGCAAACTGTAATTCCCATAACTACTAAATGTTTTACGTTTCTTACTCATCAGCAATGTGTTAATTGGATTGGTTGGTGTGACAAATCAGGGAGACGGAGCCCCGACCATGATTCATGGTCAACCGATGTCATGCAGTTACGAGCTGATGTCATGCACATTATTAATACATTGCGTGTAATGAAAACAGTGATTTGTGTGTTGTGCATCATGGTAATCGTCTTATTATTACGAATGTAAACCCTGTAAATCATTACCCATGTACATAAGTAATGTTTTGAAGAAGTAATGTTTTGGACAAGTAATTGCGTTGTGATCGTTTGTATGTAAACACTATATGTTGTTAGTAATTATCGTACTAGTTTTGTTAAACTTTTGTGAAAGTTCTCTTTTGCATATGGTTCATAGTTTATTGTTTGAAATGTATTCATCAACTGGGTTCTAATGTATACAATACGTCCTCTCACATTAATTGAATGGCTGCAACACGGTCGTCCCCTCACACCCCGTCTAAAAATAAAGGGATTAGTCCATCAGTTACTGAAGGAATTGTTAATGACTTGGATCATGCACATAAGGCGAACTGGGACAGTGCAACCACATAAATCTTCTTACAGTGTGTTAGGGACGAAATATTAGCGGGTCGGCGGGTAGGTACAACCATAACCAAAACATGGTATAAGGAAATTGCACTGAAATTCGCTAAGCACACGGGTAGACGTCATGAAATTACACAGTTGAAGAACAAGTACATCAGTTTGAAAAAGGAATGGCAAGCTTGGAACAAGTTGATGGATAGCAGTAAGGGTGTCACAGGCATTGGGTTTGATAAGGAAACCAGGTTGTTCACAGCGTCGGAAGAGTGGTGGGAAAAGCTTAAATCGGTATGTACCAATTTAAATTTTATTTTACGTAATTAATCATGAAAATTTAATGGCAACTTGTACTTGTTACTAAAATTATTGGTAGTAAACTTTTCACATATGTAAGTTATGTTCATTTTGATAAAAAATAACTACAAATATACCACACTGTACAACATAAAAAATAACTACATTTAACTTATATGAAACTAGCACCTTGAATTTTGTACACACATGTAATGGAAAGTAACTTGTTCATTGATTGTCCCATGTCATTGTGAGGAAAAAATTAAATTTTAATTTGAATTTTCATTGGAGCATGAAGTGTTGATGCGCAAGTATTCACCGGTTGGTACCATTTACCGAGCCATATAGACCGGTCGTTCATTCACCTCCAAACTCCCTCACTGTCCATCTTGAAGAAGCAGACCTCGGAACAAAGAAGAAAAAGTGAGGTAACACCAGTGGAAAGTCGAAGAAGATCTCGAGTGAAGCATTGGTGCTTGCAGATAGTTTTAACCATCTGTCTTAGGCGGTTCAACCACAGAAGCACCTGATGGTCAGGCACGAAACTGATGCATCGTAGAAATATGGCATTGAGGTATGTATGCAGCGGCTTATGGCTATCCCGGACTTCATCAGTACCCCCATATTTCATTTTGCCTGCATTGCGTTAGAGAATGCGGATTATCAGGTAAAATTGATGTGCATGCCAAAAGATGAGAATGTAGTTGGGTGCCTTGCGGTATTGCAGGCTTCAAAAGGGCTATAAGTGCGATAACCCTGTTCCGTATTATGCTAATTAATCTTAATTATGATTGTGATTATGTGTTTAATATGATTTTGTGTGCCATTTATATGATTATGTGTGTGGTTTTGGCTTTATATCTGTTCACCGTAGGAAAATCTATTCAACTTACTGTTATAAACTGAAAATTGAAGGCCTTATTGGCCACAGAAACCAAATTGACTACGCTATTGTGATTGGCGTAATTTTTAGAGGCTATAGTGAAATTTAATTGAAAATTGATTCGGAACGAAATAATTAGATTCAGAACAATTAAATTAAGCTCTATTACTTAGCCTAACTGAAATTTGATTAGGCCATCCTATATAAAGGCCTATATAGCCTCATGTTATTGTTTTGAGCTCATATTTGCTGAGATTACCCTCTAAAGAAAGAGAGAGTGTGCCGATTGTAGAGAGAGAGAGAGAGCTCAAGTTAGAGATTGAACAAGAAGCTTAAAGATCTTGAAAATCAACTCAAGAATTAACCATAATTTGGGTGATTGGAGCTCCTAGGTGAGTAATTGAACATTGATTCATAAGTTTGGGGTTGTAATTTTGTGAATTCAAGTTAGATGATAATCAAGAACATAATTTGAGTTGAAATTGATGAATTTGGAGCTTGTATGTACTTGCATATGCATAATTGCCCTGATTTCATACATTCAAACATGAATCATGTTGAACAAGAAGAATTGAGCACCAAATCTCACATGTATGCATGATTTTCATGAGTTTCATGATTATAAGTGTTATTTGTACCATTTGGAATAGAGTTGGAGTCAAGAATGTACATACATGCATGATTGATGAAGATATGGGGTTTGTATGAAGTTGAATATATGTGTTTTGAAACCCATGAGGAGAACTCAAAATGATTTTGGAAAAAGCACCATGAATTTGAACAATTTGGTATCATATTCTTATATTCTCATATTATATAATGTGTTTCCATGTTTTTGAACCAAAATCATGAGTTTAGGGCCTTTGAACACCAAGTTTGAACTCCAAGAACAATTCTGGAAAGTCCAGAATTTGGCATGTCCGCTTGAGCGGGAAAAATGCTGCTCGAGCGTAAAATGTTAGTTCCCATAACTTTTGCAGACATTGATGTCTGCTCAAACGGAGAGAGTCACGCTCGAGCACAAAATTGAGGCAACCAGCACTTTTGCAGACAAAGGGGGTCCGCTCGAGCGGGGAGCCTTGTTTCTGAAATCTTGAATGGACGTTTGGTGTTTCATTTTTAGTTCTTTTTCATTTCTAAGCACTCTTAGGCATGCATTGAGCATTGTGAATGGATTAAGAAGATAAGAAAGAGACTTAAGACGAATGAATAAATTAAGAACGGATTGAATTGCTTATGACCCATTATGTGTTATGATTTATATAGGGTCAAGCACAAGGACGAATCCACTAACAGAGCACTGTGAATAATATCTTAGTAAAGACATTTTGAAGTATGCTAATTGTCCAATTGCTTACTCCTATTTGAGTTTCATAAATCTCTTGATTTGAAAGATTAGGCAAATGATGTTTGACATGAATAATTGGGCCAGAGGCCGTTTGACATGAATAATTGGGCCAGAGGCCGTTTGACATGAATGATTAGGCCAAAGGCCGTTGGACATGAATGGTTAGGCCAAAGGCCGTTAGATATAAATGAATTAGGCTCAAGGCTGTTTGATACGTCTAGATATGTAGTCGCTTAATGCATTAGATAGAACCATGAATTGGGCCCAAGGCCGTCTGATGTAATTGTTTCGAATTCTGTTCATGTATCCTCTTTATTTGATATTATTCACTGGGCTTTCGCTCACTCTCATTCATGTGTTTGTAGGTGAGCCAAGAAATGTCCAAACCTAGCCTCAGTGAAGTATGTGGAAAAAGGTCCAAGTTTTAAGGAGTCGGCCTTAACGTCTCACGCACGAGACTAGTTTTTGCCCTTTTGTCCTTTGGCTATAGTTTTGCTTTGTGGGCGAGAACGTTGGACCACCTTGTATATAAGTTTTGTTTGGCTGACTGCATAACTAAGAGTTCCTGGATATAGATTAACTCTATGAGTATGTGTGAGTTATTATGAAATACTTTTTGAATGATTTTGCTATATCATGTATGCACCACTCTATGGACAATTTGTAAGTTTGCTTTCGTTCGGCCCCTTAACTCTGATGAAACCTATTTTATTTGGTTTGAGACCGTAGGTAATCCCTTGATTACTGGCCGGTTATGACCTTAATCCATAGGAATGAGTTCGGGTCATGACAGTGAGTACTTGGGTTTGGTCGATTAGGCAAAAATGGGATCGGAAATGGTTTATTGTAGTGTGATTTTTGTAGACAAGTTTTGTGGGTTTTTATTTATTATTTTTTTTTTGTGGTTGCACTGTGCTTTAGTTACTGTTAGTTTACTTTTGTGAATGCTACCTACTTTTGTGTTATGCAATATGGAATCATGATGTAACCTTTACCTTTTTTGCAATGTGAACTTTAATGGTTGAATGTAATGTAATGGATAATTGATGTGTTGAACTTTAATGGTTCAAATGTACTTAGTTTACAAGTGGATAATTGATGTGTGTGTTGTGTGCATTGTAGGAGTCGTCAATTGCGAAATGTGGAACGGTCAAAGTAACAACTATCGAAATTACGCTAATGTAATTGTCGAACTCGCTGAAGAACAAGAAGACCTACAAAACAGCGTAATCGGTGACGTTGCGTAGCATGCAATGGAATATTACCTGAAGTACATAGAGAAGATCCCATGCCAAACTTCTATTCTAACCGGTTATGCTTGGATTCAAGAATTATTTGATAGGCCGGTTGTGCTTGGATTCAAAAATTATTTGATGAGCACGTAGGCAAGGGTGAACAAAATTTGCATATGCCGCTGTATGTGTTTCAAGCGTTGTGTGACACATTGCGAAGCGACTTCGGTTTACGGGTATCTACAAGACCCCATGGATTACACATTGAAGAAAGTATTGCGATGTTCATCTATACGTTGGACGGCTGCACTAACCGAAAATTCAGGAACGATTCCAACACTCGGGAGAAACCGTGTCGTGACATTTCCATGCAGTGTTGGAAGCAATGAAGTTGTTCACAGAAGTGCATTGTAAGCCCACTAGAGATCAAAATAATAGGCATCCATATTTGCGATCTAGAGGGAAATACTTGCCTTTCAAGGTTAGCATATTAGTTGCCATTATCAGTTACTTTTCATTTATGCGATGTACGTAACCCTCATGTGTTGTACGTTATTAGTGTAGCATTGTATTAGAGCGTTGGACAGTACCCATGTAGAAGTCGTGTTGCCTGCCCGTGATGCCGGCACATATTACGGTCGCAAAGGATATCCAACCCAAAACATACTAGCAGTTTGCGACTTCGACATGTGCTTCATTTTCATATCTTGTGGTTGGGAAGGAAGCATGCATGATAGTCGCATCTTCAAGGAAATAATTGAGAACGAACATGCACCGTTCCCGCACTCCCAAGAAGGTAACACATTTGAAATTAAGTACTCATTATTAATTTTGTTGTATGTACGGTAAATTGATTGAGCAAATGTAAGTAAATATTACCTTGTGAATGCGGGATATCCAAACAAGAAAGGGGTATTTGGCACCATACAAAGAGTCTTGGTATCACCAAGTACAGTTTCGGGATCATAGACGACCCAATAACCCAAGAGAATTGTTTAACGAGGCACACGCATCATTGAGGACCATGGTGGAAAGGACTTTTGGAGTGTGGAAATCGTGCTGGAAGTTCCTCAACAACATGCCCGACTATGATTTTGCGACGGTACAGGTGCTATTGGTTGGTGGGTCAATGGCCTTACACAATTTCATCCGTAGACACGAGATAACTGCTAATGCACACAACGAACATGTCAGCTGTTCCTTATTTCCAGATGACATGTTTGCCGTGGAAGGAGGACAAAATATTAATGATGGCCTCATGGTTGGAGATACAAATGTAGATATGGCCAGAATTCGCGTTCGTATCCTGTAACAACCCCGACCTGGGAGTAACACTAATCCATATTTAAGTATACCAAATAAGTAATTAAGAAGAAATCCCAAGTCAATTATATGTGCATTGCATCATTTCGTATTTATATCTGTTTGAAATAGAAATATCTGTTTATGTTTTAGTTTTAATTTGCGAATTGGAAGCCTTATCGGCATCCGACTAAGAAATTGACTTGATTTATATGTTAATTAGGATTTATAGGATTTTATGGTAATTTTAATTAAAATTCGATTTGGAACGATTAAATTAGATTAAATTAATGTCCTTTTATTTGGCTTTAAATTAATTACACTTTTGTCCAAATCTAATTAAGGCATTAGTGGACTTCTTTGAACACCAAACACTCCCAAATTCATTCATTTGATGATACAAACGTGAGAGTGAGGGAAAGAAAGGAGAATTGGTCCAAGCCTTGAGAATTTGAATTCAAAACCAAGGATTGCTAGAATTGTTGTCGACTGAAGAAGATTAGAGGGTTTCAACTTCAACTCTTGTAGATTCAAGCCTCTAGGTAAGGAATTAAACCCTTAATTGAGCAATTGAATTAGATTCTACAAGATTATTAGTGAATTAAGTGAATTCATGTAGGAATTGCACTAGAATTGGGTAGATTTGGGCCATACCATGCATACATGTTCATTTCTTCACAAATTGAGGATGTTTTCAAAGAATTCTTTCATGCATGTGTTCATCTCACTTACATTTTGGTTACTCACCATGTTTTCTATCCAATTGTCAAGTTTGATCATGTTTTGAAGAGGTTGAGTTCAAGAAAATTCTTGCATATCGTGTTCTTGAAACATTCATAAAGTTTATGTTGGAATTTTGTTCAATTGGCATACTTTTGGGCCTTGATTTCATGAAATGATCTTTAAACCATGATGTTTTGTGAGTTTCTAAATATTTTCCAGAATTTTGGCCCAAGAGGATGAGTTTTGAGGTGTTAGATTCATGTTTTGAAGCTTAGGAGCAAATATGGAAAACCCAGAATTTTGCTTCCACGCTCGAGCGAAGGACTCTACGCTCGAGCGACCGCCTTATTTTCATATTCTCGCTTGAGTGACAAATGGCTGGCTCGAGCGTAAATTGCAAGCTCTCAGGAATTTGCGTGTTTGGACACACGCTCAAGCGACAAGACTTACGCTCGAGCGAGGAACTGCGTCTCACGCTCGAGCGAGCATCGAGCGGAGATTTCATACAACCAGAACTTTTTCACATTTTACAAACCGCTCGAGCGAAGGAGTCCACGCTCGAGCGACCACTCACTTTTGACACGTCCGCTCGAACGAAGAAAGCCGCGCTCGAGCGACACCCCTGTTTCAACAAAATTTTGGCTAAATGTTTCAAGTACATTTGTGCATCCTCATTCTATCCTAGACATTCATCGGCCATGTTTAAGACTCCATAATGAGGTTAAGGGCTAGAGACACACTAAGAACAACGAAATAAGTTATGCTCAACCAAGCGTGTGTATTCAACATATGTATCTATCATGTTATGTAGGTCACGCACTCCAAGATAAGTGAATTGCCCACTCCGCCGTCTATTCGGAGCTACCAGTTATTTGTGAGTAATAATTTTGTAAAGTTATGTTCAATGTTAAATATTTTCTGAACATTATGATATGAAATGACTAGCTTTTGAAATGCTATGCTATGTTTGAAAGGAATGAATGATTGTCCAAAATTCCAAAAGTTATCCATGGCATCACTAACATCATGTGATATGCGTCCCTTATGGGTTATCAGGTCCCTTTTATGGGTCATTAGAAACATCTCTGTGCACATGAGTCATCAGAAAGCCTTCATGGCAGTCCCTTGTGGGTCATCAGATTTGTTAATACTAATGCACATGCCACATACCATGATATGTTGTATGTTTAAGTTTTTAATACAAATGCAATCATGCCAATGAATCTACTATGTTATGACATCCGAACACGTACAAGATTATGTTTCTGTACAGACATCATTCAGTAAAATCTTTACTCTGTTATTATTCACTGGGCAATCGCTCACTATTTATATTATATATGTAGGTGAGCAGGCACGCAACCAGGCCCATAGTTGACGGCCTAAGCTTCAGTCTTGTTAGCCAACCTTTGTGCCTCTTGAGGAGGTTTCAATTGAAGTCAAGTTTCATGGCTATTTTTGTAATCACTTTAAGCTATGTTTACACTATGTTGTGTTGGTTAAGATGTCTGTTAATGTGTATTCTGAAGTGATGTGTAAAGTTTGCATCTCTGTTATAAAAAGTTTTAAGTTATCTGACCCATATATGTCTGCACAGCTCTATGGACTATGTATGTCTTAGATATCTGTTTTCGTAGCCCCTGCTATATGTTATTATGCCAGGAGGCCTTTGGTAATCCAAGGATTACTGGCCGGTTACGATGCTAAACCTATAGGGGCAGGTTTAGGTAGTGACACATCCGTAACCGTTTGTTTCACATACGGAATCAATGACTACTATGAAATGCTTGTTATCTAATTTGTATGTTAGTATAATTTGTAATTTCTATTTCCGCAATGCAATGTGACTAAGAAATTTATTTAAATTTGTAATTCATGTAAGGACAATGCAAGTGTGTTGCAATTTTAATTTTTTTTTAAGTACTACATGTTATCATTTGCTATTTAAACGTAGATTGCTTTTGTAATTTTTTTTTAATTTTAAAATTAACTGTTTGTATAACTGAACGCCAAATTTGGTAACCACATTTGTCTATTTCTGTAAAATTTTCTTTTCTAACTTAACTAAATTATCTGAAATTCACCATTTCCCCTTTCTTTCTTTCTTTTTTTTTTTTTCTTTTTTTTTTAAATAGCGATTGTTATCATTATATATTTTGTAGTAGTAATGAATTTCAAAGAAGGACAAAATAGAAAATTAATAGTATTTTTTTCTTTAATTTTTAAAAAGATACAAATATTTTGGAACCAAAAAAAAAAAAATCGAATAAAAACTTAGAACTTGTTTGGTTTGGTTTGGTTTTGAGAGATAAATTTTGAAAATAAATTATGAGGAAAGAGTTTACAAATTTTTTTGATTTGTTTGTTTGTATATTTTCGAACTAGTTTTGGAGTATAGGAGTTTTGAAAATATTTTTGTTGTAGTTGAATAGATGTGTGTGAGAGAAAAAATGATTGAGAAAGGGAGAAGAGTGAGAAAAAGTGATTGATTGATGTATAGGAAATAGAAAGTGATTTTTAATTTTTTTTCCCCCAAATTCACTAAACCAAACAAAATTTTAATTAATTTTTAAAACCAAGCCTAAGGCTTCGTTTGGGAACAAACTTTCTTAGTAATTTTTTGACTAAAATATAATGTAAAAAAAACTAGTATGTTTGGGATGATCTTTTAACTTTTCACGAAAAGATGTGTAAAAAATAGAATTTTTTTTTTTTTGACTTTTTAATATGAATGGTTGATTTTTTAATTTTTTTAATAACTTTTTATTTTTTTTTGACTAAAAAAAACACTTATTAAACGAGGTTTAAGTTATAAACGACTTGGATAATATCCACCAAAGAGTCCCGTCGTGTCCCCAAACCAAGCCTAACTCAAGTACAGAATGAAGTTAACTATAGCTGGTTACATCTTAACCCAACCAAATTCCCATTACTGGTCCCAAAGTCCCACCTCCATACGATACAATCACACAGCAGACAGATACATCTGCTCTCTCGCCTATATATCTCCCAAAGTTACACCCATAATAATTTCACACTCTCTCTCTAAACCAAACACACGCACAGTGACAAGATTTGATCAGGAGTTGCAGACTACCACAAAGACAGCAGCAACAGACCTGCAGATAAAACATATATACCTTCAGTCAGTTACGTAACGGTATTTTTCTTCCCATTTTGCCCTCCTTTTCTCATCCAATTTCCCCTCAACTGTCATTCAAATTCTCCACACGAAAAAAAAAAAAACCTAACCACCACCACCACTAGATCCTCAACCATGATCACTTGGCACGACCTCTACACCGTCCTCACGGCGGTGATTCCTCTATACGTAGCCATGATCTTAGCCTACGGTTCAGTCCGGTGGTGGAAGATCTTCAGCCCCGATCAGTGTTCCGGCATCAACCGCTTCGTCGCCATCTTCGCCGTACCTCTCCTCTCCTTCCACTTCATCTCCACCAACAATCCCTACGCCATGAACTTCCGATTCATCGCCGCGGACACTCTCCAGAAGATGATAATCCTCGTAATGCTCTGCATATGGACCAATTTCTCCAAACACGGAAGCCTCGACTGGATGATCACTATTTTCTCTCTCTCCACTCTTCCCAACACACTCGTCATGGGAATCCCTCTTTTAATCGCCATGTACGGCGGTTACGCGGGGAATCTCATGGTTCAGGTGGTTGTGTTGCAGTGTATCATATGGTACACTTTACTTCTATTTCTTTTCGAGTATCGCGGAGCTAAAATGTTGATAATGGAGCAGTTTCCCGAGACCGCCGCATCAATTGTCTCGTTTAAAGTCGAGTCCGACGTGGTCTCTCTCGATGGACACGACTTTCTCGAGACTGACGCGGAGATTGGGAATGACGGGAAGCTTCACGTGACGGTGAGGAAGTCGAACGCGTCGAGGCGGTCGCTCGGGCCAGGTTCGTTCTCGGGATTGACGCCTCGGCCTTCGAACCTCACCGGAGCAGAGATTTACAGTTTGAGCTCGTCGAGAAACCCAACGCCGAGGGGCTCGAACTTCAACCATTCCGATTTCTACTCCATGATGGGTTTTCCGGGTGGGAGGTTATCGAATTTCGGTCCGGCCGACATGTACTCGGTCCAGTCCTCCAGAGGTCCGACGCCGAGGCCATCCAATTTCGAGGAAGCTGGTTCCCCGAAGTTCGGATTCTATCCGACACAGGCGGCGCCGACTTCTTATCCGGCGCCAAACCCTGAAATCGTATCCGGGGTTACGAAAACCGCGAAAGGCCAACAATTACCACAACCACAGCCACAGCCACAGCCACCGCAGCCGCAGCCACAACAGCAAGTTATATGTAAGAGCAAAGAAAACCAGGATGCTAAGGAGCTCCACATGTTTGTGTGGAGCTCAAGTGCATCACCTGTATCTGAAGGAGGAGGTGGGGTCCACGTGTTCGCCGGAGCAGACTTTGGCGGGGCTGAGCATTCAGGACGGTCAGATCATGGTGCCAAGGAAATCAGGATGTTGGTTGGTGATCACACACAAAATGGGGAAAACAAAGGTAAACCATCCAACGTCACAAGTCACGAGTAGCACTACTAAATCCATATAGACTATTGTTAATGGATTGATTTAAATTTTTTAATTTTAATTTTAATTTGTTTTGTATTATTTATTTTTTTAAAGTTATTCCGGGAACTGAGGAGTTTGGTGGAGAGGACTTTAGCTTTGCTAAAGATGGAGATGAGGAGGGAGAAAAGGAGGGACCCATAGCCGACCTACAGCCTAATGTTGCCGGAGGTCAAGACTTCGCCGGAAAACAAATGCCTCCGGCCAGCGTTATGACCCGTTTGATCTTAATCATGGTTTGGCGTAAGTTAATCCGAAACCCAAACACGTACTCGAGCCTCATTGGTGTAATCTGGTCTCTCATTGCTTGCCGGTAATCCAAATTTTAATACACAAAATTTTGTATATTTAAAATTATTGATTTAAGAATTAGGTAATTAAAATTATGTAATTTTGGATAATTGGGAAATGCAGGTGGCATGTGGCAATGCCAAAAATACTGGAGAAGTCAATTTCAATACTATCGGACGCAGGTCTAGGAATGGCCATGTTCAGCTTAGGTGAGTAGTCATATTTCATGGACTCGTGTCTCAATTCAGGCCATCCTAATTCGGCTACTTCTACTTTAAGTTTTTCTTCCTCACCACATTTCTGGTCTAGTAGGGCACATGGTTTGTCGGTGATATTACACATTTATCTAGACACATTTATATATGATTCGGCATTTTATGTCGACCATCCACACCTATTTTTCAAATATTATTATTATCATTATTATTATTATTATTATTTTCTTAAAGTAGAAGGATAAATTTCACATATATATATATATATATATAATAACCGAATCATATGCCAAACCTTAAACCTTATTATCAGGATTTTAAATTTCATTTATTATATATTATATGATATATTAGTTTATATTATATGATATCAATTGATATTATTTCTTAATACTATATTTAGAATAATGTTTACTACTGAATTCAAAATAATCACTAGCTGCCAATGGATTGACCACCCGACAAGGTGGGTCCGATACATCGTGTCGCTAGCGGTCCCAAATCGATGGGTATCGGTTAGGATGGATGCTCCACGGGTACACATAATTACTAGCAAAGGTGGTTGGGAAATTAAATTAATTATATACTACATAATATAATAATTTTTTGGATTTTGAATAATTTGATATGTTAATTATGTGTTTGAAAGGTCTGTTTATGGCTCTTCAACCAAAGATAATTGCATGCGGGAATTCCGTGGCGGCGTTCGCAATGGTGGTGAGATTCCTCACAGGCCCAGCTGCGATGGCGGCGGCTTCCATTGCCGTTGGCCTCCGGGGTACCCTCCTCCACATAGCCATTGTCCAGGTACCCACCAACTTGGTTTTATATATTACATTAAGTCTACCATTTTTGCTATGTACAGTTATAAACATGAGTTTAATCACATTTACTTTCAATTTAAAAAAAATATTTAGGGCTTTGTTTATTTATTTAAATTCACCCACTAATGCATTATTGAAAATAAGGCCTCGTTTGGGAACAGGCTAATTTAGTAACTTTTTGGCTAATTGGCTAAAAAGGTTGGTAAGAAAAACCTGTATGTTTGGGCCAACTTTTTGGCTAATTACGAAACGACGCAAAAAAGAGATAGAAGAATCTTTGACTTTTTGGTATGGGTTGTTGGCTTTTTGGCTAAAAAGGTAACTTTTTGGCTAATTGACTATTTTAGCCTCTTGCCAAACGAGGCCTAAATGTATGGGGCCAAACTTTTCTCTTTTTTTTTTTTTATTTTTTTAATACAAAAGTGGCATATTAGTTAACTTTTTATGTCTAAAAATCTCACGCTGATTTCATAAAACTTGAACAAAAATTAAAAGGAAATTTTGAAAAAAATTTAGATTTCAATTTTTTCAGATGCATACCAAACATGTTGAATTTTTTATTTTTTATTTTTTTAGCAACTTTTAAATTTTTTTTGGAATAAAATAGTTTTCTCCCAAAAGATGCCTTGGGGAGGGCAAATATTTTTTAGAAGATTACATTTAAGTGGAGGAAACCAAAAAACATAAATAAATAATTGCAAACTAGTAAAAGAAATGGGAGTTGGAAAATAATTGCAAATAGGTGGAATGACTTTTGTTTAGAACAAAATTACCCCTCCCCTACCCTTGAATTTACCGTTGTGTCACATTCTCCTCTTCCCTTTCCGTGTGCAACTCTAGTTGATGGGGAATTGTTTATGATCAGAGTTGCAGAAAGAAGAGGAGGGAAAAGGAAGAAGATGGCATATTAGTAAATTTTAGGAAGAATTTCATTTCAATATAATTTTAATAAAAATATTTACATATTAATGATGAAGTTTAAAATATTTATAAACATTTTCACGTATTTGACATTATTTTTTAACCTTCCCTCTAAACTGTTATTTCTCCTAAATTTTAAGAAGATAAGAGGCTTTTTGGTCTCTTTTTTTAAAAAAAAAAATTTATAATAAAGTAGATTTCATGTATTTGCAGATGTTTTTTTAACTCCTTTGAAATTATTTTTGATTCTCCCATTCTTTGAATTTTTGTAAAAATAAATTTGACCATTTATTTGCAAATTTTTCAATAATTTTCAAAACCTAATACTTTGTTGAAAAGTTTAATTACATAGAATAATATTGTTAATTTATTAAAACAATGTATGTTCATAAATGCCTAAATTTCATTATAATAAAATTTATAAGAAATCAGCTTTTGGTCCGACACCACTGCCTAAAATTCCTGGTCGGGTAACAATGTATACTTTATATCTTTAATATTTAATGTCACACTATGATGAATATATCATATAATATGACATGTTGATGAATATTTTATTCAGATATATGGCACATTTTATGATTTGGTTCAGTCAACTTGCATGCAATTTTGATAAATTATATTCTTGCTGTCCAAACAGGCCGCACTTCCTCAAGGGATTGTTCCGTTTGTCTTTGCCAAAGAATATAATGTCCATCCCGCAATTCTTAGCACCGCGTAAGTGAAGCAGCATATGCGAACTATCTCTTGCCTTTGATTTTTTTTTTTCCTTTTTTTTTTTTTTTTTTTTGGGTTCCTTTTGCTTCTCATTTAAAGAAAATAATACAGGAAAAAAAAAATTCCCCAAAAAAATCCACCACGATGTGTTGGATACACTGCATAAAACGGTTTGGTTTGATCAGTGTTTAGTGAAAGTTTAGCACTAATTGAACCTTTCAATTTTGATGATTGAGGAACCGTTGTCAGTTTAGTGCAGATGAGGGATTTATATGAGATTTTAAAATGTTTTATAAAAAGTTATAAAATTTCATATTAGAAACAAATAAAGAAAAGTATGAAAGTTAGTCTATATATGCTTTTCTCTCTAATTTTTATCAATAAAAGTATATAATATTAGTCACCCATCTTATACTGCTCAAAGAAATAAGATATAAAAGTATTGAGATATAATATTTCAGTCGGTTCGATTTATATCCATGTCAAAAATTTTACACTCAAAACAGATAATACTCATGAAAAATATACAGAAAACCAAAATTTCTGTCGTTTTTAACAGTGGGTGTAGTTCTATCGGTTTTTCTTATACCTCTAGACCCACACTCTATCAAGATGAATGTAGTGTTGCCACGGTACACTTTGAACACTTTTTTAGTAATTTTTTTGGTTGAGTCCGCAACTTTATTATTGCTCAATTAATTAAATTTGTTTACTTTGTTTTGTAAAAATTTCAGGGTTATCTTTGGAATGTTGATTGCATTGCCCATTACTCTAGTCTACTACATTGTTCTCGGATTGTGAAACCTTTGAAGAAACCCAGAAAAAGGCAAAATTGAAGAGATTTGAAGAAAATTTTCAGTATTCTTGGGAGCATTGATGGGAACGCCATGATTTTTTAACTAAATATCCATGGATTAATGCAGAGAGAGGTCATTAATCTATGAAGAATTTAGATCGTCTCCGAGACCTTTGGAGCCATGATTTTGACCAAATGAAGCCCTATACGAGGATCAAGCCAACTTGGCAATGGACTTGTATCGAATTCTTCAAATCTAGATGGAAAAGCAAAATATATGTTAGGCGCACATAATTAGAACACGAAAATAAATTTGATTTGTAAAATCTATATTTTGTATTTTTTTTTTTTGGTTCTAATTCTGTGCACATAACATTTTCGTTGTTGTCTAGTGGAAGACAGAGAGAGGAGCCAAGGGAAAATACTAGTAAACATTGATTTGTATCTCTCTTTGTAATCTTCATGATTGTAAAGTTTCATTTGATAATTCATCTGCATCAATTAGATTGCTTACAAGACCAACTCATAACTGAATTGGTACAGAGATTGAGGAGGTTGTGGTCCTCCTTTTTGTATTTTTTTCTTCTTCTTCTTCATTTTTTATTTTATTTTATTCGTTCTTAATGGTCTTTAGATTTGTTCACTACTTTCCAACGGGTTTGGTTTTATTGTTTTCTTGGCTTCTATATATATAATTATTTCAATTTTAAAAAAAAAAAATTTAAAAAAATGAAAGGAGGATTGCAAGTCATAATTCTTCACCTTGTTAGTTACCATGAAAATGATGTGTATTTCACTTTTCATTTAAACAAAGACTTTCACTCTTCAATTTTCACAAAGAAAAATGAAATGTGAAGAAGAAGAAGAAAAAATTGGACATTGAAGGATTAATTACACTTACACTAATTCTTCCTAAAAAATGAAAAATTATAATTTATTCTAAATTTATGAAATTACTTCAATCCTTCCTAAAATAATACTAACTTTACCATTGATTAAAAAAAAAAAAAAGGTGATTAAATTACTGTATTACATGTAAATATTTTCTATGTAAATATTAGGGGTGGGCGCGGGTCTGTTGTGATCACGGAACTTTTAATCCGTCATCCGTCCATCAGATTAGCAGATTGGAGTAAATCAATCTGCATCCGTCCGTCAATCCGTCGGATGTGAATTGAGCAGATTGGTGGATAGATGTGAATTGGTTTGGCGATTTAAAATTTTATAAATTTTCAATATAATTCAACTTGTGCACTTCCTCAAAAAAGAAAAGAAAAAGTATTACAGTCAATGACTTAAAAAAGTATTACAATCACTGCATGTCTCATCCAAAGAAAGAAAGTTTGAAATTTTAGAACATTACAATCACTGTATGCCTCATCCACATATTACAATCATAGCATGTCTCATCCACATAAAGTATTACAATCTGTAATTCTTAAAATATAAAAACAATTCAAACCACCAAAACCATGAACAGAGTAGTAGTAGAGATTTTAAGTCTCTGTATTGTTACATTTATATCTATTTTTGAAAACAAAACCAACCAACATATATCATCTTTTTTACTTATTATTTTTAGACTTAGATTTAAAAATCAAAAAATATAGATAAATAATACATTTATTTTTTTCAATTCAAAAAATATATTCAAGTTGAAACTCTTTTTCAACAGAGTATATTCAACAAAATATTTGAACTTTTTTTTAATTGAAAATACAAATAGAGTATCTAAACAAACTGAAAATATAAAGTCTTACAAATTATTAGGGGTGCTTACAGTTTGGCGGTTCGATTGCGGCCAAAGGAACCTCAAATCCGCCATCCGTCCAAAACTAGGCGGATTGAAAAAAATCGATCCACAACCGTTTGTTCATCATCACGCATCCGTTCAAAATACGGCGGATCGATTTATTTCGGTCAGTTTGAGCGGATCGATATATCCGTTGGTCACTCCTAAAAAATATGTCATGATATCAAATAACACAATTACCTTTCATCATACCTAATCAACTTATCTAATCACCCTCATTTTCTCAAGAGTATGTCTGATTGGAACATAGAATATGAGTATTTGGATTCAAATATTGTTTAATAAAGGATAAAATAAATTATTTTACTTAAAATGATAATATTATCAAAATCCATTCATTTGACTAACCTAAAACTACCAATACGAGCCAAAAGTGTCATGGAGTATATATTTTAAAAGAACACTATATAATTATATCAAATTTATTAGATTAACTATTATTTATATGAAATTATAAATAAAATTTATTGATGTTTTACATCAAATTTATTGATGTAACTCCGTTTTACATTCAATAAAATTCAATTTTTGTTGATTAAAAAAAATATATGAAATTATCTTTTGACAATTTTTTTTAACAGTAATATTACAAACACAAACTGAATGTAATTTTGGCAACACCTTACCCATAAATTATATGCATTTTTTAAATAAAAAAATTTGTGTACTTTTCTTGGGAGAAATGACAGATGAGAGGAGAATTGAGCAGAAAGGTGAAGTCAAAAAAGTGCATGGGCTTTTACAGTGAAGCTTTGGTGCACCCACAACCATAGCCGGTGCCAAACCCTACCCTACTGCTGCAAGAGGCTTCACCCTTTACGTTTCGTAGGGTGGGTCGGATCGCAGAATTCAATTCAAACAATCTTTTTATGGGAAAATGCTAGCACATGTGATGAGATGAGTTGAGACCACTCTCTGCTTAGTTCAATTAACTTCTTTAACACATATGACATGCATCACCATCTGAAAGTTGTCAGGTCTTTCTCAATCTATAATGCATCATCATCATCACCACCACCACCTTTCAAAACAAAAAGGGAAAGGCAAATTACTAACAACTTTTTATGGTGCTTTGTTTAGTGAGTCCGAATTCTCGGCAGTTCTATCCGGCAGCCCCCCAAAACGACGTCGTTTTGGGAGTTTTTTGTTTTTTTTTTCTTTCTTCTTCTTCATTCTTTTTCTCTCTCTTCGAACCAGAGGGAAGGGGAGAGGGAGAAGAGGGAGGAAGGAGGAGAAGGAAAGGAAGGGCCGGACTGGAGGGGGGCCATAACCACTGGGAGAGGAGGAGGAGGAGGCGGAGGCGGCGGAGGCGAGGCGAGTCATGAGTCAAGAACGGCGAAGCTCGCAGCCTCCTCTCGACGGCGAAGCGACGGCGATGGCCGAAAAAGAAGAGAGAGAAAGCAAGAACGAAGAAGAAGCAAAGGAAAAATCCCCAAAACGACGCTGCTTTTGGGGGTTGATGGAACGTCACTGAAATAGCGGTCAAGATCCTGATTCTTGTTTAGTAGTATTAAGAATGCGTTAAAAATAATTTTGAAAATAGGTAAATTATAGATCTAGTTTAAGTGAAATTTTACTTCTATCTTTGCAATTTTAGTTTAAATAATTTAAATTGTACGCTTTCAATTTGTTTTATTGTTATTCCTTTGTTATGCGTTGTTAACATTTTGAATTCACAAAAATCCTATATAAAATTAGAAGGACAAAAATAGAATTTAAAAAATTTATAAAGACCACTAGTATAATTTATTCATTACTCCGATAGTTCCTATAGTTTTTTGGAATTTTACTTTGATTTTTCTAATTTTACTTTACTTAAATTGCAAGAACTAATAATGCAATTTACCGAATGAAAATAGATAAAACTAATTTAAAATTAATAAAAATTCCTCGTATGCTTCCACTTTCTTACAGGTTTCTTGTGCCCAATTAGTAAAGACCATTTTATTTCCCCTTTTAAGAAGGCCAACCGGATTAATTCAAGACAACATATTGTGCAATTGAATCCCAGCAATGAAGTTGAACAAACAAGCTGCCCACATTGTGCACAACATCTTCAGTCATAAAATCACTCTCATCCTATCTCAAAATATTCACAATTATTTATATGTTAAAGATTCTAGTAATTTATTTATTAAAAAAAATTCTAGTACCTTAAAATTATCACACAATTTAATAATTGTATTTTTTTTTTTTTTTTAAGAACACCAATTGGTTGTGTGATCCACTGATAATGTTTTGTGTTTTTCCTAAACATTCTTATTCTTTTTTTAATTACATAAGTATATAAACCACTCATTATTAGTTACACATACCATCAGGGAGGAAGATAAGGCATGGCCAAGGATGGCTGTGGTCTCCTTTACGCTGTGTTTACTTGGAGGATTTTAAAAGAAATTTGGAAAGAAAAAAAAAAAGATAGGTGAAATGTGAATAAAATATACATTTTCACCTAGTTTCACCTACTATTTTTTCTATTTTCTTTTTCAAATTTCTTCCCAAATTTTCCAATCAAATATAGCGTAAGACTTTTCAAAATTATGAAGTAATCCCATATTTTATGAACAATTTTCATATTGTATATAGAAGTATTCTTAATTTTTTGAAAAATTCTTCCATTGATTCTTTATTTTGCATAATGGATATAAGATAATCCCAAATTGTTTAATATAATATTTAAATTCTTTCATTAGATTTTTTTCTTTTTTTTTTTTTTTGCTACACTTATTTCAGTCACCTTTAAAACTAATTGCTGACTTCGTTCCTGTACACCACTAATAAATTTCAAAAATATATATTAAACAATAATTTTTTTTATTTTTTTTTAGATGGGAAAAAAACTAGTAGTTGGAGCGCATTAATGCGCTAGCCTTAATGTCACAAACACATTTATTGGTTCAATCTTGTTTTGTTTATGTGTTTGTTTTTCAATTCATGGAAGGAAAATAAGCCGAAAGGTAAGAGATGCATCACTCTCAAACATCAAATTCCCAATCATCTCATCCACTAATTCAAACCTTATGTGGTATTTTTTTGTTGGTGTCTGTTAATGTAAGAGTTATTGGAAGGGGAATCGAGTTTGAGTCAAAAGAATTTGTTAAAGCAATAAAGCTAAGATTTTCATATTTTTTTAAAATCATATTTTGTTTATTATTTTATGTAACACTCTTACACTGGCTATTTCCCTCTAAAGGAGTTGGCTATTTTTATTTTATTTTATTCTGTATATTTATAGTTTTCAAGTTCTACCCCTAGTTCAAACATAAAGTGAGATGAAATTAGGTTGGGGCTCAAATCAAAACAATTGTTATACATTTAGGATTAAATTAATACAATTTAGACATTATGAACTAAAATTACTTAAATTGCATACTTTGAGGATAAATAAAAAAAAAGTAATTTTTTAGTTGACATCTATAAATAAAAGTAGGCTGGGTAACCAAATCAAACATTTTTTATATATTATTAACTAAATCGATACAATTTTAAAAATAGGATCAAAATTACACAAAGGTAAACGTTAATAAGTGTCCCTTATATATTGTTTAATGTTGAAAAGTGTGTATAAAGTATCTTGAAAATATGTAAAACTATTAAAAAGTGTATTGTTTTATGTAAAAGTTATATAGTGAAAAATGTATTGTATTCTTCAACTTTTTTGTCTTTTACTTGTATTGTAAGGGTACTTATTAACAAAACTCTTAACGCAAATTTCATTTTGACAATTAAAGTTGTGTTTGATTTATAAATTTGAAGAAGAATTTTTGAAAAGAAAAAGAAAAAAAAGTAGATGAAATTTGAATGAAATATACCTTATTTTTTATCGGCAAAGAAAGAGACTTTATCGATGAATCAAATATAGTCTAAAAAATAATTCATCCAAAAGGAAATGAATTTCGTAGGTTTTTAAGATGCACACAAGATCCATAAGTTGGAGAAGGCAGGCTAACTAGGAGTTGCCACGTAGGGCCAACATTCTCATGAATCAAATACATACACCAATCTCCCCCCAATTCCAAGACCCTTGACAATGGTGCGGTGTCGTATTGGTGGGGGACACACACATTGCATAATACTGTCAAAAATGTTAGAGGTTTTAAAAATTTTACTAAAAATTTTATCAAATATCTTACATGGGTGTGGGATTCACATGGGACCCACATTATGTGAGTCCCACACCCATATAAAACATTTGATAAAATTTTTAATAAAATTTTAAGAACCTCTAACATTACTGTAATACTATACATTGTTAGCTTCTTCGACTCTTCGATACCGGACTCCGATGCAAACGATCCACTCACCATAACATACATATATGACATATCTCTATTTAATTCTATATATGACATATTTTATTCTTTAGGTCCATCTCAAATAGAATAATTAAAAAATAACTAATAAAAAAAAGTGCTCTCTTTTTTTTTTGTGTGTGCCCTATGGGAAGTGGGTTATAATCCATTTCGTAGATTATAACTCACTTCTTCTTTCACAAAAAAATTAATTATAAGTAGATTTTAACTAAAAAATTGATTATAACCATCTTTTCAAAATAGTCCGTTACACTCACTTTCTTGAAGTTTGAAAAAAAATACAATACTTTTGACATAATTGCGTTAATCACTCTTTTAATATGATTAAAGTAACTGAAACTAATGGCAATGATAGATAGATACTAAACAAACAAAGATAAAAATCTATTTTAATATAAAATGGGTAATTATATTATTCTTTCATTCTTATCACTAGTAAATTATTGATGAAAAATGATTTATGTGAATTAAAACTTTGTGAGATGTTAATATAATTATGTCAGGGATTAAGTTTTTTTTAAAAAAATATTAGAAGGTAAGTGTAAATTATCTTTTTGTTGGTAGTAATTTTTTTTTTTCCATTTTAATTTTTTTATTTATATTTGTGCTGTTTGTAGTCAGCTAGAACATGAAAGTGTAAACATTTCAAAAGATTAAAAATTAAGAATTCACAAAAACAAAAAAATTACTGAAAATGTTAATTTTTAATCTTTCTCCTTGGGAGAAAGTGATTGGTGCAGAAAGAAAGCGTATTTATTTTGCAAAAATGCCTCAGACCCCCAGTGGGGGTCTCTGGGGGTCATGTTTGTGGCCCTCCCATTGGCTAAAAAAAAACATTTTTTTTTTTTTTTTTTTAAAGTTATCAATCATGGCTCACACCTCGGGGTCGACTTCTGGGGGTCTCTAGCATTTCCGTTTATTTTGGTTGTCCATCCAGAGACTGACTCTACGGAAAGAGAGAGAGAGGCACACCCAACCCGAGTCGTCGGGGCGGCAACGGACTCACATGGTCTGTATGTAGGCACAAGCCAACAAAATAGTTAGGATAAATTCTTGAAGTTTAGAAGAAAAAAAATTTTAATTTTACATTTTTGACATAATTACATAAATAAAGGTGTTTAAAAATTAATTTTTTTAATAATTTTTTATTTTTTATATAAAAAACATATAAAAAGTATTAAAAAATGATAATTTATAGTGATATTTTAACTTTTTGACCAAAAATTAATGTTGGCAAACAAGGTCTACGTAAGGGAAATTATTACTTTCATAAGACCAAAAGAAGCTTAGTGTCTCTGTCACGCCTCACTTTTTATTACGCGGATTACCATTACCAAAGCCATTGTTATAATTCCATTTTAGAGTTAACGTACAGAAGCTCATTCTATTAATAAGGATTACATGAATATAATTTCCCTCATCCGAATATCAAATGAATGCAACATGGATATAACTAAACAAATTATCCGTAGGCTTACATCAATTAAATCAAAAGGAGGGGTTTAACCCTTTACATCAATGGCATTCCGCCTACACGTATAGAGACCCCGTGGCCAACAAATAAGAAAGATCCGAGATCTTGAAGCACATCCTGATAATTACCTGAAAAAGATTCAACAACGTGGGATGAACATATAGTCCAGTAAAGATCTTAACATGATCCTCAACAATAACAACTTACAGATAGTTATGATCATGAATACTAATCTCATACCATATAAATAATATGACGTTTTATAGCCAAAGGATACTTACATAATACTTTTCTCAAAACATTCAGTTTGCACAACAATGCCAAGTTTCGCTTTCCTTATCCATTTCCCAATCAAAACAATTATTACTCAGTAACCATATCTTCCATTTACGACAAAACACCGTATAACGTTCATTCTATTTTTGAAAACGCATTCATTAAGTCCGTTTTCTTCGCTTTATTCATAACCCAAAATAAACATAATCCATCTCAACGGGTTCGTCACATTTCACAACTTAGACTCAAAATTCATGGAATGCCTTCAATAAAATAATTTATGGTGGAAACTCCTGAATACACTCCAAAGCACACCCAAATTTACATAAATACAGTTACCCAACATGTGGGACGAATTAACCTTACAGAAGCACGATTGTCAAAACACCTGATACACACAATCAACTGAAACAATAATGACAAATAACATCTGCTCTACCTGCCCGCAACACGGTAAGCCAGATGATGCATCTCTCCACAATAACATGCCAATTTACCAGACACTAGCTGGAAGGAAATAGTACCTCTGCTCCATTTCTCCAAGCGCTAGCTGGAAGGGAATGGTACCTCTGATTCTCAGCGCAACCAATTCTCCTAGCGCTAGCTGGAAGGTAATGGTACATCTGATTCTCAGCGCAACACACACTTACAACCATCACTTCAAACCACATTCACAGATGACACGAGTGTACTACAGACACATAAACATTTCAACATTCACAATGTCATCCTCCACCGATGAGCAAGGACAAAACCTCTAACAGTATATAAATACATACAATACATGATACCAATAACCAATTCTCACAAGGTTTTAGGCCAATAATCAACACAACTCCAAGGTCTCATCTATTGCTTGATGTTCTTTTTTCAATTAAAAGAACGTTATCGTTTCTTCTTCCTTTGATATTTAATTCCAAGTATTTCTTAATTTACAAAACACGGACTATACCACCCACAATTCAACTTTCACCATTTAGACAAGTAAATCCCCCATTGATCACACAATCATAATTTACACCATTTCTTTTTAACGAAAGCTCAACCCAATAAATTTTAATCTCATGATTAAATCTCTATTTAACAATTAACAATTATCAATTTGTTTGATTTAGCTAAAATCGACTCAACACAAGTTAAACACTACATTCATAACAATCCGGTAAAGCACAAGTTATTACCAAATCAATAGCCAAGTTTCTTAACTAGTAGCATGGTAAATTCATCAATCCGTTGTGTTTAAAAACATAGTCAATACAACACAAATAAATGCTCAATTTATGAAACCCATTTTAAGCATAAATTCACTATCAAATTATCCATCACATTTCTTTAACTCATAACATAATTATTCCACAATGTTAACCCCCCATTTTACCTATTCGGCTTTATTGTAAAAATTAGGGCTTTCACCCTCTCTATCATGAATATATTGCATCACACCCCAAGTTTATCCCAACATCAACCCATCTCATGAATTTCAACCTCACACCCAAATCTCATGCCATCCATCTTGATTTTCGAAAATAGATCCATACAACATGGTTTTTATGAAATAATAATCTACCACATGTCTATCTATAGTAGAGATATTGAAAAGAATCAAAGAAATCTCTATCTCAATGCTTGATGATAAAACCCTAACTTCAAGGATGAGAGAAAGCTTGATTTCTACCACACCAAGTGAAGCTCTCGTTCTTGATCTTCAAGATCTAGAGGAAGATGGTGGTGATCTTGGTTCAAGGATTGCAAAAATCAAAGAGTTTTAATGTTTGAGAAAGTTTTCTAGAGAGAAGGGGAAGAAAAAATAGGGTTTAGAGTGAGAGAGAAATGTGTAAAATGTGAGATACATTCGGACCAAAAAGAAAAATAAAACAGAGTTTTTGATCGCCCAGAACTCGCGCGTCGCGCTTCTTGCCCTTCATGCCACCCCACATGCGGCCACGCTTCTTCGCGCCGTGCGGCCCATTTCGTAATCGCACGCCAGGAGGTTCAACCTCATCGACGTGCGCCTTAGGCCCCGCGCGCGCCCGCCCAACCACCCAAAAGACTCGCTTCGCTCCCACGCACTCCGCCACCAACTCCGCACCTTCCGAAACGTATGAAAACTCAGAACCAAGACAGCCACAACAGAGAAGGTTTTAAGAAGGAAAACTCAACAACAACTCTCCGACATAATGATATAGAAATAAGACGGTTTTTCTAAACCGGTCATCACAGTCTCTTTTTGGAAGTGGGTAAAAATGAAATGTCAAAAGTTGATCTTATATTAATCTCCCCTGAAATTCATACAATTACAAATACCACCTCTTAAATTTTTAAAATAACAATTACTTCTCGTAAGTTGTCCTCTCATAATGGTGTTAGTTTTTTTTGGTTATTTTTACCACTTTATCCTTAGTTTATGTTAAAAGGTTATTCTTCTTATTCTCTAGTGGTAACTTGGCATTGCAAATATTATGAAAAATGACAATTTTTGTTATTTATTTTTCCCTTTTTTCTATCCACAGTAGTCACGGTAACCATCCATGATTGACGTGGGTAGGAAAAAGGAGATAATGAAGACAAGGGAAAGGGAAGAAATGTCATTTTAAGCATTTCACAAATATTTGTTATGTCATCTGTAAGGCACATGTCAATTTTCTATTTATTTATATATGAAAAGTTTCAATTGATACAAATTGATAATTTAAGGTCATAAAATATACCATTTTTTAATTAAGAGAGTAAAGTGATACTAAGTGATCATTCACGGGAATAGAGTTTAATTTACTGCCATGCAATGTTTAATCCGATTCATTCCATGAGTAATATTGAAATTCAAGTTTCAACTAATTTGAGTTGTGCACATAGTTTTTTTTTTTTTAATCGACAAAAGTTAATAATTAGTTGTTAGGTTATCACATCAGGAAAGTTGAAACTCACACTTATAGACCTTGTAAGAAAATCTTACTTTTCCATTCCGCTTCTAAGAGTGAATCCCAGAAGGGTAATAATACAGATTCATGTGAAAATTCCTTACATATCTTACCATTTTCCATGTTTTTAATGTCTTTTATCTATTTGTTTTTCTCTTTTGGACTTAGCTTTGTAATGTCCTTCTCATTATGCCACCTTACTGTTATGTGCTTTTGTACAACATCCGTACTGACCAAAATCAAATTAGTTAGTCATTTCTATCATCATCTTAAATGCATAATATATCATTAGCATGCTTAAGTCTGTGATCAAAGCATAATTATTTCATTTCTAACCCAGTTTGCAACTTAAACAGTACGGTTTGGTTCTCTAAAATTTCAATCTTGTTTTTAGGTCAGCATCCATTAATTGACCACCCTTTTATTCTTAATTTTTTTTTTTTTTTGATCGGCAAAAGAAATCTTTATTGAAAGAATCTAACAAAAAGAAAGAGACATCAATAAAGAGGAGCTCAGAGCTAGAAGAAGCTCGAAGCTCCAGTTGGTGAGAAACCAACAAAGGAAGGAAAACAAAACAAAAGAAAAGACAGCCAAAACAACAGCACACAGCAAAAGCAGAACTCCATAGCAGTGGCACTAGCTCAGTGACACTAACTCAGCACATCACCCCTTTTATTCTTAATTGACCTTCCATTCCAAAGAGAAGTGACAATGACCGTCCGATAAAGATGATGGACCACGTGGCATGAGTCAATAGCAACGATGTGGACAGATGGGGCCTCGTTGTATATCATCGTATGGACAAATCACACGTGGGCAACGCACTCGCGAGGTCCATGCTCATGTGGATGCCCGTGCCTTGGTCATGTGGGGTTGTTGGGGTTTGAAAACAGTGACTGAGGCCAACCATGCATATAGATGTAGTGTAGTGTTTATTTATTTCATAATTGAATATTAGCTTACGTTTACATGCATCTCAATTAATTTTAAAATCTTAAAGTTAACGATCAGGTAAATTTCTAGTGATTCTAAAATTTTAGTGTGTTTAGCCTTCATAAAATTTGTAATCTCTTAAGTGATAAGTTTTTTAGTTGTCTTTTCCAACTACTAAGCCAAATCTCTTGAAGTTTAGATATAGTATAGCATTAATATTATTAGCAAGTTGGAGAGAGAGAGAGAGAGAGAGAGAGAGGGGATAGGATCCACGTCCAACAAGAGGTAGGAAGTTATTTGGAAGATGGTGTGGACTTTTGAAGGTTACTTGTTTGGGTTCTTTCCTTTAAATACAAAGGTGTAGACCCCATTTTTGAAATTAACTCTTTTTGTAGGGACCCTACAGTTTAATTAATTAAAGTTGTCTACCTAGCACCATTTGCATTTGTGGTTGTGAGCAGAGTCTGCAGAGCAATCCCCATCATGCTTGGGAAGTTAAGGTGTGAAAATATACTAGGGAAACAAGTGAAAATTTTGATGTGTAGTTCCTCTTCATCTTGTTTATTTATTTATTTATTTTGAATTTTACTTTTTCTTCAAGATATGAGTACAATAACATATCTGATAAATAAAAAATAAAAAATAAAAAATTGATTGCAAGAACATAGGGTAACATCGTTAAATTATAGTAATAATTAGATTATAAGTTTGACAAACGGTCATAGTTTCAATAAAGAATCAATTATACGTATACTTGCACAGAAGAAAATTATAAGAAGGTGGATTATGCTAAAAGGAAAAAAATATATCATCATAAATAGGTATAAAATCATTATCGAACATTATATAACGAATTTATAGTAGTGAATTGTGATCAAAAGAGGAAGAACATATGGTGCAATGCCCTCGTGTGCATGCATGTTCCATTATCTATCTCACATGGGGAGTAGGACCATGCTCTTAATTTAGATGATGTGAATTCGACTTGCAATTCAAATATACTAACTTAGGTTGTGTTTGGATCAAGTAGACATTCATGCACTCATTGGCCGACTAAAGTACTACTTTTGGATGATACTCCATTTGTGTAATAAATTCCATGTTATGGTGGTGAAAATTTACTGTTATATAGAATTAACCTAATTCATGTTTCACATAGAATTATAGGTGCCCCAAACTTACTTAAGGTCCAAGGTGAAAAATCTAATAGAAGTCCTTTATAAATTTTAAAGCTGCAATTTTTATTTTTTATACTATAATTTTTATTTAAAAGAAATGACAATATTAATCAAAAATTTTGATGAGTAAATCCTTTTAGTGAGATTCTTTTAGACAACTCTTTCAAATTTGACTGGGAGACTAGTTAATTGATAAAGTGATATTATTTTTTAATAATTAAATATTTGAACATTTTTTTATTTACAAAGGGACTTTTGGCCATTTCGTATAATTTTTTTTGAATTATTTTGACTAATAAATTTTTTTAGGTATATATACATTATACAATGAAGATATAATAAGTGAGTCTCTCTTTTACAAGAGATTTTTTATTTTATTTTTAAATTGGCGAAAGTTAATAGTTAGTGAGTACCAAGGTTACTATCTTATGAGCCACCACTACATAGACTGATATACAATTTGTATGAAGTTTTAGGCAAGTTGAGGTTGGAACAAGAACATTTATGCCATGGTTGAGACAAGAATAAATACATATGCATACAAACAAGAAGAAATCAATACTTGAGAGAGAGAGAGAGAGAGAGAGAGAGAGGGTGTCATGGTCACTGTAGGGTGATCCACGGACATGAGCCAGGGAAGGGGGGCCAGGGTCAGCAATGGCTGGGACCATTGCACCATTGTGAGAGAGAGAGAGAGAGAGAGAGAGAGAGAGAGAGAGAGACTCATATCTACATACCAAACCAAACCTTGACATAACACATTTTCTTATCAAACTTTAGCTTTGCATATTCTCTTAAAATTCCTAGCCATGATTTACTCACTCCTCTTGCTTAGGCCTCCTTTTTTCTTTTTGATATCATGCTTGAGCTTTGCAACTTTTCTGAACTTGATCTAAGAACCAAAAATGTCCGAACAGTAATACAAACACACACACAAATTAATAATAATAAATCCAAATTGCAATAAGACAACACTGTATTCATCCTAATGAAATGTAGGCCATATCCGGAAATTTTTCTAAAATTTTCTTTGTATACATCATGTAGTCACAAATGTTCAAAAAAAAAAAAAAAAAAAAAAAAAAAAACAGAAAACGTGTATTTTATTTTTTATGGGTACATCACACATGGGAAATTTCTATTTTAAAAATGGGACTTCCTTGGGCTTTAACTTGATTGCTGGACGAAGGCGGTCCTAATGATGTGGGCCTTGTTCACTTTTTCTTTTTTGACAACAGGTTTTACTTTGGTGACTTGTGAGTACATTCATGGCCCAATCATGTCATTCACCACACATCCCACTGCTCTCAAAGTCATGTATATGGGTCATACACATAAAACACAAAATAGGTTAAAGCCATGATTAGAAACAAACATTATTTTTATTTTTATTTTTATAACAGGAACGGTGTCTATAATCGTATGGTCTAGCCAAACAAGAGGAACCAACAAAAGTCAAATATGAGTTTGGAATGTGTGGAGTATACCCACTGATCAATTAGACTATACACTTTAAGAATCAACAAATATGATATAAAGATCACGGTAATAACATTTAATCACCGTTTTCATTTCTATCAAGAATAATCTTTTTAATGCAATTGTAAAATTCTCTTACAATGATTTGACTATCCAATTAATTATAAACCATGATTTGATTATCCACCTTTAAACAGCCCTTAAATTACCATTGCAACTCCTTTCTACCAAAGTGACCATTTGATGAGAAAGGATCATAACCTTTTTCTTCTCTCATGACAAGTCTTGATGTGATACCAAACCCTATTTGATTGCAGGATTAGGAGCGGGATAAATGATTAGTCAACAATCGAATATGTATGTCTAGTATTTCAATATTTAGTTGTTAAATTAGGATTCCATGATGAAACCATATGAAAATTCTATGAAAAATAACTAGTACCATCTCTTTGATTATTGAAATGATATTTTTTTGGATTATTTTTCTTCTTCATAGGATTATCCAATTTAAATTTATTCTACCTTACCAAATATAATATAACTAATAATCATATGTGCATATATAAATTTACAACAATAATTCTGAGCACTAATTTTGATACTCTAATAGAACACTAATGACATGACAAAGAAAAAAAAAAAAATCAACTAAGACCAAAACTTTACATCATGAGTGATTTTAGAAATCAAGAATTCGAGTTTCAAAACATTTTTCATAAATTTATCACTTATGAGATTATTCATTCTTCCTAGTTCTGACCATACTTATAATATTCGATCCCATTTAATCAATCTGACTATCAATGCGGCCTAATAATCATGAAAGAAGGTGAAATTGGGACCATCAACTTTGTGACTAGAAAAAGAAGTGATATTATTGAATTGATCATTCAAGGTGGGGTCTCTCTCTCTCTCTCTCTCGTTTTGTGAATGTGTGTAATGTGGATTGATGGGTTGCTCATCCAGATTGAAAGATAGTGCACAGAATTATATAGCTGCACATGCGAGTCACATATATATAAATCAAACTGATTCTCATTTGGTCCCCATACTCATCAGTACTGACTCCTTTAATAATTCTGGCACAAAACATGTATTATTATCATTGAATTTAAAATAACTTTTTTAAAAAAACTATGCTATAAGAAAAAAAATAATACAATGATAGCACTCGCTTATTTTGAGTAATTTATTTCCCAATACAAATAAAACAATTGTATTTAGTATTGCAAACAGATCAAAATTTTGGCTAAGAAATGGGTAGAAAACATTAAAAAATATGTTTAAATGTCATAAAAAAATATATAAAAAAAAGTGGCAGAAATATATATATATTTTTTACTAAGGTTAGATTTACAATAATTGAGTAACCATAGTTGTCATCTAATGTGAAATCAATCTTAGTAGTATCTTTTTTATAACACGACATTTAACCATTAGATTGACTAATTTGGAGGACAATCAAATCTTAGCAGTATTAATCACATCGTCTTATGTGTTTCACATTACTATTTATAAAGCATCAACACTAATGTTTTTGTGAGGCCTAAGTTTGGTAACGTGGTCAATGTTATGTAAAATGTCACATTAAATTATTCATAAATATGATATGTTAATGTGATTATAACAGTATCACTCAAAAGAAAAACGCCCAATGTATGTGAAGCCCAATATTAAGTAGGACTAATGGGCCGAACTTTGATCCATAAAAAGGATATTGACTAATGAATACAAAGAAAATGACATAAATGAGTTAAGATGGATTATAAAGTATTCGGGCCTTGGCACCGTGCCAAGTTACAAACGACCCAAATCTTAGTCCATACTATTGGGCCTTTAAATTACAGATTGGCCCAATTAAATTAGCACATTGAAAAATACGAACAACCCAAATTCTAGTCCATATTATTGGGCCCTTACATGAGCACACTCATTTTAGATGCCTATTTGGGCCTAATGAACTCATAAAAATCTTTGCCAACATTTTTCATTTTATGCAAAGTTTCATAGTAATAAAAAAGCGTAAACAACTAAAAAATACTTCTTAATAGGAAAAAATAATTACTCTTTATTTGTGACTCTTTGACCACTCAATTAAAAACATTTATAAAACAAATGATCAACTGAGCCACAAGATGAATAGAAGGTTTACTCTTGGTGAGAAAAAAAACTTAGAAAATTTTATGTTAGAAAACTAGACAAAAATTAGATTAACTATTGGCATTTCTTGTGATTAAAAGGTTAGTGCTTGGATTATAGGTAACTATTGATAAAATTTAGTTGTAAAACCAAGCTTTTGGAATGTGGAGGTCTATATAACTATGATAAACTGAATTAGATGAGAATAACATTTTTAGAATGTTAGTGTTAGAACTATTTTAAATAAACTAAATTGATAAATTTTTATTCTAGTATGTTTGCATCATGTAAGTTTTCAGGGGTGTTTTGGGAAGTAGGTAAAAAGTTAGTTTTTGGCTTTTTATCAAACTTTTTGGCTTTGTTGAAGGTGATTTGAAAAGTTGGTAAAAAACTGACTTTTTAGATTTTTGATTTAATATTTTTTAAAAGTGTCACATCACTCTAAAATGATCAAAATGCCCTCGCCTTTTGATTTTTGCCCGAGGCCCCAATTTACATGAGATGAGGGTAGTTTGGTAAATGGCCGAGTTGCGTTTTTGGGTCTTCCCAAATGGTGTCTTTAGCATTTTTGCACACACCAGCGTTTTTTCCCTAGCCTAAAAACACAGTTTTTTGTCAAAGTTCCCAAAACGGCACTCAAATACTCTCTTCTTTCACAAATTTCTATGGAAAGCACATGGTAGGCACAAAAACAAACATTTTTTTGTTTTGGCAAGATGGTTAAAAGTTAACTTTTAGTTTTTAACTCATTTTGGATCATATCTTTCATATTTTTTATTCACTAAAAGATAAAAAAAAGTTAAAAAAAAAAATCAAAAAGTCAACTTTTAACCAATTTCTTAAAACACCCCAAATAACACCCTAGTGCTAAATAAAATTTGCAAACCAAATTGAAATCGACTCAATAATATTTGTAACAAACATTCACATTGCTTAATTTTCTTAAATTTGTTATTACGTATTATTAAATTTTTTAGTGTTATGTTTTTAGATATTTTTAATGATTAAGCTAGTTGCTATTAAATTTTGTTTTATAGTTAGCATTTGTAAAATTGTTAATAAAATAGAGTGAATTATACTAACGATTCTTATAGTTTAGAAATTGTATTACTTTGATCTATCACCTTTTAATTATGATGCATTTGACTTTAAATTTTGGATCTTATTCTAAATAAGGATAATTGAAGATACCATTACTACATTTCAAGAGCAAAGTAGTCAATTTGATAAAACATAAACCAGTAATAAATGTCAAAAAAATATTTTAAATTTTTAAAAATTATTTCTAACCACCAAAGATAAAATTATATAAAAATAATATATCTTTTACATTTTTATTTTTTTATTTTTTTACCAAAATAATTTTTAATATGTGTTTAGATGATAATTATGTAATAAGTGGTTATTTTTGGATTATTTTCATGTAATAGGTGGTTGTATTTATTATTAACATAATATTTTTTTATGGTTACCATGTAATAGATAGTTATTAGACTTTAATGTGTAATCAATATGTTCAATATATGAAATATTTTTAGTTTTGAATTTTTTGATTTAATGGATTGGTTTAATAATGATATCAAAATTGTTGCCATGTTTGACTTTTAAAAAATAAAAACTAATTTAATGAAAATAAATATAAAAATATTTTTTTAAAATTTTTTTTACAAATTTAATTTTTAATTTCTTAGAAAAAAAATTGAAAATAGATTTTAAAAAGCAAACTAAACAGAATTTTATTACTAAGAAAGTTCAATCATTATTCATTAAAAAAAAAAAAACCATTACACTTCAAACAACATACAATTAATCAATATAAACTATTGTATGATAATTTTATCTTTGAAATAGAGTATTTGTAAATGAAATATCTTTAATTGTCCTTATTAAAAATAAAATTTAAAATTTATGATAAATATATCAAAGTGAGATATTAAAGCGAAACAAGCGTTAAATTGTAGAGACTTTTAAATAATCTAAATTTTATTCGGTGCAATCGCGATTTCAATCTGAACCAAAATTTAAAAGCGATCCAAAAAAAGTTAAGCCACAGCCCAACTTGGGAAAAAGTGTCTAGAAGTCCTTATTTAGGGAGTCTATGACATTAGGTTTAATAATTATTTAATTTTGATGATAAGAATATAATTAATGAAATTGTTTGAATACATGAGACAAAATAGTATTTTGAAGGATAGCTATTTTTGTTTTGTTTTTAACCACTGTCACCGGACAGGCGGTCTCCAAAAAAGTCATAGGTGGTAGCTAGCGATAACTATGGTGGTAATCAAAAGTGATGATAAAGATAAAATTAGTATATTAGGTAGATAGATAGATGACATATATATAGATGAAATAATGAAGAAGTAAATATATAATAGGTTGAGATAATATTATCTTTCAAATTATTATTGTACTTATAACTCTCAAAAAAATAAAACAGAGGAGAGGTTAAAAGATTAGGCTTTGGAACTATTATTTAAAAATTTTAAATTTATGACTAAGTACCCTAAAATTTGTCTGTTCTCTTAATTTATTTCCTTGGTAATTATTGAACATTTTTCATTCATGTGCCACTTCCTTACAAAAGAGACTGCAGCGTGCCCATAAAGGTGAGAGCACAAGGGAACTTTCACCAAATATTTGTTTATTAAATATGATTTCCTTTTTTAAACACCTTAGCCTTACTTGTTTTCATTTTTCAGAAAATACTTTTCAAAAAATTATATTTTCTTATTTTTCGTATTTTTTTATTTTTACTGGATTTTTTAATATTTTAAGCAATTTTTTTACTTTTTGACACACCTAACATAAATACACCTAAAAAGTTAAAAAAATTGTTAAAAAAATCCTTTAAAAATTTACTAAATACCAAAAATATAAAAAAAATACAAGAATTCAGTACATCTTTTATATTTTTATGTATTTATTAATTTTTTAAAATATTTTTTCACAAATTTTTTACGTTTTAGATACATCTAACTAAAGTGCATTTAAAAAAGTAAAAAAAATATTTAAAATTTAAAAAATATTCACTAAAAACAAAAGAATATGAAAATCAAAAAATTCAATTTTTAAAAAATTTAATCCAAAAAATTCAAACCAAACACACTGAATTTTTGTCAGAAATAGTATCAATCATATAACCTTCCTAGGATGCTGTCTTTGTCTGTCTCCTGTGAATTGAATTCAACAAAATCACATTGGTAAACAACACATGGGAGTCACATGAACAATACAAACATGGTTCTCTTCACATGGATGCCAATGTGACACTGTCATCTCCAACCTGGCTGCTATCAAGTTTTTATACAGATACGAGACATGAATATAATATAATACATATATAATAATATAATAATTTTAAAAAAAAATAGATAGTGATATGACTAGCATATAGTGGGTGTTTACCGAGTGGCTATTTTAGAGGTTTTTTAATTTTTTGACTATTTTGATATGCTATTTTAATTTTTGTATTTGGAAAGATGAGATAGATTTTTATTGTGTTTGAGAAGATATGATAGATTTTTATTTGAGTTGTTGTGTTGAAAAATATATTTAAAATGATATTTGAAATTGAAATGACAAATTTATCCCTAAACTCACTTTTTCCAAAATTAGTCTACAAGAGCAAAATTGTCATTTTTGCCTATGGGAGTAGGCTGGCAAAACACTGTGCCGCCGGCTGTTTTTTTTTTTTTTTTTTTTAAATCAATGGGTGCCTAGCTATTGTTGAGGTTACAAGGTTTTTTGACACTTGAAAAATGATGCAGATCACTAATTAGTGGTTGGACTAGGGATGTGGCAGTGGGTCCCACCCACTGTCACATGTGTTTTGTGTCTTAATTTTTTTTTTTTTGGAGGGGGACTTGCCACATCATTAGTGATGGTGTTAGTGGTAAAAATTTAATAGTATGTAGCATGACTGTTTGACACTTTGCGGCTAGAATAGCCTGTAGTCCTACTTCCCAAACACAGCCATATTTATAAAATATAAATAAATAAATAAAATTTACGGTTTTTAATATTGTGTTATATACAAATTCAAAGAAACGTAAAGAAACATTCTTTACAAGTTAAGTATTAATTTAAGAGTTAATGCTTATATTCTCCTTATGTCCAGGACCTAAGGGTTGATCCCCCTTACGATTTTAAATTTTTTTATTTATATACTAAATATTTAATTTTCAAAATATATAGATTTGCTTTATTTATTTATTTATTTATTTTATTTTATTTTTTATTTTTAAATAAAAAAATTAAGTGGTTGCATGACTCATACTTCTATATATGATATATGAGAATCGAATTATAGAATTTAACAATTTCAACAAGATATAACCAAACAAATTAATTTATCACAACTAGTGTTGATAGATTGTTACAATTGCTAATTTTTTTTTTTATAGTTCAACATGAATCACTACAACAAATTAAGATTTTAGATACAAAAATTTAAAGACAAAATTATTTTTTGAGACAAAATATCTTAGTTGATTAAAGTTTCATTATTGTAGTTTTAGTGACAAAATTTGACATTTAGTTTTAAATAAATTACTAACTTTTTTGGATCAAAATTTTTGTCTTAAAAAGTAAATTATTTTGGCAAGAAAAATTTTCAACTCTAAAAGTGCATTTATTTGCAATATTTTTAAATTTTTATCAGTGAAAATCTTTATTTCTTTTTTTTCTTTTTTCTTTTTTCTTTTTTTTTTTAACTTGTCGAGTGTAGTGTCTTTTGCCGGTGAAGATGAAAATTGGTCTTCTAATATTTTTGTAACATAATTCACATTTTAGGAATAAAAAAACTTCATCCTTGTAACTTTTGTATGTTGTAGTGAATGTAGAGAAACATATTTGTTTATATATATATTTTTCATATTATTTTTTACTTTTTATGTCAATAGAAATTGATATTATAATCTATATTTTAATTTTAAATTTTTTTTATTAATATATCTGTTTGCCATTATATTAAAATTTTGAGTGCATCCTAAAATTAATGGTGTTGCAATGGGTTTTCATGAAAAATAGAGAAATTACACGTCAGAGATGTGTTAAAATTAATTACAAAAACATTAAAAAAAAAAAAAAGTTTATAATTCTATTTCTTAATATCTATAATGTTAAATGCTAATTTAAAAGTAATTTTCTCAAACATCAACTGAAATGTAATTTCTCCAAAAATGTGTGACTCTTACCAAATCTGTTGGGAGATCTTGGACTACAGAATGTAATATACCGCATGGGTAAACCTCCAAGTGTTGGTTTAGTGGTGTAAGTTTAAAACTTAAAAGTTTGCTCATTTTTAAGTTTCATGTTTAAAAGCTCTTAAATGTTATCAGGCATTGTATTGGGCCAGTCTATACGGAATTCTGTTTTGACTTTAATTAAACCCCTGCTAGTAGACGGTGGGATTGATTCCCTAGAGATTAGTCAATGTGTGTACAAACTGACCCGTACACCCTGAGTTATCAAAAAAAAGAGGAGTACCACATGTGAAGAGTCTCATCTAGTATCATTTCTTTTATGTATAACATGGGTCATGTGATAATATTTATATAATATGCTTGTTTGCCCATGTTTAAAATATTTTATTTTGCAAACTTATCTAGGTATGATTTAACATATGTACTAGATTTGGCAGCTTATATATGTTAGAATATGTTTGAGATCCAATGCATAGCATGGCCTTCATGGAACCATTTTGTTTGTTTGTTTGTCTGTCTAGTTGCCTTCTATCATTCAAAATTAAAACACAATAAAGCTCCGTTGGGCAAGTTACACCGTGTTTGAGAACTTAGGAGAGAAAAAAAAAAGAAATAATTACTTAAGTAATAAAAGAAAAGAAAAGAAAAGAAATGATTGTGATTTCTCTCATTTTTGTTTGGATAAGGGAGAAATAAAAGAAAAGAAATGATTATGATTTTTCTCATTCTTGTTTGGTTAGATTTCATTAAAAGAAAAGAAAAGAAAAGAAAAGAAATTATTTTATGTTATATTACCAAAATAACCTTTTTATATTTTCAATTATTTTATTTCTTTTATTTTTATAGGGATAAAATTAATATTATGAAAATAGTAGTTTCTTTTCTCTCCCAATCTCTCCACTTTTGAAAAAATTGAAAATGAAGCTTATAAAAGAAATGAGTTTCTCTCCATTTCTCTTAATTTCTTTCCATTTCTCTCCACTTAGATTATCCAAACAAGTAAGAGAAATGCATATCTCTCTATTTCTTTTCTTTTCTCTCCAAACCACTCAATCCAAACATAGCGTTAGTGTGGAGGGTTTTTTTTGGCTAAAATGGTCACAAAAAACAAAACAGGCTTTTTAGCTTAATAAGATAAAACATCACATCCAACCTATAATCATTACATTCTTTCTCTCATAAAAAAGTCAGAAAAATCAAAAGTCCTTTCCAAATTAAACTTTTTAATCCCAAATTAAAATAGTCAAAAAAATTAAAAAGTTAATCCACTTTCCATACGAGCTCTAAAATGCTTTATCAACATAAAGGCTTTTTTAAATATAACAAAAAAAAACAAATAGATATTATATGATAAAAAAATTCACTTCCAAATAAAGAGACGTGACATATATTATTATAAGAAGCTATTGGACAACAACACTAAGTACTGACCGATCATGCTACGTAGCTTGAATTCCGTGGCTCGAAACGCGGCTCAACACCAAAACGACGTCGTTTTTTTTTTTTTTGCTGGTTTTGTTGCGGATCGGGAGAGGAAGAAGGGAGAGGAGGAGGAGGAGGAGGAGGGGGCCTAAAAAATGGAGGAGGAGGGGGCGGAGGCGGGTTGGATGGCGGTGACGAACTGGACAGGAGGGGGCTGCGTGGTGGTGCTGCGCGACGAGGTTCGACAGTCGGTGATGGGTGGAGGCTGGGCAGATGACGGCGCGACAAGGTTCGACGGTCGGTGATGGTGACGGCGAGCTCGACAGCCCAAATCACGGTGATGGTCGGCGAGCTCTTTCCCTCTTCTCTCTTTGGTTTTTTTGTTGGTTTTTTTGACTCGATGGCTCGAGTTGTAATTTGACGATGGTTCTCATTCTGGCGACACATTTTTTTTTTTTTGTTGTAGAGACATTCAAGCTTTTCAAAATCTTTGACATATTTGAGTTCTTTTTCAAATTGGATTTGAGGAACGGCTTATTTGGTCGACTTATACTTGGTTTTAGACTTTGATTCAAATTTGTTGAGAGCATGTTTTGTTTGATAATTTGCTTAGAAAAATAAAAAATAAAAAATTCTAACTTTTGCTTAGATTGACTCGATGTGCCTCGACCATAGGGGGTTCACAGTTCGACTGCGGTCGAGGAACCTTCAAGCCACCATCTGTCCGTCGAATTGGCAGATTGAAAAAAATCAATCTACATCCGTCCGCTAGATTGACGGATGCGAATTGAGCGGATTGGAAAATGGATGTGATTTGGTTTGACGGTTTAAACTTTTACAAATTTTGAACATAATGCAACAACTTGTCAATATTTATTTTTTGATAATATTCTAACTCAACATAACCAAAAGATTATCAAGTAAATTTTCAAATACCAATAATAAATATATATAAGAAAATCATGCATTATTAAAACTATTTCATTATTTTTTTATTAAAAAAATATTTATTTTGATTTTTTTTTAAATGAAAAAATTAAGCTTTATATTTTTCACACAAAAATATCAAATATCAACCCTTACCATCTAATAAAAGGATTTTCAAATTGAAACAAATTAAAAACACAACAGAATATCTAAACTTTTTTTCAATTGAAAACACAAATAAAATATCTAAACAAATTAAAAACACAAAATTTATGGGTAAGTTATGTTATTTTTTTTAGTTATGACTAATTTTCTGCTTTAGTTACGATCTTATTAGTTACGACTCATGAGATTTTTGATTATGTCTCATGTGTTGTTTAGCTATAACTTCTTTTTTTCTTTCTAGTTATAATCAGAAAGTATAAAATTATATCATTTTTTCTTTAGTTATAAGGTACATATGATATATATCATAATCTTTCCCTTACCCAACCCAAGAACATATATAGTGACAGCTAGAGCTGTGCAAAAATATTGCCCAATTTCCTAAAATCATACTGGTCCACACCACTCTATCTGCTAATCACGCTTTGAATTTTAAAATTTATAATTCGGCTTCGAAACTGTTCCGCTCCGCTATAATTAATATATATATATATTTTTTAACTTTGAAATATCAAAGTAAAAATGAGTGTGAGAGAAATTTAAGATGTGAAATTTGTTACAAATTAGTAGTTATATGTATGAAAAAAATTATGTAAAATTAATTTGTGTTATATATATATATATATATAATATTATATAATTTAGTGTTATATATTATGCAAATACTTGATAATTGATTAGAATATTCTTCAATCTATCTGTTAGAAATAGGCGCCCATGTGGCATGACCATTTGAATGTTTTGAACCTTATCCAAATAGGTTTTGAGTTTGAATTCAAACATATTTGGATAACCACTCAGGATACATCTATTATCACCATTAACTGATATGGATATATGATAAAAAACATATTATATATCTGAGATATGGGATATGGGTGATTAAGAGAAAAATAACGTATGTTTCAGTTTTTTCCTAGATACTGACTCTCTCCCAAAATACAACGATCAAAGTCATTTGCACTGTGGTTTGTATGGGTGATATTCACTATTGTAATATCACCCCATTGCTGGGTTGATTGACAAGATGCAGGAAGCACGTGATTTATCCACGAGGTTCTTCGCTAAAAGGTATGATCTAAACATTTTATCCGTAGCGTTATAATGCTTTATAATTTACATTGGTATCAGAGCCATGTGTGGGTTTTTTTGTGCTTTCTTTTATCATGTGTATATTTATAAAAGAGGAAGAGATCCAAAATATTTCATTTTTTATGATCATTAATGTCATTTTTAGGACCATAAATTATTTTATTTTGGAAAATGGAGTCCGGAAGTACCGAACTCGGACCAGAAAACACCGTGGAAGGCGGCGCGTGGGCTATACGCCATCGGACGGCAAGACCTCCAAGACGCGCTTCCACGCAGCGCGCTTATTATCTGCTTCACATCGCCACACAGCGCCAGCGCCACGCTGTTTTTTAAAATTCTGAATCATGTTAAATGGTCATAATTAATTCATTACATATTTGTTTTATGTGTGGTTTGTATTGTTAGACTCAGAATTAATTTTTCTATATTCTGTAAAATTTTGAAAATTTTACGAAAATAAAAAATATTTTTTCTGTGTTAATAATTCATTTTTTATGCTTTAAAATGATTCTGGTATTGCATAAATAATTTTCTGGAGTTAAAATTTTTATTGTGGACTTCTGAAATGTTTTACTATTTACTGGTATAATTGTTTCAGTTTATCAGTTTCTGGATTTTTTATTTCTAATTTTATGTGTGTTTATTAGTTATTTAAAATTCTAGAAAATTTCAGAAAATATTAGAAGTGATATAGTTTCTGTTATGGCATAATTTGAATATTAAATACAGCATATTATTATTTATTTGTCTAGAGTTTATAATATGTTGTAATTAGAATAGCATGATTAATTATTTTTTATTTTAATTCCTTTATTAAATGTAACATAGCATGTATTGATTGTGAATCTACATTATGATGCTATTGTATGGAATTAGAATATTTTATCATGTTTTTTAAACATGCCATAGTCAGTGGGAGGTTATTCGGTTGAGAGAAATCTTTGTAGATTAACTCTCGAAAACCAATATTTTGCGCATAAATTAAATTAAATTTTGGATAATTGTCACCTGTGGCGTAAGAGATGATTACGAGCATAGCGGATTTTCGATCTTGCGACTTGTGTAATATTGTCACTATTTAATTTAGATTTTTGCGGCAAAATTATATTATGCTAATCAAATTAATCTCAATGCGAATTTCTCTCTAAGTTGATTTAGCTTATGGAAGTTAATTTGGTTGACCTAGACTTAGTAAAGATGTTCAAATATGAACAATGTAATCCCATTCTTTAGATGAGCAAAAGTCTTGGAGACTTTAGGTCAAACCTTAATTGAGCCAAAGTAAAGAAACATAACTCAAAGTCGCTGTGGTTTTGTTGCCTTGTTTGGCATAATAAAAACTAATGTGTGCGCTATGGTTAGCGGCACGTTACGTAGTTTTGGTTGGCGAGTTTTGAGGTTATGAAATTAGTAAGCCCTCAATAAATCTGTATATGATCTTGACTATTGAGCTGCGCGGATTGACTTTGTAAATTTAACTTGTAAATAATGTTACATCATTGGATGAAGTAATATTCAAGAGTCACATCATCCAAGAAATGCGAGCTAAAATAAATTAGTCATTAAATGTAAGACGAGTAGCCAGTATGAGCAGTGTTTTGTTCTCTACCCAATTATTGGGAGTGGATGGAGCAAAATTTCATGCACTATAATAATGTGCGTTGAAATATCACGTGAAGTTAAAAGATTAGCGCTTAGAAGTTGCAAAATCTATTAACATTATGTGAGAAGATTAGCGCTTAAAAGCTGCAAAATCTATTAACACTAAGTGAAAAGATTAGCGCTTAGTGGCTGCAAAATCTATTAGCATTGTCAATTTGTCTAAGTCTGGACACTTACTGTTTCCACACTTGAGTGTGAGACATGAGGAGGGGCTTCTTTGTATGATTCCTTAGCTAGGCTAACGTTTTTGAATAGCGTTTACCACTAAGCACAAGCGTTGTAGTATAATAGTAAAAAACTCAAGGCTGACAAGGTTGTTATGACTCTAAGAATTTGACGCATTGCTTGTGAGAGCATTGTGTTGAATTAGACTCTTTAGCCTAATTCGCGCTTAAGTTACTTCAGGAGCTGTCATAGATTGATAGTTTATTCTCTCCTTCTTATGGATAGTAGAATTAATTGCAAGTAACTATGAAGCGAGAAACAGAGATGGCAAGAAGAGTATCGTCATCTTTCAACTAGATGCATTAAAGTGTATGGAGAATAAAATTGACTTGAAGGTGCAGGAGATTAGCACTTACTAGTTAAATTTGCGACTTAGGCGCACTTGATATCTCCATGACATCCCTGTATGATCTAGTGAATATGAATTAGTCGTGAGTCATTACCTTGTTAGGCCTAAACTTTTAAAACTTGTCTTCAAGAACTCACACATTAAGATGATTGGAATTAGTTTATGACATTGGTCATAAACCCGTGGTTTGTTATACTTAATCACATTAATGAGATGATGACACGATGGTTTGAGTAGGCCTTCTCGGACCCACTCGCTTGTGACATCCTATTCTCATGTGAATGTGTAACTTTGTTCGCAATAGGTGCGCACAAGTAAGTAGGAAAGCCATAGAAGGTCATTTGTTTTGGCGCATTTAGTCCACTATGATATTTTGTGACCAGATATGTGTAAGGGTATGAAAGCTAAGTCTCAATCTCGACACATTTATAGATTACGATATGCATCTGAGTCAAGACTATTTGATCTAATATAAGTCAAAAGTTTTGAGATGATTTTTGACATTGCACATATGAGGTCGAGATCAATTAGATAAGAGCTTTTGTGCTTTTAGTTTTGACCAAGGTGGCGAGTATCTATTTGAGTTATTTTTTAGAAAGCTCTGTGAAGAGAGATGGATGCTTAGAAAATTGATTATTCCTAATACTCAATAACACAATGGTGTAGTAAAGATTAGGAATTACGTATTGTTAATGTTAGGTGGATAATGGCGCAAAATGTTTCCCAATTGGGAATTGCACTAGTTTGTTGCCTATATCCCTAACTAAGTGCCCTCCATATCAGATTTTACACTCCATTTTGAGTAATGGGTTAGCAGAGAGCCATCTATGGGCGATCTGTAACTGTTAAGCAGCTTATCTTTATTCTACTTCTCATAAGATTGTGAAGTTAAGACCTAGGGTTCTAGAGCACATTATTGTATGCTATCTTGTAAACACAAAGGGTCGTGTGGCGCATTATTGTATGAGGTCATGCAAACCCTCCAGGTCATGTGCATATAGGTAAGCAGCTTTGTGGTAGTGTAACTAAGTCATATAAAGTTTTCTTAGTAAAGGTGACGTAAATAGAGTTTTGGAACTTTATAAGATAGAGAATTCTAAGCATAGCGCTTTATGTAGCCTAGTTGAGAATGGAAAGAAATTTCCAATATCCTAGGGACAGTGGGAGCGATGTGTCTACTAACGGATTACTCCATTAGAGAAGAATTCTCTACATTCTTAGTTGCATGGTAGCAAATATGAAAATTTTCCACGTCATCACTGGGTGATTGAGAAGGGAACATTCATGATTGCTCCGTAAAATAATAAAGAGCCTAGGATAATGCCAAAGGCTCTAGTCCCCTGTTTTTAGAAAGTGGATTAATGTTGCGCAGTTTAAGACAAAGTCTTTGAGGATTAACCATTTCTATAATTTGGTTGACTTTCCATTATGACGCGAAACTATTTAAAGTTATGCGTAATTTGGATAGTCATTGTTGAGGCACAAGACTCGCTAGATACTGAAAAGTCGCACCATTGAGGAAGGTGTAGACCATGAGAAGACTTCCTCCTGGGGAGTGAGGTTATTTTGACTTAGGCTATGATTGACGTAAGTTTGGGACATTGATTTGTGGACATTGTGACCCATCTTTCTTGTTGGAGAATTGGATAAGTAGATCCGTAGGGATTTACCTTCTGCTTTTATGGTGAAAAGTTAGGAGCGCAAAAAGGTTGCTAGTTCCAATAAATCTTTTATAGCCTAAAACAGTTATCCAAATAGTGGTTCTTAGATTCCGTCAAGCCATGATAGGCCAACGATGATCAATAAAGACTACTGAGGCATGATCAATGGTCCAAAAAAAGTTTTTCCTTACTTAGTCATTATGAGCCAGGAATTTATAAGGATGTCGCCACCTAGGGTGGGCAGTCCTCTATTTTAGATATGATGGACATGTGTGATGTAATTTATATGCTCGGATGTACGATCCTTAGGGATTGTTTTTGAAAAATTCTCGGTTTGTCTTCGATGACTTACATAAGGAATATCCTAGAATAATTCTAGATGCAAAATTGCAAACCCATTGACTTACCTATCGGTAAAAGCCAGAGCCTTAGCTATTGAGTGTATCCTCGGATTGTCTTTGGGAGAAACAGATGATCTATATTCCTTGATCTTTTTCTTTGTTGTGGGAGTCTAAAGTACGCTATGTGGGCGTATTCGGCATGATAAGTGTTATCTTTGGTAAATGGTCAACTGAGTTGTTTAGACATTGACCTTGCTCATTAGATTGTAGATAAAATGCTTTACTAGTAGTATATTAATTTGCTCCTTGTAAGATTCAATGCGCTAGTTGGGCGCATTAATAATGAATGCAAATTGGTCACCAAAATATCTTTAGAGAGGTTATTGCGCAAGAGGTAGTGATCTTAAATCACTTCATGTGAGGCGCACATGGTGGATTCCATTTGCACTGTGGTTTGTGTGGGTGATATTCATTATTGTAATATCACCCCATTACTGGGTTGATTGACAAGATGCAGAAAACACGTGATTTACCCATAAAGTTCTTCGCTAAAAAGTATAATCTACACATTTTATCCGTTACGTTATAGTGCTTTATAATTTACACTATCAATCCGCTTCAAATCACCCAAATAATAATTTATCAATCTACTAAATCGCTATTTAATTTATAATTTTGTTATCAAAATATCCGAATTGCACCGTGCATATCCGTAGTAAGAGTTGACCATCGGAAGTCGTAACAATTGGAGTGGGTGAGGGAAAATTATTGTTTAAAGGTGGGACAAGTTTATGTGATACATCAATTTAGTTGTTATTGGTTGAGTTAATGAAATTCATCAGTTTTTAAAAAATAATTAAATATTATCTCTTAATATATGTTTATGTGATACATCAATTTAGTTGTTATTGGTTGAGTTAATGAAATTCATCAGTTTTTAAAAAATAATTAAATATTATCTCTTAATATATGAAGCAATGGTCCAAGACCAATAAAGTAAGATGATTCCGTGGGTGAGATCATAAAATTAGTGCATCACTTACAAAAGATAAAAAATTTAAAAATTATTAAAAAAATAATAAAAAAATTTATATTATTTACAATGTTTGAACGGAAAACTGAAGCTGATTTTTCAGAGGAAAAAAAGACAGAATTACCTTTACTTTTGTTCCCTTCCAACAGTGTAGCTCACGAGTGAAAAAAAAAAAAACCAATATAGCACAGTGCATTGACACAGAACAACTTCACTAACATACACATAAAGCATGTCAGTGTTCAGAAGAGTAGGATGATAATTTTGCTCATTGATATAATATCTTAATACATATTTTTTTATAAAAAATTAAAAAATTATTTCAAATACACATATATATATATATATATTTTTAATCAAAAAATTAAAAAATATAATTATATAATACATCCCAAACAATTCCTTAGTAAAAAATGCATGGGGCCGACCTGAATTGAAGTGCGGGCCGTACAGCCTCAAATGCGTTCACACCGATAGTTGAGAGTCACATGCACGGCTTCTGCACATGTTGCCCCCCACACAGGATTTTAGGCTTTTTTTTAAGCTTTGTCCTTTGTTTTTGTTTTTATTTTTGTTTTTGTTTTTTTGTTTTTTGTTTTGATTTTTGTTTTTTTTTTGAAGAGGGGGTTTCAGGTTTTTTTTTTTTAATTTTTTTATTTGAAGGAGGGGGTGTTGTTAATGTATTAGTAATTAATTTAGTGGTACCTATTTCTTGTAGTTATAGCTCTATTAATTACTGCTTGCCCAAAGGTTAGCAAAATGATACCAGACGCTGTACTAAGAGGACGGGTCGTCTGCCCTCTTTTTCAGAACCCCAAAAGCAGCGTCGTTTTGGGGGTCGATTCGAAAAAAAAAAAACTTCGAAGAGGAGGAGAGGAAGGAGAAGGAGAGGGAGAGAGAGAGGGGAGGGAAGGAGGAGAGAGAGGAGGGAGGAGGAGGAGGAGGCTTGACCGGAGGGCCATAAATATTGGAGGAGGAGGAGGAGGAGGAGGAGGCGGAGAGGTGGTCGCCATGGTCGCCATGGGCTGACGGCAGGATGGCACAGCGACGACGGCAGCAGAGCGACGATGGCGAGACGATGGCGTGAGCCCTCCTCCCTCCTCCTCCTCTCCCTCTCCTCTCCTCTCCTCTCTGTGTTTTTTTTTTTCTGAAAATCCGCCCCCAAAACGACGTCGTTTTGGGGGCTACAGGGTAGCGCTACCGAGGATCCGGATTCCTGTACTAAACCTTGGTTCAAAAAAAGGGGGTGTTTGGGAAGAAGAGTACTTATTTTAATTTATTAAAAGATAAAATAAATTAAAATAATTAAGAAAATAAAATATCACATTCAACTTATAATTATATTTTACTTTTTTCGTCACAATCATTAAATCAATTATTAAAAAAAAAATTCCAAACAAAACTATTTTAGTTAGTCTAAAATAACTAAAAAAATTAAATAATTAATTTCTCAAACAAGGTCAAATGGTCAAAATGAGCCTAAAATAGGCCCACAATAGATTGAATTGGACAGTTCAATTGGCTTGGCTTGACTGGAGATAATCTAAATCCATTGCTAAATCTGTTTGATCAAAAAGTTTATCTAGTAATACAATTCATCTTTCCAAAACTATTATTCAATTCTTCAAAAAAAATGGTGAAAACAACAGAATTTCATAGCACTGCCATAAAAATTTAAAATTGTTAATATCAAAAAAAAAAGAAAAAAGGAAAAGAGAGACTTTACAAAGACACAAAAGTAACAGATAAAGCACGAAAATCATTAAAAAAAATTGCAATCTCCCTAAACTGAAAAGTTGCAACACTCTCCATCATTTATTTTTAAATTTTTTTTTTTTAAATATCTAGACGTTCAAGACGAAATTACCATTTTAACTAAGATTAAATTACACTTTACTCCCTGAACTACTATTCAAGAGTCGTTTGACAATGATTTTTTTAGTTAGTTTTTTTATTCTTTAGGTTATTTTAGCCTGAGACTTTTTTGGTTGTTTGGTTTTCTTGTTTGGATTTTTTGACTTTTTGACTTTGGAATGGCAAATTTTTTTTTTGCCCTTTCGTGATTTTTTGACTTTTTTTTGTCATTTTGTGATTTTTTAGCCCAAAAAAGAAAACCAAACGAGCACTCAATATCAACTATTTTAAAATATTACACTATGTCACATTAAACTATATCAATCAACGATAAGCCTTTTGATAAGAATCTACTACATATACATGACATCTCAAACATTTGATGCGCCTAAAATAACAACAGTTGTATTCATAACATAAACAATTATGACCATTGATGTGAGTGAAAAAATGATGAAAGAAAAAGATAAAATAATAAGAAGAGACGAATAATGTAATTTTAAGTAGTTTACAACATTTCAAATATCATATGTAAAATGCATGTCAAATGTTTGTCTATTTGGAAGGTCAATATTGATACAATTTGATAATTTAAGTTGATAAAATATTAATATTTTTAGTTAAAAGAGATAAATTAATATTGAGTGATCGATTCAATATGAGAAATTATAATTTGTCCTATAACTAAAAAAGTAGGTTAGTTAGGAGGGTCCAAAATAAAAATAGAAAAACTATAAATAAGAAGATTAACTATTATAATTTTGAATTAAAAGATATAAAGTGATGATAAACAGTAATTTGCCCATTTATTTATTTGGACAATATTTTCCTAATTTGGCAAAGGAGAACATCTTGTGCTTGAGTCCATTGATTGGCCAATTAGTAGCTCTTTGGTTGGATCTTGTTAAATCATTAGTCCGTTACCTTCGTATTACCTTTTACACACATCCACTATAGAAAAATTATATTGGCTAATGAGACTAAATTGAAAAAAGATTAATCACTGTGTTTGATTTGAGTTTTGAATTAAGTTTTTTTTGAAAATTGAGTATTTAGATTTTTGTATTTTTTTGTTTTTAGTGAATATTTTTAAAATTTTAAACATTTTTTTTACTTTTTTAGATACATCTTACTTAGATGTATCTAAAAAATAAAAAATTTATGAAAAAATAATTTAAAAAATTAATAAATACATAAAAATATAAAAAATGTACTGAATTCTTGTATTTTTTTTTTTTTTTATATTTTTGGTATTTAGTGAATTTTTAAAAGATTTTTTTTACAATTTTTTTTTTTACTTTTTAGGTGTATTTATGTTAGGTGTGTCTAAAAAGTAAAAAAATTGCTTAAAATATTTAAAAAATTCAGTAAAAATAAAAAAATATGAAAAATAAAAAAGTAAAATTTTCTGAATAGTGTTTTTGGAAAAATGGAACCAAGCAAGCTGATGTCATCTACAGTTTTCACATAATTATAATTTTAAAACATAATATTTAATTCATTAATAATTTGATAATTATATGGATGAAAATAATATTATCGTTTCTTTTACACTACAATATATATTTTATCTTATTTATCTTTGTATTTTCACACAATTTATGTTAATTTTGATCCATTTAACCTTACAAAAAAAATTTATTGTAATTATATTAAAATTGTAGACTTATTGTAGTTTCTTTCAGATCAAAGAGTTGATCAGTATAATTTATCCAATTATATTATCCTCTTAGGACAAATACAAGTGATTCTAAATTAAATTTGATTGGCTAAAACAATACGATTTATCATTTTTGTATCACTTTTTAAAAATAATAGAACAAATAATGCTCTATTTGGTCATCGAAATGAAAAGAAAAGGAATGGATTGGAATATTGATTCATTAGCCTTTCATATAAACTGATCATTCATTAAAACGGTAAAAGATAATCTTATTTATAATGTATTTGTCATTATGTTTTTTAAGCTAACGAAACATAAAAATAAATATTTTTATAAAATAATCATTTCATTCTACCTTATTATAGAGAACTAAATATTACCTTATATAAATGACCACCAAATAGTTCTCAAAAGTTAAAAGGGGAATTACTTGGTAGTAAGCTCAGAAAAAATAAATTAAAACTCAATGGTAAAATTTATACATTTTAATAATTAAAATGTTATACTTTTTCATAATTGTGTAATTTTTTTTCATTGTAGCACTGTATAGTATTTTTTTTTTTTTTTTTGGTATTAAAAAAAAAGAGTTGCATAAGTTTCGCAAATCCCTAATCCCAATTAAAATATTACTTGAGACCACGAATAAGGGTGCCACGTCCAGAAACAATGAAGGATCAAACCAAGATGAGAGTGTTTTTGGACGAGCAAGGTTAGAGATCCCAAATAATTTATTAAATGTGTGGGACTCACACAAACTCATATCTGTGTAGGTCTCATATTCATATGAAAAATTTAATAAAATATTTGATAGTTTATTTGAGATCTCTAGTATTTTTCTTTTTGGAAAGATCCCTAACCACTGACCCACCTTCAAACCACTGAACCCACCCATCAGGGGCTGTAGCAGTGTACAGTTATTCCCCAAAGTTAAACGGTTCGCCCAGCACGTGGCGGGAACCCAACCGTTGTAATTCCTCCGTTTTTGTCTCAAAACAATTACCTAAATCCTGAGCCGTTAGATCCATCAGAAAGCTATCATCGAACGGCTAGTGAACAGCAGAAGAAGACGAGAAGGAGAACAGACCATGATAATTGATGGACCTTCTTAAGAATATGATCTCACTAAACCAAATTCATTTATAACTAACTGTTACACAAAAGAAGAATTCTCTCTCTCTCTCGACTTCCTTATTTTTGGAGTCTCCGTTACTTCACGCTTTCTTTAGATTCCTTTCGAAATCTGGTTAAACGTCGCCTCTGATCTTGTAACTCTCTCTCTCTCTCTCTCTCTCTCTCTCTCTCTATATATATATGTGTGTGTGTGTGTGTGTGTGGATGTGTTATGTAATGGAGTTGTTGATGTGCTAATTCGTTAGAATGTTTGTGCTTTGATTTTTTTTTTTTTTGGGCTGACTATTTGTGTTTAATTTGTGGTATGGAAGGTTAATTAAGTAAAAATTTTGAAATTGATGCAGATAATCGTGGAATGCGAGCCATTGATGCTTGAATTGTGTGGCCATGGCTGGTGAAATTGAAGAACCTTTTAGTCTTAGTTTTCAGGTATTATTTTCAGTTTTATGCATGCAAATTATGGATCTTAACTGTGATTTTCGCTAATGATAAATGATTTGTGTTGGTGTAATCAACTCCAACGATTTGCATTTTGGTGATTGGTTCTTACTACTACATACTTGTTTGTTTCTTCTCTTTCAAGATTTCCATTGGTAGTGACCAAAATACTGCCTTTTTGTGCTCAAAATTTCATTGTTGCAACCAAGCTGTGCCCTTTATTTGCCTATGCTGGTGGATTTGGCTAAGTACTAGCCATGGAACTAAGAATTGGTTTGGGAGGTGGCTTTTTTGGTGTTTTTTTTGGGCTAAATTATGAGGTGAAAAACCGGAATTGTTTGAGAATGACTTTTTGACTTTTTACACACACACACACACAAAAAAAAAAAAAAAAAAACCAAAAAGTACCAAGGATGAAAATGAATTATTGATTTTTTTATTTCTTTATGACTTTTTGACTTTTTTTAGTTGGTTTTTGGCTATGTTAGCCTCTTTTAAAATCAATGTATATCTCCGGTAAGTCACCAATTATCTCATAAGTTTAGGCTGTTAGAGAATGGACACAACAATATAAATAAATACAGAGTGACTTGAAGCCAAGAGCTCCCCACACCAATTGTGTCAAAAGGTAAGGCTATTAAGAGATGAGCCCAACCGACAATGTATATCTGCAATCCAACAATATACACAAGACATTGATTTAATATTTATTTATATTTTAACTTTCTGTGTACATTTTAATTTTTAAGATTGATATATACATTATATGTGCATGTGTGTATTTGTCGATGGATCCGTAATTTTGGGATATCATTTATCAGTTTTGTTTTTTAAACATTGGTTCTAGCTTTCCCTCTAAATTGATAATGTGTTGTGTTCTATGTTCTATGAAAGCATGTTGTTGTTAGATTGAATTGTATTTCATTGTTGGTAGCATTGAGTAGGGAGTTCCACTGAAGCACTCATTTCCATGGATATGGATCTGCACTCATCTTTCTACATAACTTACATTCAGCTGTATTTTTGTGGGAATTTAAAGTTCGGCTTAATATGGTTAATAATTGCAGCTTGTGCTTTGCAATGAGAGCAATGATCCTTTCTCATTATGTAGGGCAAAATTATGAGACAAAACATTCAAGATTTAAATCTAAAAGTTTTATTTGGCATTAGTAAGCTTTAGATATGTCAGCCTAGCTGGAGCAGCAAATTTGGGGTATTGAAAGTTGAGCGCAAGGCAAACATTCTTTATTAGAAAAAATGAAACATGTATTAAAATTCTGGAATTAATTGTAGGTATTGCTAGTGTTGCAGAGACCATTCACCATAAGCATTTCTTTTGTGTATGAGCTGTGATGTGCACAATTGTATAATTATGTTAATTGAATTTTATGAGTCTGCAGATTTTTAAATTTTATTTCAACAGACTATAATACTTGACATTGACTCATGGCTAAAACGCACCTAATGACTGTCATTGCTGATTTTACTACATATGTTTTGCTTCAGCGAAGATATGACCAACTAATAAATTTAACTCGTCTGTTCTTCCAATATAGTGTCTGTGTTGCGGTCTAGTTTTTCTTCTTCTAACAAAGCTCTTCTTAAATTGGGCAGGCAGATTCTATACACAATGGATCAATCTCATTTGGAAGGTTTGAAACTGAATGCTTATCTTGGGAGAGGAGATCATCCTTCTCACATAACAGGTATCTTGAAGAGGTTGAGAAATACTCGAAACCAGGTTCAGTAACTGAGAAGAAGGCTTATTTTGAAGCTCATTTCAAAAGGAAGGCCCTTTTGAGCCGAAGTTCATCCGACAGCCAAAATGGTATACAATGCCAAACTAGTGAAAATGACACCTCAGAGAACATGGATTACAAAGATGAATTTGAGCACACTAATGAAGGTGGTCATTCTGTACAATTTGACGAGAGTTTTGATGGTTCAGAATATGATGGAGATTGTGACTTGATGGAATCTGTACGAGGTGACTTGAGAACTTCATGTGTTGAACCTCAGTTTCAAACTGATCTCAACAATGTCAATGAAGCCGAGCAAGGAGTTCCTGAACATGTCAACCCTGACAAAGCATATCAAACTGGAGCTGGAAGCTTACCTGCCAATGATGCCGAGCAAGGAAAAGAAGTCATAGAGAACCTTAATGACAAATCAACAAATGTGGGTTTGACATGTAAGCCTGTGCATCTGTCGACTAATTGTCACTCCACTGGGAAAGATGATAGTGTTAATTTGGAGCACCAACAAGAACCTTGCCCCAAGGTTTGTGTTTTTAGCATGTTATAGTTTGATAGCACCTCTCTCTTTCTATACTAGTGGGTCAAAAACTACTGTCTTCTTGTATATTTTTTAAGAGCAATAATGCAGTGAACCAGAAGATATGTCTAAAGATGAGCTTTATGGCTTTGTTTTATCTTTACAGCACATGATTGTGTCATGCATATGATTTTTTTTATATATTTTTCATGGATGGAAAAATCAGATCTTGCCCCATTGTACTTTTCACGTGTCTTACTTGATGCCCTGACTCTAGGTGGGGACCAAATTGGAAAGCAAACTTGCAAAGCCCAGATTGAAGTCTTCCACTCAGGTTCAGAGAAATGTTTCTAGTGAGCCATCTAATTGCTCTGCAAAGAAACATATTAGATCAAAAACCGAAGACTCACAGAGCACAAAAACAGAAAAACACTCATCGCACACAGCCATTCTAACCACACGTTGGGTATGCAGAACTTCAAAACCAGAGGCAAGTATTTGTTTATGATCTATAAGTACCTTTGAATATACTGAAGTAATGGTTCCAATAGGATGTTGCCCTGGCCCAAGTTAATGTTCTTAAAATGACAATTATGTATTTTGTTTTTTTGTTTTTGTTTCATTGATATTTTTAAGTAGCATTCCCTTATTTTGGAATATTGTTCATTTGTTCTTCCCTCATGTTATTGGCTGGTATTCTTAACAGGATCCTAAGAGTTCAAAGTCAAAAGTTATTCATGATAACAGAAGGTATTTATTCCTTTCCAATTTCTGCACAAGGAAAATCTATATCTGCAATGGGTATGCTGCTAAAAAATACTTCTCATTAGCAGTGAAAAGGAATTGAAGACAAAAAAGGTTGTTCATGAACCTAAGCCTTCTGCCTCAGAGAAGCTTGTTCCTAAAGCATGTCAGAATGCAAACAGGTTTATGAAACATCATATGCAATGCTTCATTACTTGGATGTTTTGACCTTCTGAGGTTTGACATAGAGTTACTGTTGTGCAGGCCCAAGCAGGTTGAGAATTCAACTAAGTCAGGCATGAAACAAAGCTTGGCTGTGTTCAATTTCAAAAGTGATGAACGGGCAGAAAGGAGGAAAGAGGCAAGAACTCATGCTGTTTTATTAATTTTTATTTTAAAAAAAAAAAAGAAAAGGAAATGAATCATGGCTGTGACTTGTTCATTTGTCTGTTTTCCTCTTTCATCTTAGTTTTACATGAAGTTGGGGGAGAAAAAGCATGCAAAGAAGGCCGGGACAAATCAAATTCAAGCAAATAAACTGGTACATAAATTCTAGCAGTTAATTTTTTTTTTTTTTTGGGTATTGAAATTAAATAAATTTGGTGAACATCCTCTGAATAAACTCATTTTGTATCCATGTCATATTGCTATTACACCATATCTGGATTCTTCATTATCAGATTCAGATTTTTCTTTGATTTCTCTATGTTAAATAGTGCTAACAAATTTACCAGGAGATACAACCAAACTGTGATCATTTGTTGGACTAGACTTAATTCATATTGAATCAAATTGCTTCATTTCTGTATAGATTTTTATTCAGATAATATATTACTGCCTGCTTGCACTAAGAATAATTTGAAGATGCTTAGATTGGAAATTACTGTATCTACAGGAGAAGACAGAAGCTGACATTAAACAATTCCGAAAAAGTCTTGATTTGAAAGAAACACCGAAGGTTTGTAAACAAGTCTGTTAACACTGACATTTTGTGTATGCTTTATTCTCATATCTGGAGAAACTGAAAAGTTCATATGTCTAATTTGTCTTAATAATGACTTGATTATGATTTTAACATGAAACATGAGTAAAATTACAATATGTCCCAAACTTGGGAGAAGTTTTCTCATTACACCTTATATATATACACTTTCTAAAATAGATTTTCCCTTCACACAAATATAGGCTTCGTGCAGGGGGCTTCAGATCCTTTGAAATGAGACATCTATGATTATCTATATATAAATTAATAGATTCACTAGTTTTTTTAGATTTTGGAACCAATACCTACCTACTAAACTAGTCAATCCAATCTACTAATTCTAGATAAGCACTCATTATGTGATGAGGATAGCTGTTTAATCATAAGATTAAACAGCTATCCTGGTAATAGGTTGCTTTGAATACAAATACAGGGAACAGTTACAGGGAACAGTTGATGCTTACAGCACCAAGTTCTAATGGAATCTTATTGCAATACTTATTCGTGATTTTTTATTGTATATATATGAATACTGCTTCAAGATTCATTTTTCTATGAAGTCACTGTTCAGATCATAATCCTTCCCAGAGTAGATTCATAGTTATTTATTTATTTATTTATTCAAATAGAAATGATTACAGGAAGAAATTCTGAAAGGGAACAGAGAAAGAACAACATTTTAATTTTAAAAAGGTGGAAGTAGGTAGTAGATGATATGCAGTACTAAAAAGAAGTTGATTGGGACATAAAGCTAATACTTCATTTTGAGAAGTTTGTTTGCTTCCAGCCGTTGAATGTGAATTAAGATTATCCGAATTCTAATTGCTCAGAGCACATGTTGTTCTCTTGGTGACCAGTATTCATAGTTGACTTGAGAAACCGGTCCAATATCTGAGATTTTACATGTATGATCCAGCCCCTCCACCCAACCAGCACAAGATATTTAATTTGGTTTTAAATATTTTATCAAAATTTGTATGCTCTTGCGATGTTGTGGCTAACTGGTAACTAAGAATTTAGAATAATTTTAAACCAACTCCAGAAAGCCCCAAAGCCGAATTACTCGCAGGCTACAACTTTCTTTTCCACCATTCAATCATCATGCCTGATTTTTATCTGCACGCTTTAGTCAATGCTCATGTTTTAATCATTCGTAGATTATATGGAATCATAAAGCATGGCTGGCCTTATTGTTATATCGTATAGATTTTTTCCCCCCATAATTTGGTATGTTCTTGATTCTCACACTGCACTGCACTGTCTTGCACACAAGATGCTTGCTTTACTTCATTCATTGCTAATTTTTGACTAGCTCTTCATCTGCTCCATATTATATGGATGAACAAACCTATGTAGCACTTTTTAAGTTATTGAAGTCCTGAATTTTTGCAATCCCCTTCATTTTTTATTCCAGATATTTGTAAAGTCTTAGTCATATAGTTTCTCATAGGCCACCCCCTCCAAAAAACATTCTAAAAGTGGGGTGATCTTTTTGAACATATTGGCTTCAATTTGATGCTTATGAAGTGTGTGCTTTTTGGAAATCATCGTCGTTAGAATTTCTTTGGCAAGAAATGCCTTTTTGGACCAGAAAACATTGTGGTTGCATTTTGGATGGATAGATCTGAAATAAAGGGTGAAGTCATGTAGGAGGTTGGCTGTTAAAATTAGTTTGGGAGACCTAAAGGCAATTCAGAGATATAAAATATGAGAATCCTCAGCCAACCAAAATTCTTCTCACCATGGATTCCAAATGTTTTCATTTTCCTTGTATTTAACATCAATGCAAAGAAGGCCTTTAAATATATTTATTCATGCCTCTTGAAAATCTAATGCTAAGCTATTACATCTGTGCATGTAAATTATGGTCCTTGTTTGTCCTATGTTTGGGATTATGTTTCCACATCTTCAACATATAAAGAACAAATTTGTAACAAGTCAAGGAAAGCAATATCTGATCTCCATAGGTTTATCTATTTTTATTCCAGGCTGTTTCAAGTAACACCAAATCAAGTAAACTTCAAAGCAAGTCATCAAGCCCTGGCTGTGGAGCAGTGATCAGCCTCAAGCTTCAGCACCAATGAACTGCAGTGCCCTCAAACAATCAGAGACCGTCCTCCACAAGATGAATTGAACACAGTGAGGTAACTGGGGAACGGAACTCCCGAACAAAAATGAAGTGGATTGGCAGAGTTGACGGAAAGCGTAAAGTGGAAGCTGTGAGAAGCAACAATGACATGGTGGGGAAGGACATTAATGGTGTATGCATTAGCAATGCTTCAGAAATGGGTCATTTAGTTTGTTGGTGTTCCCTTCTGATCATGTGCATTGCCATTCTCCATCCATGCATTACCACCCACATCCATGGGCATCATAACAAGAGTGTATATCAGCGGCCGGGCAAAGAGGAATGAGGCCAGATCTTACTCTATGCCCTTGTCCTGAGTCACCACTCTATTACATGATGGGCCTCTCTTGCTTGATTGTGTGAAGGAGAGGATCCCCTGCGTCAATTATTGTATGTTGAATCTTCTTCACATGCCCCATGCGCTACAAATAACAGTTAATGTGTTTTTAATGACTAGTCATTGCGGTCAACAAAATCGTTTCATCTGTATTATTTTCACCTTATACGTATCCACCTACCAATCTGCCCAAATCGCTCTTGTTGATTTTGAAACCATAGGTTGTTGGCTATGGATGTGATTTTCTTAACCAAAACCCCGTTTGATCGGAATTGGGGTAACAATTGTGCCTCAATTTGAGGTGCATTATCGGTTTATTTTTATAATCTGAACTGTTCATTTTGTAAGGTTTGTTGAGTACTTCATGCCTCCAAAAATCATGTTAATCGGATATCAATAACTATAGGATTATATGATTGATAACTAAAAAAATAAACAATAAGTTTTTTTTTTGAGAAATAGCATAAAAAATATACATTTTGATCATATAGTTATTAATATCCGATTAATATGATTTTTGATAGGCATGAATTACTTAACAAACTCTACAAAATAAATGGTTCAGATCATGAAAATAAGTCCATAATGCACCGCAGTGACCCCATTTCCCTGATCAGTTGATGGATGACATGCAATCTGCCCAACCCCACTCCAATTTTATTGGTCAATAAAATTAAATAAAAAATTTAATTACGACAATGCAAACCTTTAAAATTTTCTTTTTTCTTCTCAATTTCATATTTATTATAGATATATTTGATAGATCTCAAAAATAGAATTTCTAAAATATAAATTTCATTAAAAATGAATATCTAAAACTGAAGTTGTAACAATTTGACGTTTAGATTTAAAAACAAAATACACACACAGACAAGAAAGAGGAAAAACAATAATATATATATATATATATATTAAAGAGGCAGTGATTCTCACTACTAGTGTTCCAAAGATCAATCCTTAATTCTAATGCCTTACAGGTGAATTTACAACCCATTTTCTCTTTATTTAAACTAGCCTATCACCCGTGCTATGCACGGGATAATTATAGATATTTTATATTTGTTTTAGATTTTTTTAAAGATTTTTTATAAAAATAATTTAACAATCTTATCACTAATCATAGTGTATGAGAGAAGTTGAAAAGGGTACTACAGTAACTATACATGAATTGTATTTATAATTATTTGTGTGATGGGATTTTAAATGCTGATTAGGGAATTTTGACCAAATCAATAAATGCAGGTATGTGGAAAGACATGTGGATTGAAAAAATTTAATAAATGCTAATCAGAGAATTTTGATCAAATCAATAAATGCTGAGATTTTTTTTAAAATAAAAAATAAAGGCTTGTTTGGTTGATGTTTCTGAAAAAAATTTCAGAAATTTTCTCTACAAACAAATTTCAGAAATTTTCTCTACCAAACAAATTTTCCCAAAAAAATTTCCCAAAACACACAAACCAAACAACTTTTCCAAACAAATCTCTCTCACACACACATCAAATCAATCACTTTTTCCAAAACTCTCTCTCAAAACAATTTTCCAAAACAAATTTCCCAAAACACCAAACCAAACATGTTTTCGTACTTTTTTTTTCCAAAACATGTTTCTGAAACACAAACCAAACAAGCCCAAAAAATTTAGAAAATTCAGATTGGGATATTGAAACTCTCACAGGCCTTGGGGGTTAAAAACCTCCTTTTGCTAATGCATTCATGTAGAAAAACATGTGGATTAAAAAAATTAATAAATGTTGATCAGGAGATTTTGACCAAATCAATAAATGTTGAGTTTTTCTTTTTTTAATAAAAAATATAAAAAATTCAAATTCGGATATTGAAACTCCCACGGGCCTTGGGGGTTAAAAATACATTTTTGCTTAATATATAGTATAGATATAGATATAGATATAGATATAGATAATATAAGATGTGTTGAAATTTTCAAGAAATTTTGTTTATGCTAGTTTTTAATGCATTAAAGTTTAATTATAAGGGGGTTTTGACCAAATCTCCCAAAAGACATGGGGATTGAGAGAAATTAATAAAATGCTGAGGTTTTTTTTTTTAAATGAAAAAATTAGAAAATTAGGATTGAGATATTGGAGCTCCTACAAGCTTTGGAGGTTAAAACTCCCTTTTGCTTAATATATAGTATAGATAGTGATACTGAACACACAGTTGTCTTAATTACACTAACGGTTCCTATAGTTTGAGACTTGTGTCATTTTGATTCATAATTTTTCAATTATGACACATTTGACCCTGAATTTTGAATCATTTTCTAAATAAGGACAATTGAAAATACCATTGTTTAATTTTAAGGGCAAAATTGTCAATTTAACAAAATATAAACTAATTTGATAAAAATAAACGTCAAAAATATTTTTTAATTTTTAAAAATTATTTGTACACACTAAAAATAAAATTATGTAAAATAGATATATCTTTTATACATATATTTATATATTTATTTTATTAAATTAATTTTAATTAATGTTTGGATGATGATCATGTAATGTGTGGTTGTTTTTATTTTCATTAAATTAATTTCTATCTTTTCAAAAGTCAAATATAGTGACAACTTTGATATCATTATTAAACCAATTCATTAAATCAAAAAATTCAAAACTAAAAACATTTTATATATTAAATATATTGATTACACATTAAATTCTAACAACCACCCATTACATAACTATCATCCAAACACATAATAAAAATTAATTTGGTCAAATAAATAAATAAATGTTTAGAAGATTTATCAATTTTACATAATTTTATCTTTTGTGGATAGAAATAATTTTTAAAAATTTTAAAAAAAAATTGACATTTATTTTATCAAATTAGTTTATATTTTATTAAATTGAAGATTTTGTCCTTGAAATTAAGCAATAATATTTTCAATTGCTTTTATTTGAAACAAGATTTAAAATTCAAGATCAAATATGTCACAATTGAAAAGTCAAGACTAAAATGACACAAGTCCTAAATTATAGGGACTATTAAGATAATTTGCCCTAATTTCTTTATTGCAAATTTATTTATTTATTTATTTAAGGCAATGACAAAAAATAGTAGGCATCAATGTAGCCATCTTTTGTTGTCCACAGCTAGACGTTGAATGATAGTGATTACATTGAATATGATATATGACCTCAAAAAATATGGTATGCATAGGTTTGGCTGTCAAAATGAAGATGAAGCACCTGGCATCATGGTCATGGTCATTGTTATCAATAATGTTTAAGAGTTTTAATTTTAAAATCTTAATATAATTTTAATGATTTAAAAAAATATTTATGTGAAGGTGGAACCAACAATTCTCCCTTTATCTCACTCTACTCGCTCTCTCTTTCACTTTACTAAAATTCCATTTAAAATTCTGAAATAAAAATTATGTATCATTACTCGTTATACACCTTATTTGATTGTGATTTTGATGTGTCCTTCCGACATATACTAGCAGATATGTGTTGATTTATTTCAAATAAAAAATCTCATTAAAGTCACTTACAATTTTAAAAATACTATTACTATATTATTTTTATAGTATTTTTTGTATATGAATTTTATGGTACATTTACACATAAGTTTTAATTTATGAACTTATACTTTATTAAGTCCTAACTAAGATTTTTTAGACTTTCAAATCTCATTAAATTTTTAATAGTCGGAATTGCCTTTCAAACAATAATTGTTCATTATTTATGATTATCAATAAAGAAATATGATGATTTGACATTTATTTTAATTTTCAAAACTTTACAACATCAACTTTCAAATTGAAAAAAAAAAAAAAAAAAAAAAATTATGTGCAACAAAAAATTGAAAAAACTTAATTATTTTTTTATACAAAACTGAAAATTTTGTGTATATAAAGGAGCATGATGATGGAACATTGATGTGCAAAACTGGAAAAAAAAAAAAAAAAAACTGATAATGTTCTTAGTTTTAAAATTAGAAAGAACTGTTAATGTTCTTAATTTTATTAAATAGTTGAATCAAACCAATAAGTAGAAAGATAAATATTTAATCTCGTGCTCTGTTTTTTTCTCATCAATCAGTGAAACAATTATCTAGAGCATTATTATGCAAAATTGATAATGTTCTTAGTTTTAAAAATTAGAAAAAACTATAATATTACCGGTTTTATTAAATAAGACTTATTAATTCAAAAAAATCTTAAATAAGATCTGAACTATCATAATATTTATAAATAAGATTTTTAAATAATTCACTCACTTTTTATTTGTAAATTATTTTCCATATTAAATTGGACGATAATGTCGCATTTAATTTTTCTTTAGTTGACATGATATTAGGTTGAATCTTTCAAACCTTTGAGGACATCCCCACAAGCAAACAGCATTAGAAAGGGGGGAAAATTTCGAATAAGTGTATGTTACAAAAGATTATTGGGTAATTACATATACATATTTGAGATTTGTTTAAAGTATAAATTACCTTTTATAGTTTAAAAAATTATAAATATTCCTTTATTAAATTTTTTTATTTAACAAAATTAAATAAAAAAAAAACAAACCATAATTATTTTCCTATATAATAATAAAATTACCTAGTAAATTATTAATTAAAACATATGTATAATATCATTAAAAATTATTAATTGATTTGATGATTTATTAATGAAAAGGGAGATTTATTATGAAATTAGAAATCTTAGGGGGTAGAATGTAAATTTCAGAACCAGAGGGGGCGATTTGTATTTTAATCAAATTTTAGGGGTTGTATTTGTAATTTGTTCCAGATAATTACATATCTGGGATGTTAATTTTCGACTACATAATCAAACAAGGAATTTAGTTGGAGCACACGTGGCAAAATAGATTAAGCCAATCACCTGCCACTAAGAAAATGAGAATACCGAGGTGGTTTTTTCACATGAGAGCACTCTGACGATCAAGGTAGTCAAATAATCTCTCAAAAGATCTCACACAAGTACTCAATGCACAAATTAAAGTATACCTCAAACCCACAAGATGTCTCATCTTTAGAGCCAGCAATGCCTTAGTCCCCTAGAAGTCTCACTTTATAGGACTTGAGTAAAATATTCATCTTGAACTCTCAGTTAGGTAAGGATAAATTTCTTAAGAGCTTTAATCTTATCCAGACAAAGAGCTCCCTTCTATCTAGGACTCTTGTCTCTTATCCTGATATTCTATAATTCCGGTATTACCGCATCTAACCTCGGCAATATTGCAATCATCTCAGCAATTATGACTTGCCCATGTGACACCTTAACCGACATCTCAGAGCCATCCCGGCCATGTGGCGTCATTCATAGAGTATTTCCCCACAATATCAATGATAAAATTTATAGAAATTAATAATTAAATTCTTAAAATTTTCAACTAATCTGTAATAATTTATTGACAGTATCACTGAGAAGTAATTTTCTTTAGAAATTGTGTAATTTGATAATAATAATAATAATTGCTCGTTAATTTGAAAAATGTCTTAACAATTACAGTAATATATATTGTTTTAAAAGTAATGCTCTGATTATTTCATGTATTAATTGTGACTCCAAAATGATGGTGTTGAGGTTGTGGTATATGTGTGTGGATAGTGGCAGTGATGGTGATCAGAATCGGTTTAATATTTTTTTATGTTTTTAAATTAATGAATGTGATCGATGGAGAAGAGAGGTGAAGGATTAAGAAAATTACTCGACAGGTTGTTGCTCTGTTGTGGGCCATTTGGAAACAAGGAAACATTTCACTTTTTGACCATTAGGATTTCAAATTTGTTTGTGGATGGATCATGGAGGTAGGAGAATGGAATTGCATGGGCCCATCGTGTAAATGACTTTCCTACTTAATATATCTCTATTTTTGTGGTGCTCAAAAGAAAAAAAGAAAAATTAAAATGAGACTTATTTTATTACGTTTTTAAAAAATTAAAAACTTTGACAATAATATTTGCTTTTATATTTTCTTAATAGGCACATGTAACAAGTTAAGTGATCATCTAATCGTGAGAGTGTCGTCTCTACTGGTGATGATGGAGGCAATCATACAACCTATTTTCCCTTTATTTAAATAGTGAGTATAATTTTTGTGATATTAAACACACAGTTATCTTAATTTCTTATTTATTTATTTAAGGCAATGACCAAAACCGTTGAATGATAGTGATTACTATTGAATATGACATATGACCTAAAAAAATATGGTATGCATAGGTTTGGCTGTCAAAATTAAGATGAAGCACCTGCCATCGTGGTCATGGTCATTGTTATAATGGTTAAGAGTTTTAATTTGAGAGTTTTATTGTAATTCTAATGATATAAGAAATATTTATGTGACGGTGGAGCCAATAATTCTTTCTCTATCTCTCTCTACTCGTTCTTTCTTTCACTTTATTAAAGCTCTATTTAAAACTCTGAAATAAAAATTATGTATCATTACTCGTTATATACCTTATTTGATTGGGACTTTGATGTGTCCTCCCTTCATATGCTAGCAGATGTGTGTTGATTTATTTCAAATAAAAAATCTCATTAAAGTCACTTACAATTTTAAAAATACTATTACTATATTATTTTTATAGTATTTTTTGTATATAAATTTTATGGGACATTTATACACAAGTCCTAACTAAGATTTTTTACACTTTCAAGTCTTATCAAATTTTTAATAGTCGAAATTACCTTTCAAACAATAATTGTTCATCATTTATGATTAGAATAATTCCTGGTAGCTCGAATATTTGGCTCGATTTTTGGCTCGAATCTGTAAAACGACGCCGTTTTACATTTTTTTTTTCTTCCCTTTCTTTTTCTGCCTTTTCTTTCCTTCTTTTCTTCTTTTCTTCTTCGTCTTTTTCGTTGAAACCAGGAACAGAGGGGAAGAGGAGAGAGCCCGCCTCCGCCGCCTCCATCCTCATCGCGAGGAGCTCATCGCCTCCGCTTCCGCCTGCCCCGTCAAGAAGACGCCCGATCGCCGCAGGCTCCGATCGCTGCAAAGACGCCAGCCTCGCCTGCCCCGACTCCTCCTCCATTTTATGGCCCTCCTCCTCCTCCTCCCTCCTCCTCCTTTTCCTCCTCTGACTCCGACGAATTCGAGCCAAATTCGAGCCTCGAATTCGAGCTACGAATCATCGTTGTTATGATTATCTGTAAAGGAACATGATGATTTGACATATATTTTAATTTTCAAAACTTTAAAACATCAACTTTCAAATTAAAAAAAAAAAATTACGTGTAAAAAAAAAATTGAAAAATTTTAATTTTTTTTGTGCAAAATTGAAAATTTTGTGTATGTAAAGGAGCATAATGATGGAACATTGATGCATTGATGTGCAAAACTTAAAAAAAAAAAAAAAAAAAAAAAGAAAAAAAAAAGAAAAAAACTGATAATGTTCTCAGTTTTAAAATTGGAAAAAACTGTTAATATTCTCGATTTTATTAGATAGTTGAATCAAACCAATACGTAGAAGGACAAAAACATTTAATCTCGTGTTCTATTTTTTTCCCATCAATTAGTGAAACAATTCTCTAAAATATTACTATGCAAAATTGATAATATTCTTAATTTTAAAAATTGAAAAAAATTAATAATATTATTAATTTTACTAAATAAGATTTATTAATTTAAAAAATCTTAAATAAGATCTGAAGTACCATAATATTTATAAATAGGAATTTTAAATAATTCACTCACTTTTTATTTGTGAATTATTTTTTATATTAAATTGGATGATAATGTGGTGTTTTAAAAAGTTAGTAAAAAATTAATTTTTTGATTTTTTTGATAATTTTTTTAACAAAAAATTGCATTGCTTTGAGTAAAAAAGTTGATTTTTTTAATTAGAAAGTTAAAAAACTAACTTTTTTACCATTGTTGCCAAAATGGCCCGACGTCGCATTAGTTTTTCTTTAGTTGACATGACATCAGGTTGAATCTTTCAAACCTTTGAGGACATCCCCACAAGTAAACAGCCTTAGAGCATCTCCAACCCATCCTTCAAAACTTCAAATATGAAGGATCCTTTCTAATTTTGAGCTCCAACTCATCCTTCATTTCTTCCTCCCAAATGAAGGAAGATGGATTGATCCTTCAAATATGAAGGGAGGATGAACAAACTGAAGGAGCCTCTAAAACACTATTCACTCTACATTTTTTTATTATATTCAAAATAACTTTTAATGTGTAAATTTAATTTTTATAAAATTGACATCAATAAAAAGTATAAAATCATACCTTTAAAATGAGTATAATATTAAATATATTTTACAAAAATTTTAAAATTAAATATTTATTAATGAACAAAAATTACTTTTTGATTGGAGTTTGAATGAAGGAAATGAAGGTTTGTGGTTGGAGTTTGAATAAATAGTAACCTCCTCTATACTTACTTTTTGAATAAAAAATATTATTTTTATCCTCTTAAGAACAGGATGTGGTTGGAGATGCTAGAAAGGGGGAAAATTTCGAACAAGTGTATGTTACAAGAGATTATTGGGTAAATTACACATGCATATTTGAGATTTGTTTAAAATATAAATTATTTTTTATAATTTAAAAAATTAAAAATATCTTCTTGTTAAAATTTTTTATTTCACAAAATTAACTAAAAAACAAAAATTCATAATTATTTTCCTATACAATAATAAAAGGTATGGCTTCTGTCCAGTCTGGGATCGGACTGGACCGTGCTGTTGGGCCTGTGGGGGCCCACCATGGGTCCCATTTTCATAATCTGAACCGTTCAATGTGTAGAACTCATCGAGTACTATATGCTTAAAAAAAATCACGTTGATCGGATACGATAGCTATGTGATCAAAACAGTTTTTTTGTCAAGTGTTAATTTGTTCACCGTCCAATTTTTTTAATACGAAACTGATTTGATCATATAACTATCGATATCCGATCAATGTGATTTTTTACAGCCATATAGTACTCGACGAGTTCTACATATTGAACGGTTCAAATTATGAAAACGGGACCCGTGGTGGGCCCCCACGGGCCCAATAGCTTGGTCTAATCTGATCCCGGACTGGATAAAAGCCATACCCAATAATAAAATTACTTAAATTATTAATTGAAACATATTTATAATATCATTAAAAAAATTTAATTGACTTGATGATTTATTAATAAAAGGAGAGATTTGTTATGAAATTAGAAACTTCAGGGGGTGGAATGTAATTTCCAGAACCACAGGGGATGATTTCTATTTTAATCAAATTTCAAGAGATGTATTTGTAATTTACCCTAGATAATTACATATCTAGGGTGTTGATTTTCCAACCACACAATCAAACAGGGAATTTAGTTGGAGAGCATGCGGCAAAATAGATTAAGCCATTCACCTGCCAACAAGAAAATGAGAATACCGAGGTGATTTTTTTCACCTGGGAGCATTTTGACGACCAAGACAATCAAATAATCTCTCAAAAGATCTCACACAAGTACTCAATGCACAAATTAAAGCATACATCAGACTTACGAGGTGCCTTACCTTTATAGCCAGCAATGCCTTAGTCTCCTAGAAGTCTCACTTTATAAGACTTGAGCACAATACTCATCTTGAACTCTCAATTAGATAAGGATAAACTTCTTAAGAACCTTATTCTTATTCAGACAAAGATCTCTCTCCTATTTAGGACTTTTGTCTCTTATCCTGATATTCCATAATCCCGATATTACCGTACCGAACCTCGGCAATATCGCGATCATCTCGGCAATGATGACTCGCCTATGTGGCACTTTAACCGATATCTCGGAGCCATCTTGGCCACGTGACGTCATTTATAAAATATTTCCCCTCAATATCAATGATAGAATTTATAGAAATTAATAATTAAATTCTTAAAATTTTCAACTAATCTGAGAAGTAATTTTCTTAAGAAAGGGTGTAATTTGATAATGATAATAATAATAATAATTGCTTGTTAATTTGAAAAATGTCTTAACAATTACAGTAATATATATTGTTTTAAAAGTAATGCTCTGATTATTTCATGTATTTAATTGTGACTCTAAAATGATGGTGCTGATGGTTGTGGTATATGTGTGTGGATAGTGGCAGTGATGGTGGTTTAATATTGTTTTTATTCTACGTATCATGAAAAACCTTTTATGAAAATAATCATGAAAGTCTTGTGACCCTTGAATTACACTTAGAATAAAGTACCACACACTAATCAAGGTAATCTAAAGATCATAAATTTTTCATGATTCCTAACTTTTTTTTTTTTTTAAATTAATGAATGGATTGATTAATGGCGAAGAGAGGTGAAGGATGAAGAATTTACTCGACAGGTTGTTGCTCTGTTGTGGGCCATTTGAAAACAAGAAAACATTTCACTTTTTGGCCACCCTTTCTTAAATTGCCATCAAACTAATGCTCTCGCACAAGATTTATTTTTTTCTTTTGATATGAGGATGGGGATACAAGAATCTAAAGAGAGTAATATCTCACTGGACTCAATCTTGAGTGCCTCATAATCCCATTTAAATCATTCATGTATTCTGCTAAATTCTATTCCTCATGATGTGGAGTTTTAGGATTTCAAATTTGTTGTGGATGGATCATGAAGGTAGGAGAATGGAAGTGCCGGAATTGTAAATAACTTTCCTACTTAATATATATATATATATATCTCTATTTTTGTGGTGTTTAAAACAAAAAAGAAAAATTAAAATGAGACTTATTTTATTACGTCTTTAAAAAATTAAGAGCTTTGACATTAATATTTGCTTTTATATTTTCTTAATAGGCACATGTTACAAGGTAAGTGATCATCTATCTATTAGTGATGGTGGAGGCAATGGCAATGAAACTAATAAAACTCTTGTATGTCTCATTATTATGATTGAAAAATATTATTCACATTTAAAAACTGAAAAATATTTTTCCTCCAATCATTTATTTTTTCTTGACCATCCAAATTTTTTTTCTTAACTTTTGCTTTCCATCATATACTGAACATAAACATATATATATATATACAATAATTTTCACCAAATCAAACAACATATATTGGGAAAATTGCAATAAAGTGTTTTCTATTTTTTTTTTAGATAACCGAGTATTCGAACCAACTTATACAAACCTAACTAATTTCAGAAGATCAATCCCACCATCCACTTGCGGGAGCCCTATTTAAAGTCAAAGCAAATGCCTATACAAATAAATACATATTATTTTTAACTAAATAATCTAAAAATTACTTATTTTAAGATTAATAGTCCATTACATTATAGTCCTTATCTCATCTGTCTAAACAAATATGCCATTGGTTATTATCATATATTTAAAAAAAAAAAAGAAAAAAGAAAAATGCAGGCAGTGGCTAGTCTACCAGATCAATTTTATCACCTCATATATGCGGTAGATTATAAAAAACTTAATAAACAAAAAAAATGAATAGAGCTATTGGAGAGCTATTCTGACTTATGGCTATATCAGAGCAATATCTAATAGTTTAATGCTTTCAATGTTTCAATAAAATTAAAAAAAAAAAAAAAAAAATTCAATGTACAATTTTCATTAATAAATGCAAAAAAGAACTAAGCAAATACCTACACAAGAATGAATAACATTAAGAGGATCATTCCCTCCTTTTGAACCACAAAAAACAGAGTATTCCCAACCCTTTATATATTTATTTTTTATATGATACATAACATGATATTATTTACTTTTTTTGATTCTCTAATAATTATTTCTAAATAAAATAATCAATCATGATGATTTATATAAACAGTAATATAAAATGATAATAAAAAATCAATAACATATTACCTTTTTTTGAAATAGCATATAGCATACTCTAATAAGTAAATATGCCATCATCATCACCTTGTCCAGTTTTTTGTCATACATTTTAAATAGTAAACATGGTCATCCGCTTGATGTTAATCACTGAATTTTTGCTTATCAACTAATACAGAAGAAAATTAAAATTACCCAATCTCTAATAATTTCTAAGCATTATTTATTATTATTATTTTTTCTGAATGAAGTAAGTATAGGAGAGAACAATCAGGGTATAGAAACCTTTATATCATAAGAGCTCCTCATCCCAGTCCCACCAAAATTATAACAGCAAGAAATCGATGACTTAAGATTAATAGGCATGAAACAAAGTATATGAATTAAATATGCAATTAAAATTAAAAATTGAAATCATCATATAGGATCATATGAAACAAAATGGCAGGCCACAAAACAGTACATAGAATCATTCAAACAGGTGATGTAATTAAAACATTTCAAAATATTAAAATTGCATTTGAATTATAAATTTATATATAAAAAAGGGGATAAAAAGTGCCACAAAAGTGAATAAAACATAATTTTTTTTTTATTTCATTTTTTTAAAAATCTAAATTCATAACCCAAACAAACAGTATAAAATTAAATAAAAGAATAGAAAGGCATGGAATCCAAAACTTTCAAATTCCAGGGTGATCCATCCCATACTCATCCAAACACAGGCGATGTAATCAAAATGATTTGAAAATTCAAATAGTCAAAAGCAAAGCCAAAGGGAAAAAGCTATCCATACCGAACAAAAAAGTCAGATTCTTGGAGCTACCATCATCGTCTGAGGGCTATTTTGAAAAGATAATTATAATTAATTTTTTGATTAAAAGCTGATTATAAACTGATTATAATCAGTTTTTTTTTGTGAGAGAGGAAAGCGAGGTATAATCAGAGAAAAGACCCCTTACAAATAAATAAATTAAAAAAAAAACCCTCTTTCTCCATAACTTCTGACTATAATTTTAACATTCATCTGTAATTCCTAACCATACTTTCACATACCCATATAACACCTTAGCTACATCAAAATCTACAAAATAAGAAAAAACCCAAGAAAACCAAAAAAAAAGGCTATGGAAATCATGACCGTTGACCCTTGAAGAGCAGTGGACGATGATGATTGATCAGACTGATGAGGAGGCTTTCTGTAGTAGTATGGAAACCATGGCACAATAGGGTCAGGAGGTGGAGGGGCGTTGCCAATAAAGGGTGGTGAGAATGGTAAATAACCACTTGGTGGAGGGTAAAAAAAGGCAGGTGGAGGTGGGTATGACGCTGTTTGGGAGGGAGGAGTCTCGGTGGTTGACGGCGGCGTTGGGTTGTTTACGGTGCCTGTTGGTGGCGGATAACATGGGTATGGGCACTCTTGGGAGAGAGTGGCTGCCGGAAAATTGAGAATTATGGAGAGGAAGATGAGGGTGTAGAGGAGTTGGTTGGGTTTTGGAGCAGCCATGTTTGTGAGAAGTGAGGAGATAGGGACAGAGGGTAGACAGAGAGAGTGAGGAGAGAGGGGAAAAATTAATATGTCAGAAAGTGGGTGAGTGTAGAAATGGCCCTATTATAAGGAAAAATTATTGTGACATTTGTCGATGTTTGAAATGTTATTATTTTAGTTACCAATTGGTTGGTGGTCAAGTGGCGATTGGAGCTTGACTTGGTAGGAAGGACCACGGTTCGATTCCCCGCATCGCCAATTGGGAGGGGATTTGAGTCTAACCATCCAAAACTACTCCCCGAATCCGGATTAGTCGGCCTAAGGGTCGGATACCGGGTGGTGAACCAAAAAAAAAAAAGAAATGTTATTATTTTAGTTGCTTATTTTAATTTTTAGTTATTTTATTAAGTTAAAATTTTTATGTTTGAAAAAATAGTTAGATTTTTTTGTAATTAAATGTGATGTTTGTAAAAATATAAAATAAAATGATTATGAATTTAATATGACATTTTATCTATTAACTATTTTAATTTATTTTATCATTTTATAAATTTCAACCTAAAAAACTGATAAAAACCATGGTCAAACACCCCTATTAATCTCATCTTATTAAAGTCACATGTAAGTTTCTATAATTAAATGAATTTGATGTGATCATTTTAATCTTGGAACAATACCGTAAAAAAAAATATAGAATAACATCTCCCTAGTGTCTTGTGGTAAGAACATAAATATTAAGTTTCCAGATCATGAGTTCAAATTCCTCCTGAGTCAATTTCTTGGGTGTAGCACAGTTACTTAGGAGATTAGACCTCAAGTTGTTTAACCAGCACTTGGTGTGGGTTCAATACTCCCCGACTGTGCGAGTCTTGACTTAAGCGGAGTTTGTCTTGAGAGGTCGAAGCAAGTTCCCAAGTTATAGTCTCTTCGTTCGGAACGGCTAACAAGACACCTTGGTGATCTCTACAAAGGGGCACTGCCTTGAATCTACGGGAGAGTAGAGAGGATTTTTCTGTAATCAAAAAAAAAAAAGTCATGGACTTAACAGGATCCTTTCAAGAGAAATGATAGAAAATAAATAAACAAAATTGATACAATTTACAAATAATTTCATTTGTTTTTAGGGGTTGTTTGGGGTGTCCTAAATAAGTGCACTTTTTATCTTTTTAGACTAAAAGTTGAGGTTGAAAATATAAATGTTTAGGTTAATTTTTTGATTTTTTATGAAAAAATATGTACTAAAAAATTGTATAAATTAGTGTGTATGGGAAAATTAGTATTGTGAGTTATATAATCGTAATTTTTGATTTTTGGTGAATAATAATAACTTTTTAACTCTTTGAGTAATTTTTTTACTTTTTAATTTTTTTTTGAGACTTTTCAAACTTGACCTTAAATGTGAGAGAGAGAGAGAGAGAGAGTGAGTGATTGGGGTCACTGTCACTGCTGTGGCTGCGCCAAGATGACTATGTGTCCTCCATTTGTTAGTGTACTATGAATTTATTCTTATAATCTGAACCGTTCATATTGTAGGGTTTGTTGAGTACTACATGTTCACCAAAAATCATATTAATCGGATATCAATAACTATATGATTGATAACCAAAAAAATAAACAAGAAGTTTTTCTTTTGAAAAATAGTATAACAATATGCAATTCGATCATATAGTTATTGATATCCGATTAATATGATTTTTGGTGGGCATGTAGTACTCAACAAACCCTACAATATGAACGGTTCAGATTATAAAAATAAATTCATAATACACTACCAAATGGAGCACAACAGTCACTGCTGTGCTAGCGCCACAGCAGTGACCCCAAATCCGTGAGTGAGTGTGTGTGTTTAATCAAAAAGTGGGTTAGAAAAATACAGAGATGGTGTATGTTGCACGTTTTCAGGTAAAAATTCTCCGGTGTAGTTATTTTTGTATGGCCTGGAGCCCTTCTAGTCATTCACCTGAATTTGAGGGCATTGTTTGAATTAGTTAGATTTATTACGCATCTCGTTTTAATAATTTATTTTGTCGAATATTTTATATATTTTATTTAGAAAAAATAAAATTAATTTAATAATCTTAACTTATTCAACCATTACGTATGTCACCAAAAAAAAAAAAAAAAAAAAAAAAAAAAGGGCGATCAATACCCAAAGACATAGAATAACTTCTTCCCTAGTTGAAGACTTGGAGTCTTTGTCCGGACTCCACAGCGAGAGAAAGTCAAGGTGGTAGGAAGGGATAGAGCACCCAGGAAAAGCAAACAGAAAAAAAGAAAAAGAAAAAAAAAAGGTGAAATAATTAATAAATAGAATTTTAAAAAAAACTTTAATGATGGAAGTGGCAATATTAAAGTTATAAATCATAATATAAAGTGCTTAAAATTGAAAAATAATCTCATTTTCACTCACTTACTTTTTACATATCTTTCTATAAAAAATTAAAAAATTATTTTAAACATATATATATATATATCATATTTTAACTAAAAAATTAAAAGATCACTAAAAAAAATATATTCTCAAATAAAGTCTTAATTAAAAGTGAAAAAGGAGAATTACACTTACATGGAGTCAGTGAAACATATTTTTCAAAGAGCAATGGTACAGGGCCCGAAAGGGTTTCGAGCCAAACGGCTCGAATTTCAGAAGGAAGGAGGAGGAAGAAGAAGAAGGAGAGGAGGAAGAAGAAGAACTGGAGGGGGCCTTAAAAATGGGGTTGGAGGCGGAGGCGGAGGTGGAGGCGGAGGCGGTGGCAGCGGCGGGTGGAGGTGGACGAGCGGCAGCATGAGATCGGACGAAGTGCGAGATCGAGCAAGCGACGAGTGCATGATCGACTAAGCCGATTTAGCCAGCAGCTCTTCTCTCTCTCGCCTCTGCTCTTCTCTCTGTTCAACGAAGAAGAAGAAGAGAAAGAAAAAGAAGGAAGAAAAGAAAAAAATAAAATAAAAAAATTCGAAACCCAAAACGACGTCGTTTTGGGTTTCGAGCCGATTTCGAGCCCCAGATTTCGGACCCTCAAACATTATTCTTTTTCAAAAGATAAAAAAAATATTACAAAAATTAATAATTAACATCATAATTTTTTTTTATTAATTTGTAAATATTTTACACTGACACCACTGTCAAGTAAATGTCCCGAAATGAAAAGAAATATCACTTTTTTTGTATGAAAATTTTGTGTAAAATTTAGGTCGAGTTTGACGATTCTAAAATAATCTTTTTTTTTTATTTTTTTTATTACATTATTTCTCTATTTTTTTGTATATATTTTTTATAAAAGATAAAAAATACATTTATTTAAGTCATCCCAAACAACCCCTTATATTTATATCATTAGCCAAAGAAAAATATAAAAAGCGTTAGGTCACTTTTTAGATGTGTTTTGGTGAGGAGAGGGTGACACTTGTCCGTCATGCACCAGTAGCTGTGCTGTATTTCACAAGCTCGGGTTGTGAGTGAGTGACTCAGTCAGAAACTCGGCCGAGTTGGTTTGTTTACAGAGAGGTGGGGTTTTGCTTTTTGCAGTTTGGGTGGGCTCGAGAGAGTGTTTTGGGAACAAAAATGTAATGAAAAAGGGTTGAATGGGCAAATTAAAAAAAAAAAAAAAAAAACTGTCAAAACAGAAGGATTGTTGCAAGCAATTTTCAAATATAGTTGGTGGCTATTTATTCTTCTAAAGTCTAAAAGTACTACAAATTCATCATTTCATACGCAGAAAGGTAAACCCAAAATATTTTTTTGAACAGAAAAAAAAAGGGACCTGTTTTGATAATTAGGTTAAAATTAGTTTTTTTTTTGAATTTTTTAATTTTTTTAGATCACATTATTTTTTTATTTTTTTATACATTTAAAAAAAAAAAATTTAACCTACTTTTTAAAACAAGCAAAAGTATGACATTATTTTAAGAATGTCACTGCATATAGACCATGCTCAATCAGAGCACATATATTATTTAGTAGAAAAAATATTTAAGACTCATAAAAAAATCTCTCTTAATTTGGTTTACAATGATGTGGTATGATTCATGTTAATTTTTGATTTGTTAGTTACTCAGTTATGTGAAATTTATCTCTTTTATCACATCAATGTACATAAATTTAAAACAACAATGCTAGAGACCTCTAAAAACACACCTCTAAACACATCTCTAATGAGGTGGAAAAGGAACAAAAAAAAAAAAAAAAAAAAAATCAAGACACATGATTGGTTGTGGCAGTGGTGGGACTCACTGCCACATCATTAGTGGTACCTCTAATTAGAGGTCCCAAGCATTTTTCAATTTAAAAATCTAATTTATGTGTCTCTAGCACTACACTATTCAATAGTTTTAAAGTAAATCTTCATGTCATTTATATTGTGTAATTTTTTTAATTTTAAAAATCAACATAAAAATGATAAATTTCCCTATTTTTATTAATAAAAAATAAAAATAAATTAAAACACCATATAAACTTCTCCCATGGTCACACCATATAATTTTCAGTAATGATTCAGATCCCTACAAAATATCACCTCCACAATTCCCACTCACTTGTGATTGGCCCAAGTAAGAAAGAGAAAGAAAAAAAAAAATACAAACACATCATTGGTCCACATCACTGTGAGGGTGATAGGAGTCTCCCCAAAAAGGGATCCCAAATATTTTCCTATAATTTTCTTGCTCAATTGATTTGTCTGTACGAGTATATACATCTTTTGAGTTTGGCTCATTTGGAGTTCATTTTGGATCTCATTTGTTGATCCGAACCATTCAAATTTTAATACATTTCAAGTCCATGAAAAAAATTAACATGTTCAGACTACATCTGATTTAAAAGTATGGACGGAAAATTTGTTAAATTCTATTTATTATTTATTTTTTAAGAACAAATATGATACAAACATGTGATTACTAATCAGCAATACTAAGTTTCATGAAAAACTTTTCATGAAAATAATCATGAAAATTTTATGATTCTTAAATTATATTTAGAATAAAGCACCATACACTAATCAAGGTAATTCAAGGATCGCAAATATTTCATTATCATTTTCATAAATTTTTTTTTATGATTTCTAACTTTTCTCATTGCTAATATTTGATCAACTTAATTTTTTTTTACATAAACAATCTATACAAAATATACCAAAAAATGATGTATTCAGATTAACAGATGAAACCCAAAATGAGCAACTACTGGACCAAACTGAACCTTCGAGTCCAAACAATGGACTGAAGGTAAAAGAAAACGTCGTATCCAGTTCGGATTTCCAATTGCGTAGTGTGCTCCCAATGCCCCACTAATTTTCAATACTTACACTCATAACAAGATTTAAAACAATAATTATGAATTTCAACCTTTCAACAATAACGTAGTGCTAAGTCCAAACTGAGATTTGTATTGTTGTCTTGGATCTTGTTTACCTTGGTTTTAATTTCCCAAGAAAATATCAAAGTTTTTTCTAAAGAGCTCTCAAACAATCTCACCACAAGTTGTCAACAGTCTATTGATATTGGTGATTTTAAAATTTTACCTCCACGTAACTCCTAGGGAACCACATGTATGTTTCCCTTGGATTAATTTTTGCAATAACCAAGCCCAAATCACATAGCTTGCAATACATTTATCTAATTTTTTAGGTGTCGTTTGGTAATACTTACGTTTTCAGTTTTTTATTTATATTTATAAAATTTTTAAAAATTCAAACAAAAACTTGTTTGGTGAATTTTTGATTTATAAATCATAATAAAATGGACGCAACTCTCTACTTATTAAGCCATTGTTTGTAACTTTGGCATTTTAACTTTTTAAGTGAATTTTTTTTTGTTTATTTTCTTCGCCTTTAGTGATTTTTTATTAATTTATTTTTAAGTTTAACACTTTCAGATTCTACTTGACTATACTGAACTAGTGAAGTAAAATAAAAAATAAATTGTCAAAAAATGAGTATTAAAGCCCAAATAATGTAAAAATGATTAGTTTTTCAATTTTGAAGTTATTTTTTAAAGATTAAAATTTTTATAGTTCTTTGTACATTAGATGGATATGGAAAGTCGAACTAAAACACTTGGATCTCAAACTTAATTAACTACTAATAATTGCTCCTTTGAAAGAGACATGGTTAGAGATTCATGATGAAGTATCCATGTTGCTTACTCTGGACGTTGTGTGATTCCAATCTTCAAAATAGATTCCACAAGCAAAGATGATGAAGAAGATGTGAAACAATTTACAAACACAAACTTTGTATGAAAAATATTAACATGATGTGTCAATAATAGTTGGCTATGTTTTCCTAAAAATAAACAAAAATTAATTTATAAATTTTTTGTAAATATAAACTGAAAACGTAAACGTTACGAAACAGATCCTTAGCATTTGAGAGGCCTATTTTGTGCAAATGAAGATAGTGGCACTAGACAATCTTGATGTCTCCCTGTGCCAAGGAAAAAAGAGTTTATTTTGTGTAGGCAAAATTGTTTCATGTCATTTGTGATAATATCATAAAATGGACGCAACTCTCTACTTATGTGTGCTTCGCCATTGTTTGTAACTTTGGCGATTTAACTTTTTAAGTGATTTTTTTTTTTTTTTGGTATATTTTCTTCGTCTTTAGTGATTTTTATTAATTTATTTTTTTAAGTTTAACACTTTCAGATTTTACTTGACTATACGAACTAGTGAAGTAAAATAAAAAAATAAATTGTCAAAAAAAATGAGTATTAAAGCCCAAATAATGTAAAAAATGATTAGTTTTTCAATTTTTTAAGTTATTTTTTTAAAGATTAAAAATTTTTATAGTTCTTTGTACATTAGATGGATATGGAAAGTAAAAATATTTGACACAATTTTAAAAAGAAAAGAACTAAAGACAAAAACGAACTAAAACTTTTTTAATTGGATCTCAAACTAACTACTAATAATTGCTCCTTTGAAAGAGACATGGTTAGAGATTCATGATGAAGTATCCATGTTGCTTACTCTGGACGTTGTGTGATTCCAATCTTCAAAATAGATTCCACAAGCAAAGATGATGAAGAAGAAAAAGGAGGTATGTGAAACAATTTACAAACACAAACTTTGTATGAAAAATATTAAAATGATGTGTCAATAATAGTTGGCATATTAATTAAAAATAAAGAGATCACAAACAATTATATCATTCTGTATTAAAATTTTATATATACATTATTGGTAAATACATATGGAAGGTACAACTAGGGAAGTTTTGGGAAGGTGAAAGATTGGGACGAGTGGTGTGGTCCAAAAGCAAAACATGAGCTTGGAAAAAAGTTCAAAATTTCATTACTCACTTTCATTAATTAACAAAAAAAAGGACTAGTTATTAATAGCTCTATATGACGTACCTATCAACAAAAGCCACAATAAAAAGCTAGGTGGCCTTTGAATTATCAGTGTCTTTATTAATTTTCCTCCACAATTCATTCAAATTATAGAAATTAACCATACTTAGCATTATAATACAATAAATATAAGAATTTATGAATTTGTTGCCTAGTGGTAGATTGGAGTTGGGATTGCAAAAAAAGTAAGATGTTAGGTGGGAGTCATGGTTACTAAATTTCTAGCGTCGGTTGGAAATAGCATTTTATTCATGTCTATACTTTAATAAGCAATTAGTTTGACATGTTGTAGTAGCTACAACCACCAATAATTCAAGGCATTGAATCATGCACAACATTTGAATGTATAGAAAGAATAATATTAGAGGTCATAAAAAAAAAATATTATGAAATATTTCATGAAATTTTTTTATTCTTTGATTAATGTGTAGAGTTTTATTATATGTGTAATTTAACAGTGGAGAATCTTTCATGATCATTTTCATGATATTTTTGATCTCTAGCATTACTTGTATAGAAATATGAGAATTTTTTTAGTGCAGATAGGGTAGGTGTCATGTGGTACATTTCTCTTCTCTCATTGGTTATATTTTTCTTTATATGGGAAATGCTCTACCGTATGTATTTCTATATAAAATTATGTAAATTTTTAAGAATTTACATAAGTGATCACACAAAAATTTATAAATTGAACATAAATTTGTATAAGTTTATGAAAACTTATGTGATTACTCCAATTTGTATTAAATTTATACATTTTTGTGAGACCACTTATGTAATTTCATGAAAATTTATATAATTTTATATAGAGGTTGCATATGGTGTGCAATATACACCCAATAATTTTCTTATATGTATATAGGGTACTGTTATGGTATGCAACTTACGCTTTATGCTTACGCCTTTTCTGTTTGCAGTTCACCTTCCATTTACACTTTTTGTGTAAGTGGCACATGGTGTGCAACCCTTGAGGGTTGCACACTTAGGAAAAGTCCATGTATATATTATTCTTTGACTTGCCAATAATCAAGTAAGTACTCTATTCAAACAGAGATAAAATTAGAAGAAAATTATGGGGGGTCATGGCCCCTCTATTTCTAAGAAAAATTATGTTTGCCATATATAACACTTCTATATATATATATATATATATATCTTATTTCACAAATGTAACAACCACCTCCTTGATTAATTAAGTTAATCATACGATTTGCATTTATTATGTGTTAGGTGCTATTATGTGCCAAGTGTGAATTGTAATGTGTTATTGTGAACAGATATGGTTAGGACATTAATTGAACCTGTCTGAATCAATAATTTATACTAGATAAAATTAAGTTATTGGACAGAGAATTAAAGCCTAATTCACATTAGACTATAATGGTCAAGCATGCCTTTGGTAATCTTGGATTACTGGCCGGTCATCTCTCTAATCCTGTGGAACAAGAGTTGGGTTGTAACGATAAATAAAATGACCTCTTAATATTATATATATATATATATATATCATTCTTTTCCAATCTTGCATTCTCTTTTTATTTTGGGTAAGTTACAAATACACCCCCTAAGATTTGATTAAAATACGCCCCTTATGATTTTGAAAATTACATTCTACCCTCTGAGGTTTCTAATTTCATAACAAATTGTCATTTTTATTAATAAATCATCAAATCAATTAGTTGTTTTCAATGTTGTTAAAAATATGTTTTAATTAATAATTTAGATAATTTTATTATTGTAGAGGAGAGCAATTATGAATTTCATTTTTTTAGTTAATCCTGTTAAATAAAAAATTCTAATAAGGAGGTATTTGTAATTTTTCAAATCATATGGGGTAATCTATATTTTAAGCAAACCTCAAGGGGTGTATTTGTAATTTAACCTTTTATTTTCTACCAAAATATTTCTTCATCCTATTAGAGATTGTTTCTATGATATTTGATTTTTTTTGTATATATATAATTTATATATTGTATTATATATATATATATATATATGTGTGTGTGTTTGTCTATATGATAAAAAAATATTATTTATCTTTTGACCCATGCAGTAATAAAATTCAACTTCCGTCCCTGTATTCAAAAGGACTGAATATTCAGTTTCACTCTCTTCTCTCTTATTTCAAATTTCTTATTTGTTATAATACTAAAATAAATTAAGGTTTTAGAAATAAAAAATTTAGTGACAAAATTATTTTTTAGGAACAAAATATTTTGTTGCCAAAAGTGCCATTTTTAACAATGAAATTGGACATTTAATAATGAATTATTATCCTTTTGGGATCATTTTTTTTTTTTTTTTTTTTTTGTCAAAAAAAATCTTTTGGCATTAGTCTCTAAAAGTGTATTTTTTAGTGACATTATCAAAATTGTGATAATTTTTTTTTTTTTTTAATCTTTTAGCGATGAACCTCATGACAATCAAAATTGGTCTTCAAAGATTTTTTTGTAATAAACTTTCACTTTTGGAGATAAAAAAATTTAATCCTTAAAATTTTTATATGTTATAATGGGATTAGAGTATAAGAGATAGATCATATGATAAATAGGTGATTTGAAACACTGAGATAAAATGTTTAATTCTATTTAGAGTTATGAAATATATAGAAGATTATCTCAAAGAAAGAACCTGGAACTTTCCTTGAAGAATCTTTAGACTTTCAATTATCTCATAATTTAATCTCTTTAGCTCAGCTATCACAACTTGGGGTCCAGTTCAGTCCTCTTCAACCTTTTATAATCCCATTGTGTCATTTAATTAATCATACGCCCAATAACCTTTTTCCATGTATCATTTTCTGCGTAATGAATTCGTTGACAAAGGAGAAAATTTGTTGAACCAACTCTCTCTCTCTCTCTCTCTCTCTAACACAATTTTTTGTTTTTGTTTTTGTTTATTATGAAATTCTGAAATCATCTTTATGTTTAGTTAAATTCACAATTTTTGCGAGCTTTTTCAAATAATAGCCAAATAATTCAATATGATAGCACAAAAAATAAATGGGTTGAATTAGTATTGAGAAAATTATAACATGAACTTGAGATGACATAAAATGAACTCTGCAACATGATATGATACGATCTTAGTGATGATTTTATGGTTTAAATTTTACGTTTGCTATGTTACTAAACTTAAATAGTAAAATTGATTCAAAAATTTTAAACTCAAATAGTAAAATTTTATTTTATTTTTTTGTTGAGAATTTCATAATTAAGATATATAGATCTTTCAATAATTTTAATTTTATAAAAAGTAATACCAACATAAAAATATATGTAATTTTAAAATTTTAAAAATAAAAAGGATATTGCTGACTGGAAGTAACTCATTGTGCGTGCCGTGGGGGCATTTTGCCTTTAATGATACGAAAATAATGTGCTTGTCATGGTGGCTGGAAAAACTTTATGTCCAAAAGTTCCCTTAAAAAAAAAAAAAATCATTATTTGCTTTTGTAGTTGGAAAATAAGAGATAATTCAATTAGTGTGTATTTTGCAACTACCATGTAGACAACATATCGCATTGTACTTGTGAACTACGCAAAAAATTTCCCCATCAAAGTTGTCAATGCGGAATAGGTTAATTTTGTCATCAGTATATATTGATATCAATGCATTTTGGTGTACTATTTCAAAATTATCGCTATAAATCTTATATATTAATTGGGTGTTTCAAATTTATAACTTTTATAAAATTAAAAAAAAAAAGAGAATTTTTTATTTAATTAAGGCCTCATTTGGGAACAAACTTTTTTAGTAACTTTTTAACTTTTTGATTAAAATATGATATAAAAAAAAACTAGTATGTTTGGACTGACATTTTGATTTTTTACGAAAAGATGTGTAAAAAATAAAAAGAAAAAGAAAATCTTTGACTTTTTGGTACACTACAAGAAAAATCACCTTTTTAGTCGCCAAAGGTCCATTTTTAGTCACCAAAAGTCGCCTTTTTACCTTCCTCGACTAAATTTTTTAGTCGTCAGTTTTGTCGCGGATACATGGTCGCCGAAGGTTTTGGCGACTAAAAAGATTTTAGTCAGCAAAAAGACAGGTCTTTAGCGACCAAAGTTTTGGTCCCCAATACTCAATTCCACTCTTTAAAATTATACATTTTGCGATTAATCTTTTCGTCGCCAATAGTTGATGGAACGCCGACCAAACTGTTTAGTCGCCAAAACAAATACTTTTGGCGACCAATAGTTTAGTCGCCAAAGATTGTTCGGTGGAAAAAAAAAAAAAAAAGCTAACTTTTCTGCTTTTTTTGAGATTCAAACCACCAACATTCTACCTTCTAAACCTTTAGTGCAACACACTCCCTCCACTATGCCACAATAACATCACATAAATATATATGCAAAATATATTATTTATATAGTATATTGACCCGTATTAATATTAAACTATATATATACATAATTATTTTTATTCAATATAATTTATGTAAAAAATAAATTATTTATTAAAAAAAAAGGAGCCACTTTTGGGGACTAAATTTTTTTTTAGTCGCCAAAAACCTTAGTTTTGGCTACTACCAATAATTTAGTCGCTAAAAAAATTAATTTCCGCGTAAAAATAACCACTTTTGGCGACTAAATTGATTTATAGTCACCAAAGCCGCCACTTTTGCCGACTAAACTCAATTTTAGTCGCCAATTGTCCACTTTTAGCTACTAAATTTTTTTTAGTAGTCAAAAACCTTTACTTTTGGCTACAAATTTTTTTTTTGTCGGTAAAACACCTACAATTGGCAATCAAACCATTTTTTAGTTGCCAAAACCTATGCTTTTGGCTACTAATTTCTTTTAGTCGCCAAAAACCTTCACTTTTGGCTACTAAAATTATTTTAGTCGCTAAAACCCACATAATCAGCGACTAAACTGATTTTTGTCGCCAATAAGTATACATTTGGCTACTAAACTGTTTTAGTCACCAAAAGTCTTTATTTTTGGTTACTAATTCAATTTTAATCGCCAATTGTCCTACTTTCAGCGATGAAATTTACATTTTTGGTCGCTAAAACTGCTTTTTGTTGTAGTGGTATAGGTTGTTGGTTTTTTGATTTTTTAATTAACTTTTTGACTTTTAGGCTAAGAAGTGATATTACCAAACGAGACCTAAATGAATCAAGTACTTATTTATACTATTTTATTCATTTTTAAAACTATACCACTTTCATTGTTATTATTTAACTACTTTTTCTGTTTTAAAATTCACAATTCACTAAATACTAATCATTGTGTTTGATTTTAGTTTTCTGAGAACTAAATTTTTTATTTTTTGTATTTTTTTATTTTTAGTGAATATTTTTTAAATTTTAAGCAATTTTTTTTTTTTTTTTTTTACTTTTTTAGATGCACTTTACTTAGATGTATCTAAATAGTAAAATATTTGTGAAAAAATAACTTTTTAAATTAAAAAATACAAAAAAAAAATGTACTGAATATTCGTATTTTTTTTTATTTTTTGGTATTTAGTGTTTTTTTTAAAGATTTATTTCACAAATATTATATTTTTTAAGTGTATTTATGTTAGGTGTGTCTAAAAATTTTAAAAAAAAATTTACTAAAAATATTTTTAAAAATTCAATGAAAATATTTAAATACAAAAAATAAAATATGAAAACTATTTTTTAAAAATTAAAACCAAACAAGTTAAATTATTCTGGTACACAGTATGTACTAGTTAGTACGGTATGATAATCAAAACACTACTTACAACAACATAATCAGAATGGAAAAAAAAAAAAAGGAAAAGTTTTCTCTACAAATTCATGATTCAACACAACCTAGTATTTCAATTCAAAAAACAGGGGCAACTCAAAAAAATTTTGATGTCAAGTATTTGTTAGTTTGTAAACATTCCAATTTATATAAATTATGATTAATAAAAGTAGATCCCTAAATTTAAAGCTGATGGGGCTGGGCTATGATGAGTACAAGTGAATTCATCATCGATCTTGCTAAAAATATGAAGTTGCAAGTGCTAGACAACTTTCTTTGACTGTTTGTTTCGAGACCATTACCATACCCTAAACCAAATGTTAAAACATGAATAAATTTTCTAAATTTTTTACCAATGATAAATCATGCATTAGTTTTTGGAAAAATTATCTAAAAATCCCATAACAGAATTAGTGGCACCATCTAGTCCCACCGATTTACATGTGCACTAGCAGATCCCAATAGTGTTAATAGCGTAACCGAGTGGTCATATTTTGATTTGAATGATGTTATTTGTGGACGGTTGTGCCCTTTCCTGTGGTAAGTCACAATTCTAGGGATCACGTTCTTCCAAATCATGTCGATATGTTATTGTGTTTGGAGGGGAATATTATGGAAGATTTGGTGACCATAGTTGGCACATAATGGGGTTCATATAGGAGTGTTTGTATTGTTGCTTCAAAATCGTAGACAGAGTAAACTCTAGGAGATGCAATCATTTTTGCCGTTGCCAGTTGTCATCAGGTATGCTGTTGACGACATAACGCTGATGCTTTGTGCCCATTTGTTTTCGTTTTCGCATTTCAAGTTTCATTATGATGTTGGGGGGGAGTTATTGGGTTTTGATATGAAATTGTGCTGGTTTTGTATCACATATTTATTGTTTCGTGTCCGACATTTTACTTATGTCGGTATGTTCTACTGTAGAAATGGATGCCATTGTCATATTAATGTGTTGTTATCGGACAACAAATGTTGCATACAACCTGATGGCACCGTATACTTTCGAAGATCTTGTCAATTTCCTGTGCGACAAATTTGTTGGCCTGACACCGGCGAATGTTTGTTTGTTCTTCAAGATTCCGAGGTAACTTCCTGGAGGCCATCATCAACGCCAAGGCCAGTTTCTCAAGTGGCAAGTATCTTGACTCCGCAGGGAGCAAGGTTTTGCTCACGTAGAAAATCGGCAGATGTTGTATGCCTTTTGCCCTAACAAGCACTGCGCTAACAGCATGTTGAGAAACGGCCAAAGAAAGATAGAGTTCCTCGCCTTGCTTTGGCGTGACCAAGAGTGAAGCAGAAGATAGATATGCCTTTAGCTCGGTTAACGCTCTATCACACTCTTTGTCCTATGAAAACTTTGACTTCTAGGCTTAGAAGAAAATGCGGCAACAATCTGATGACCGATTTATAAATTAGTTAAGTGCGGCTGCCATCTTGGCAAGATGTTGCACATCATTTGCTGAGTTGGGTTGCTTCAATTCTTGTATGGCTTTGATTTGAGAGGGATCTGCCTTAATCCTTTGGTTAGTGACTAAAAAGCCCAAGAACTTCCCTGACTCCATGCCGAAGGCGCACTTGGATGCGTTTAGATGCAACTTGTGTTGCTTGAGAATGGCAAACATCTCTGCCAGGTTGGCTAAATGGTTGGTCTCACATTTTCTCTTCACGACCGTGTCGTCGATATAAGCTTCCATCATTCAACCGAGCAAAGGAGAGAACATCTTCGTGACCATCCTCTGAAAGGTTGCTCTATTATTCTTTAACCCGAAGGGCATAACTCTATAACAGAATAATCCTCTTAGGATTGTGAAATAAGTGATTTCTTGTTCGAGCTCATGCATGGCAATCTGATGGTAGCCACAGTAGGCATCCAAGAAACTAAGTTGGCTTTGCCCGGCTGTCAGGTACACTAATTGGTCAATGCGGGCAAGGAAAACTGTCTTTAGGGCAAGCTTGGTTGACCGTCTTATAGTTTACACAAACTCGTCATTTTCCTTTCTTCTTTGGCACAATCACCGTGTTAGAGACCCATTGAGGGTAATGCATCTCCCAGATAGCCCTTGCTTCAAAGTTCTTCACCTCTTCCGCCACTACCTCGGCGTGATGAAGCGCTGATCTCCGTGTTCTTTGAATGACCGATCGGACATTGGGGAAAACATTGAGTTGATGACAAATGAAGCTTGGATCGATGCCAGGCATGTCGTAAGGCGTCCATGCAAACACTTCGATGTTTACCACCAAGAAAGTGACCATCTCTAATTGTTCTTGGGCGGTCAAGCTGGACCCCAATAGAAAGAACTTCTTAGGATCACTCTCATTGATCCTTACATCTACTAATTCTTCAATAGTTTTCTCTTCGGCCCTAGCACCTACATCGTCCAGGATACTTTGATTTTCTGGTCCTTCGATCAGGTCCTTCGATCATTTGTATGAAATCTTTGGTTGCGCGGATTCCGTTCATGGCCATGAAACACTGCTTGGCCATGACTTGATCGCCTCAAACTTCTTCTATCATCCTGGTGGCGGAGGGAACCTCATGACTTGGTGGTAAGTCGACACCACCACTTGCACGGCATAAAGCCATCCTCTGTCTAAGATCAAGTTATATGTTGAGGGCACCATCAAGACCCAGAACTCCACTTTCCTGACGACCGATCTAGTTTTGATCGGTAGGATGATCTTTCTTACTGGCCACTCCAACTACGAGTTGAAGCCACCAGTGGTGAGGTCGTTGGGGCCAAGTCTCTGTCATTCAACTTGAGCTGTTTGAAGGCGTCATAATACATTATTTCAACCGAGCTGCCTTGGTCGATCAAAATGCGCCAAATGTCAAAATCCTTCATGCGAAGCATGACCACCAGTGCATCATTATGTGGCATCTGAATGCGGTCAAGATCTTGGCTTGAAAAGATGAGTATGTCTTTCGCCTTGGTCTTGCCTCTCTTGACCACGGACAGGACGGATAGCATTTCTTGCATGTGCTCCACCTTCTTTATCATTCCCCAGAGCTCGCATACCCATGCCGGCTCAACAATCCCATAGATCACGTTGATTATGCCTTGTGAGGGCGCGTCTAAGGTAGCCAAACCGTTAGGTTCGGTTGGAGCTTGGGGCGCTGCCTTGACGCCTCCATCAATATAACGGTCCAAGTGGCCGATAGCCACCAACTCTTCCAGATGTTGTCTTAGAGGCAAACAGTCCTTGGTACGGTGCCCTCACTTATCATGAAAAGTACAGCGATACCACGGATTGAAGCCCCTTTATGCGTTGCCTAACTTAGACAAAAATCGAACGTATGTCTCGTCGCGGATCTCACTAAGGATGCAGTAGATTGAGATCTTGAAAACCGTGGTGATGCCTGTTCAGGCATTCAACTTTCTCTTTGCATCTTCTACAGCATAACGAGGGTAGTCAGCTCGGTCGTTGCGATGACCCTTATCCCGATTATTGCGGTTAGCACCGCGATCTGAATCTCTTTCACGATTATTCAGATGGTTTGCCTCATGTCCGACCGCATGAACTTTTTTAGCCAGCCTCTTGTCCATCGCTACCAAATTCACCTTCGCGGTAGTTGCGGTCACATCATTTTCAACTCAAATGTGCTCGTTGATACGTGGCATTAGCAGCTTCATGGTAATTGGTTGACTCATAGTAAGCGAGTCCCGTAGTCTATGTCCGACCTGGAGTCCATGCTTGTATTGGGTGATTGCTAGATTGGCCGGGCAATCGAGAATTTCGTTGAAGGTTTCCCAATACTTGGCGTTGTACGCCTTGAGTGAGTGGCCTGGTTCCATCTTAACGCTAAGAAGATGGTCGATTTCCTTAGGCGTTTTGGTGTTGGTTTTAAATCAAGTCACAAACGCCTCCGCCAGCTACTGCCACCTCTCGATACTTTCCTCCGGTAGCCTCTCGAACCACTTCAGGCCCAACTCATCCAAACTTGATGGGAAAATAAGGCACATAAGGGCGCCATTTCGCCTGTGGCCAACCATGACTTGCCGAAAGTGGCTTACGTGCATATATGGATCAATTTTTTTGTCGTAGAGCATAAACTTGGGCTGGTGGAAGCCCCCAGGAATTGGTGTGGTTTCTATCTCGAGGGAAAAAGGAGTGGCGCTTAGCCTCGCCAAATCTTTGTCCAAAGACACGTGTGCAGTGGGGCGTGGTAGTGGCATGACGACTTCTTCACTGGCACGACCTCCGAGGGACAGCCGCTGCAATGCCAGCACCCTTTGTGCCTCCCACTCGTGCACTCGTTCTTCCAAGACATCCCTCAAATCCTCTGAATAGGCAGATTAAGAATATCTCTACGTTGTCGACGGACACAAAGGATGATAACTGCTATCTCGCGCACAAGACTTCTCCACTGGCTGGTCAGAGTCACCAACCCCATAGTTTTTGGTGATGAAAAAGAAGGGGGTCCTCCGTTGGCTCCAGCTGCGTGAACGACGGGATAAGGTGCGCTCACTGTGGTTACCCACTCCAGCGGCACCCTTCCATTTGACTTATCACTTTAGCGCCTCCATCTCTACTGCCATCCTCCGAATAATGGCGCCTTGGTCTCTCAGCTTATGCTACAGATGCTAAGCGTATGACTCTCTTCACTGCCGGTGCCTGTCTGGACTTTGTGAGTGGTCTGTGCTCATTGTGCGCTTATCTCGCACATCTCTGGAGAGCCCTCTAGAGGAAGTCTCCAAGCCCGCCATGGATGGAACAGCATGTGGGCCATCTCTCCTCCGGCTTGACTCTAGGGTGATGTCGTTGATGACGGACAGCTGTGTTTCATCGTTGTGAGCCATGAAAAGTGGTCGGAAAAGCTTAGAGGACAAGGTTTTGTTTGTCAATGTTTTCCTACAAACGGCACCAATTGTACAGGAAAAAAATATTCGTTACCCTCCGTACTCCTCATATCCAAGCTTGGCTTCTTTCTGAGTAACCTGAGAACACAAAGATTGTGAGCTGCTTGGCGGGTGGTTGTCGAAAAAACCCTCCAATGATCAAGTTAGCACTCTTAGATAGAGAGAAAAATGAAGAGAATAAGAGGAGAGGGGACAAAGAGGTAGGTAGCTCTGATCACAAGATTTTTCAGACCTGTGCATGGATACTCAGCGCCATTTATATAGTTTTTGCGCACGCCCCTCTATCTGTTCTCTTGCTGACGCGTGTATATGTTCTCCTCTCACATTCCTCCATGTGTATATGCAAATGCCACCAAACACTAAATGACAAAACCGCTAAACGGTATCGCCGCGAACGGACTACAGACTCTTCTCCCCATAGTGTTGCCACGCCACGTAGCACATGCCACCAAGCTATGTATAGCGCATTGTCACGCCCTCACCTAAGGACCACGCAACCCGCCTGGTTTTTTCGATCGAACCTGAATGAGGGCTCTGACCGAGCTAAACAATTATGACCGAGCTCCCGCGCGGTCTAGTCTTCTGAGGAAAAACTCTGTCCAACTTAGCAGAGCACACCCCCTACCGGGCTAGTAACCCGAAGTTGTCTCAACTCAGCTAGGCTATCACTCCGGCCCAATGTGTTCCCAATATTTGACCGAGTAAAAACCCAAACTCCGGCTTAACCTGGCTCTGCCCATTATTAAGTCATAAATTTCTCTCTCAACTATCATTCTAAACATAACTTTTTTAGTCAGACTAAAATAGTCAAATAACTAAAAGTTAACTAAAATAACTAAATTTCCAAACCGATATGTTACTACATTTAAGAAGGTGCAGCAGCACTTTATTGCAACTCACACTACTTACTTTTTATTCTTTTTATTTTAATAGCCAAACGAATCTATGACATATATAAAAAGTATGTAAGAATGGTATAACAATGGTATAACGCTGCTGCTTTTGGGTGTTACTCTGCTACTCATTTAAGCAATGCACCATGTGCTCAAAAGAAAGCCTACAATTGCATCCTGTTCAATTCTCTGAATCTCTGTTCTCTAGAGATGGCATGCCTCACGTTGTTTCTTCCATGTGGGTAAGCATGGGTGTTTCGGTGGGTACCAAATGGACAACCAACCCAAATGATCCAAGTCTTGATGCCAACTGATGGGTCTTTTTGTGGTCTCTCTTAAAACCTTCTTTGTTCGGCGCACCACTTGTAGACAAATAATTGGAAGCTTGCACTGCTAATTAACAGAAGAATACCCAGATGTCTACATTTTGAGTTTGCATAACACCCTTTTGCACCTCAATCAAGTTGCACAACAAAAGTTACCTTAATTGAGGCTTATTTGCTAAAAAACAGAGAACAAAAGCAAACGAAGATTTCTTTTCAATTATGTTCACCTGAGATTTGGGTTTCATGGTCCTCCTTCTTGGACATGTTTTCTTTGTAGTGTTTGCTTTGTGATTTATAGATTGATTATAGATTTATAACCATTGAATACGCCTGCAAGGTGTAGACGTCCCTGAACGCCCCGGGAGGGAATGAGTCCCTGCTCCGCTCGCCTTGGGCTCACTACGATTCAGACTCTAATTGTTACGGTTCTTAATCGAACCAAAGAATCCAACCGCAAATTGTTTTGAGAAAACAGGTTTTTTTTTTAAAGAAGTGCCAAACATGGATCGCTTTGCGGATGTGAGTCGCCACCTAAATATTTTATTTTTGGGAAATTTAGAAACCCCGACTGCTGCCTAAGGCCACGTGTCCGTTATCAGCAAAGTTGCCTCGGCTTGGGAACTTGGGTACGATTGGGGAAGGTCACTTCGTGAGCACCCCCGCTCGCCCGATCAAAGATCGGCCTCTACTAACCATGATATCTAGTTTTGAAAACATTATGTGTTCTTATTCCGGTTATTAGCCTAGATTTGCTATGTGATGCGCACAACATACAAGTATAGACCGGGTCGCCTGAATTAGAACAAAACATTTCATGTTTGTTGTTTTTTTTGAAAGATGGTTTGCTACCTGCAGGTAGGCTTAAAATACAGATTTTGCCACCCTCAAGTGGGCTTAGAAAAGATGGTTTTGCCACTATCTAGTGGGCTTAAAACTTACAGTTGATGATTTGTTCCAATCCAAATAACCCAACTTTCACCCACAGGCATTCAAGCAGGTATATCACATAAGCAAATAGCCTCATGGTAAGCATGCTATCATGGCAGTCACTCACACACATGCAAGGATGCTAAAGCGTAAAAACTTACCGAGTACTCCAAGCCAAAACAAAAGCTAATTAGAAATCCATGCATGATCCTAATTATACAGAAATACCTAATGCAACACATGCAATAATGCAACTAAGATAGGCTCGGCTATTCTAAACATGGCATATGGAATGCTACAACTAACAAGTACTTAACTTGGAATTGAAATACAATGCAGTGAGTTATGATGCGCCGAGCCCGGTGCATGCAAAACAGATAAATGAATGCAAACATGCTATCATACTGTATGCTAATTGAAACATGCCTTAATCTAACCATCATAAGTAGATAAATAAAAGGGAGAAAGACGTGGGATTGGAAGACATACATCACACGCACACACACTTATTACAACATTCCCCTCGCGCAGAGGGTCCAAGTGAATAATACAGTCCCAAATAAATAATACAAATCAATACAAGACAAAACCCTAATTAATTAACAAATTAACCTAGGAAAGCTGTAAACTAGCATGCAAGCTAGGGACTGCCTCAACTCTGCTCTGAATGATGGATGATGCATGTTCGGGTTGCTTGGCGCGAAAATCCATTGCGACGCCCCGATTAGCCTCTGTTTATGGTTTATGCTCGGAATATTGTGCAAAGCTCTGAAAGGCTACCAATTCTTGATTTGCTGCAACAGAGCAGAAAGGGCATATCAATGTATTTTCACATATGTATGCATGTTTCGATCTCGTGCTACCAATCACGCACCCGATGCATGATGGCCGAGGAGTCGAATTACATGACTTAATATGAAATGAATGCACGATAAACACAACAAGACCGAGACTCCATCATGGATAATCCGTGAGTGTCGTGACGACAGGAATTGAGACATGTTCCGTCACTCAAGGCACGAACGTGCCTCGCTTCCCGTGTTCGCTAACTCCTACCCCAAACACAATGCAATATGCATGATATGCATGAATACAACTAATATACAACCTAGCATACACAATGCTATGAAATGGCATACACAATGCTCGGTGTAACATGGCATACACGATGCTCTAACATACATCCTAGCATACGCAATGTTATGAATCGAAATGGCATACACAATGCATAATGGACTTACACCAACATGAGTGGACCTCGGCCACTCACATCAAGGGCCATGAGATGGAAATGAGACACTGAGATGCGTGCACATGCACACAAACCGAGGACCGAACCTAAGACACGAATGCCACTCTACCAAAGCATGGTAAGGCATGGAACATGATATGAAAACAAGAAAATTTCAGCAATAAAACATGATGCTAAACAGCCTCGAAGCATGGCAATATGGCACCCGATGCATGAGATGAGACCCGAAACTCGAAACTGGGCACATGGAATGACTTATAGCTATACAAAACATGCATTATTTGAACATGAAGCATGAAGACAGAGTCAAGGCAGTCCCAAAAAATGAACTTTTCCAGTTTAAAGTGTGGCCAAAAAGTGCTAGCAAGATGGCTTAAATTAGCACGGAATTTTGATGGGCAAACATAGTTTACATGGCAAGTGTATGAAGCAGGTGAGAACTCATCAAACCAGCAAAAATCAGTGAATAAAACATGTCAAAATATGCCTAAATAACTATGTAAATGCAGCCAACACATGCACAAATGAGGGGTTCCTTTAGAGGGCATACAAAGGGATTCTTAAGCATATACAAGATAGACATGTGGCAGCCCCAAACCAACTTTGAAAATCAAATATGATAGTCTAAAAACTCACCAAATTGACCCTAAAATGTGACTAAGAAGCATGCAAGATGGGGTCGCTTTGAAAGGCCAAAATGGCCACCAAGCAAGTCAAAGTGAGAGGGGGTCACCCCCTCTAATTTGGAGGCTCAAAACAGTATCAAAGCCACTGGAAATCCATTGGATTCCAGTGGCTAGAAGGTCAAACAAGGCATGCAACAAGGGCTAGGGTGTAAGGCTCAAAATAAGAGGGAATCAAGCATATAAGGAAGTATGTGACCTCAAATAAGAAAATGCCCTTAATGAAACATGAAAATGATGTCAAAACAGCCTTTTCCCAGTTTATAACAAGTCTCAAAAGTGAACACAAATAGGGTTTATCTATCATGCAAGAGTGGCCCTAAAAGAGGGAATAGAGATAAGGGACAGAAGCCGGCCCCAAATGGCAAGGAGACCTTCAACAAAGTTGAAGAGGGGCTCAAAAAAAGGCACTTTATAGTTTACATAAAACCACGAAAATAAACATAGTTGAGGCTAAACTATCATGCAAGAAAAAGGCCTAAAAGAGGGATAAAGAGACAAGTGGTAGCTGCTGGCCTCAAACAGAGTATAGTCCTTCAACAATGTTGAAGAGGGGCTCAAAAAAAAGATATTTTACAGTTTATGACCAAGTCCAAAACAGTTCACAAATAAGCCTAAAATACTATGCAAAAATAGGCCTAAAAGAGAGTTAAAGAGGCAAGTGATAGTAGGAGATCTCAAAAAGAAAGAGGTCCTTGATCAAACATGAAAAGGAGCTCAAAATATGACTATTTACAATTTGGGTCAGAGCCCAAAAATGCAAGCAAAAAAGGCTAAGAAAGCATGCAAAAATAAGCTTAAAAGATGGATAAAGAAGCTCACCCTTGTAGCACAAAGCTCCAGCAGCTTTTGGTTGAAGAAATGGTGCTTCTAACCTCTGGAAGTAGCCTCCAAGTGGCTGGAATGGAGTGTGGAGGTGTGGTGCTATGGATTGGTGCAAGAACCTTAGGGTTTGGGGGGTTGAAGTAGAGAGAGAGAGAGAGATTGTATGCAAGAGCTTAAAACCAAATTTTGTAACCTCTCCAAATGCAGCTGGGGGTGCTAGTTATATAGGCAAAGGAGTGGAGAAAAGGGGGGGAAAATGAAATTCAAATTTTTCTCCCAAAAGTCCCCACATCGGATATAGAATCTGGGGGAAAAGGAGGGTGCAGCTGTAAGGAACCAGGTGTGAGGAACATGGTCGGCCAGTTTCAGAGAGCTCAGGTGGCCGGCCGGCCACCTCCCCTAGCTGGCCGGCTAGGATCAAAAGGGTGAATCAGAGAAAGCTGGCCGGCTACCCATATTGGTGGCCTCTCATGTGTGCACAACACAACCATGTGATCAAAATCCAGAAAAAGTGAACCAGGAGAGAGAAAATCCAACTTTTCAGAGGGGTTCAAAAGGGTCAGGAACAATTGCTGGTCAGCCATGTCATATTGGTGGCCTCCCAGGTGTGTACAACACAAATATGTGGTTGATGGCCCAAAAAAGTGGCCCGGGGGTGGTCAACACTAGCTTTTTAGCGAGGAAAACGGGCGACGGAGAGCGATGAAGGAATAAAGCTAGCTTTTCAGAACAATTACTGGCCTCCCACCCTTCTACAAGCTTCCCAATAATGAAAATAAGGTCTCCACCAAAAATGAAACAAAATGGATGCAAAACGAAGGTTCGGGGGCCGAAACACGTGGCCCGAGGCCCTGAAAATTGACGGTTAAGCACCGAAGGTGGCGTTCGACCACGAAGTTGGTCTCTCAAGCCACAGTGTCCCTCAAAATGGAGTAAATAAGATGTGTACCAAAAACTGGAGCAAACGGAGGTGGTTAAGCGGTCCCGAACCAAGGCACACGGCCGACGGCTCCGAAAACCGGACCGGCTTGAATGGGAAAAATGGCCTCACGACATTTAAACGCCTTACGGCCACTGAGAGATGATCTACGAGACCTCTCCCTCCCTTCAGGAAAAGAAAACAGAGAAAACGGGGCCTGGTTCACAAACCGAAGCAAAGCACAGAAAAGCCCGGAAGTCCAGAGGTAAGGCTCGCGGCCGAGACTCTGAAACTTCGGGACGAACGCGATATGCAACATCACCAAGCGCTCAATCGGTGACGCCTGAGTCTTAAGGTCGGTCAAAAATGGGGTGTCTACAGTTGCCTCTCTTTGACAGAACTCGGAAGTCACAAGTGACGGGAATGAATGTCAAAGCTCAGAGACGACCCATTTTTGACAAGGCCGAAGACTTAGACAAACATACAAGATAAACCAAGAAACGTGCCCGCAGGCATGCCTGCAGGCGCGCGCGCGCCGGGAGGGGGAGGGCAAAATGCAAAGCGATATGCACAAAGCCGGATGTAACTCAATGATCATGAAAATGCAGCAAGCTGTAATAAAGCAAGTATTCGCAAATATATGCAACAGTTTTAAGCAAGAATGCAAAGCAACAACTACATTTCATGCAGTTAAGAATACGGAGAATCATTCAATTCTCGCCACGTCTCACACGGAGAAGATACAATATCTCAGGCGATTCGCTTTGGCCGCACTACCTCAAATGAATCAGACATACAATATCGCGGCTGTAAAAGAAAGAAACTCAACAAGCACAACATGTTTAGCAACATATGTTCAATGTGATATCGAAATGCCAACAAAAGTGATGTCGATGGGTGAATGCATCGCAATGCGAGAAGAAACGCGCGTGACAACGCAAGTTAAGCACGGAGGCATGGTAATACCAAGGAAACGTACATAACAATGTAAGTATATGCATGAGAATGCAAGTGATGTGCATAACAATGCAGAACAAGTGTAAACTAGAATATACGTTTGTCACAAAACAACGAGCGAAGAAATGCGCGTTTCGGCGAGGGCGACTCGATCGCGACCTCTGGTTCACCCTCCCGGAAGGGTCATAACATATTCAAAAAGGATATACCTTGCTCTTGATGAGTAATGATGAGACACGCATCGAAAATTGAAGTTGAAGTTCCGGCGGAGCGATTTCGCGACGGAAAGTGCACTTATCTTGTACTTTTTCAAGTCCCGGGGACTCCAATCATCACCAAACTTTGCAGAGACCTTGGAGGCCACATGGGGGACACCACCGGCCAGTTTTATTCTCAGGAGGAGACTGCCGGCCATGTTTTTGGCAGAGGGGTGGCCGGCCTGCCAGAAAAGGTGGCCGGCCGGCCACCTAGCCCAGATTCGGGGCAGTTTGGTCCTTTCACCCTCTTTTCTTTAAATCCACTCGGCCAAACACTTTGTGCTCATAACTCCAGCTCCGAAAACATCTTCTCTACCTTCCTAGACCATTTTCTCTCTCAGATGGTGTTCAGAGTCGCTTCCAACGCCCACGCAAGTTGTTTTCATGAAATCTTTCGGGCCACTTTGAACCGATTAAATTTTGATTTCGGAGCTTCTTTTCTCATTTTCGCCACTTGAGGTGAGTTTGTCTCAATATTTGGAAGATTTTCTCGGGAGTTGACTTTTGTTGACTTTTCGATTTCCCGAGAGTTGACTTTTGTTGACTTTTTCCTATTTTGGCTCATTTTGCTCGTTTTTGCAGATTTCTTGAAATGGCCGGTCATCTTCCTCACAATGGAGGTCCTCCAAGTGCCGAGGGTGATCCCAATATTATGGCCTTGCCTTCGAGGGTTCGACCGTTCATTCCGGAGAGGTACGCCCCTCGGGTAAATGTCCTTCTGCAGGTTGTTTTCTACCATTTTACTGATTTTGATGATCAGGCACCCGGGGATCTGCTTTTGCGAGAGTCGGAGTCTCACCTCTCCTATCAGGCACGAGAGGTATTTTACTTTGCCTTTACATTTTCTACAATGTATTCTGCATTTTCAGTGCATTTCAGATTCCGCTTATGTTTATCTACCATTTAAGTGCACAACTTGTTTAGAATGCTTAGTCTATGACACCATATTCTATTTGCATTTTGAACACATAGTTCAATCACTCTGAATTTCTGAACACGCAACCCACAGATTAATTGTGAACACACGGCATACACTGATTGAGAGTAGAACATGCAGCCCAAACTCTGATTTTCTAAACACACTGCCCGTTGTTGAGGTGAACACACAGCACACACTGATTGAGAGTAGAACACGCAGCCCCAAACTCTAATTTTCTAAACACACAGCCCATTGTTGAGGTGAACACGCAGCACACACTGATTGAGAGTAGAACACGCAGCCTAAATTCTAATTTTCTAAACACACAGCCCATTGTTGAGGTGAACACGCAGCACACACTGATTGAGAGTAGAACACGCAGCCCAAACTCTAATTTTTTGAACACACAGCCCATTGTTGAGGTGAACACGCAGCACACACTGATTGAGAGTAGAACACGCAGCCCAAACTCTAATTTTCTGAACACACAGCCCTTTGTTGAGGTGAACACACAGCACACACTGATTGAGAATAGAACACGCAGCCCAAACTCTAATTTTCTGAACACACAGCCCATTGTTGAGGTGAACACACAGCACACACTGATTGAGAGTAGAACACGCAGCCCCAAACTCTAATTTTCTGAACACACAGCCTATTATTGAGGTGAACACGCAGCACACACTGATTGAGAGTAGAACACGCAGCCCAAACTCTAATTTTCTGAACACATAGCCCATTGTTGAGGTGAACACGCAGCACAAACTGATCGAGAGTAGAACACGCAGCCCAAACTCTAATTTTCTGAACACACAGCCCTAATTTTGAATTTTCTGAACACGCAGCCCAGATTCTGTATCTGATTCAATTTTGCACATAGCTCATACATTTCATTTGCACGCAGCTTGCTCATTTCATTTGCACACAGCTTATTCATCTCATTCTGAAACTGAATATATGTGCTCATCCTGAATGTAGGTGACTTCCCGTGCTGTGCGGAGATATGGCTCTGTCATGGCGAGAGAGTGGTACGCCGAGCTCCCGGAGGCTGTCTACGATTTGGTTGATATGGCGGGATTCGGGACCTTCTACACTGGGATCTCTCACTGGCCCGCTACACTACGCCAAAACAGGACATTGACGGCGGTTTTTTTAATGGCGGTAACGAAAACCGCCGTTAAAGGTACTATTAACGGCGGTAACGAAAACCGCCACTAAAAGTGTCTTTAACGACGGTAATGAAACACACTTTTAACAGCGGTAACGAAACCGCCGCTAATGCCCACTTTTTAACGGCGGTAACAAAACCGCCGCTAATGCCCAACCATTACCGCCGTTAATGACGGCGGTCTTTGTGGCGAGTTCCGCGAAACTCCGGCAGGTTCGCGAAACTCTAGCGAGTTCCGGTGAAACCATCTACAATAAAGTAAAAGTAATGTTTAAATATTTATTTAGGGAATATATTTCATGAAGAGTGGCTGTGGCAGAGTGGTTGGTGTGGGTGGATGAGAGGTCTTGGGTTCAAAACTTGGGGAGTGCAAGAAGAAAGAATTATTTTTTGAAAAATTTGAACCTATTTACGGCGGTAAAAAACCGCCGTTTTTGGTCCTATATTACCGCCGTTTTTGGTCGACTTTTAACGACGGTAATTTGCCTTTTACTTACGGTTTCACTTTTTCCGACACGCGCATAAACGGGGTAACGAACCGTTAATATCATTGTTAAAAAAGGTCAGAAGTTGTTTTGACCTTTAACGGCGGTAAAAAACCGCCGCTAAAGCGCAATTTTGGCGTAGTGCTAGCAGGACACTGATGGGCGCTTTGGTAGAGAGATAGTGGGACACCACCAACTCCTTTCATTTCTCTGCCACCGGGGATATGACCATGACCCCGTTTGACTTTGCCATACTGACGGGCCTCAATGTGGGAGGTTGGGCCATCCCATATGATGAGGACATGGGCGAGTGGGAGGCCGCTTGGACATATTTATTAGGAGCTCGCCCGCCAGTGGATAGATCTTCAGGTAGAGTCCGATACACCTGGTTCTCTTTCTACTTCAGGGGGTGGAGATGGAGCCTGAGACTCTCGAGGAGGTAGCGCAGTATACTCACGGATTCCTGATGTTCCTCTTTGGCACCACTGTCACGACAGGGAACACAGCTTGGGCTTTATCTGCTGAGTGCCTTGGTGGACCTATCACAAAGTTAGCTTAAGATGATTGGGCGGTGCCACCGCCACTCTCATCGTTATATGAGGGTGACTTCCCGCGGACGGGGGAACATACTTGGCGGCTATTGGAGAGCCTGGGAGGTACTTTCTACCTTTTACATTTCTGCTTCTCATTATTTGTACATTGCACACACGTCGCACTTTACATTCTGTACTTTGCACTTTGCTCTCAGCATGTTATATTTACATTCTCGTGATTCAAAGATTCTCAGATTCTCGATGGCTACCGCCTGCTTTCACAGCCAGTGGGTCTATGCATACTTCCCGATACTAGCCCCAGAGCTTATAGTGGAGGTGCCCTCACGACTCAGATTCACTGATTTGAAGGCCAAGACTGCCGAGACTCGGGAGTCTCTTCCCTATTTACGGCAGTACTTTGACACAGTGCGGTCATCGGAGGTATTTCAGAACTCTCAGTTCTTCATGTTTCCAATCTTATACTTTTACAATTTCTGATCAGCTTATGCATTGATTATCCGCAGATCACAAGGCAGCCCTGGGTGCTTTTGGGTAGAGATCTCCGGTTCCGGTTTGCCGGAGGATGGGGTACCTCCCGGTATAGGATCCTGCTTGAGGGGCCAGTTGGTAGGGCCTGGTTTTTGGGCGATCGCTTCTTGCGCCAGGTGTGGGGCTACACCACTCAGGACCTTCCTTCAGCACCCCCAGTTGACATGCGAACTGCTGATAGGCTCCCGATCCAGGGTGTGATTGACTCCAGGTTGGGCACTGATGCATTTTTTCATCTGGAGCAGGGGGAGTACGCGACTTATCGTCACACATATTGATGCCTCCATTAACGGGGGTTCGTACTCTGACAATGAGGTCTGTTGGTATGCCATCATCGAGCCGGGCTCGGACTGCAGATACTCCTTCCACTGGTAGGGCTCGTACATCTAGAGGTGAGGGTGGATTGGTTCCTCCGATTCCTCCGACTTATCCTCATCCTGGATGGCCAGATATGCCGACTAAGTTGATGGGGTGGCAATATGGGACTACCTCTCCAATTCCGATCCCGATAGAGCCTCCGATGCCTGGCCACCGATATGTCAGAGACCCCGACTCACCCCCCGTATGCTTTACAGCTTTGATTCATTACTCAGATACTTGGACGTTCATTCCTTTACTGATACTCTTGCCTTTGCATCTGCAGCCTCCAGTCGAGTACATGGATGAGGTGCTCGAGATGGTAGCCTCACTTGAGGGGATGGTCCTGCGGAGAGAGGCACAGTTGTCCATCATGGGTTTCCAGGTACCCTTTAGTTTTCTGGCATTTATCGTACTTCTGATAACATGCTGATTTTGAACATTTTACTGCATTGATAGGCTGCCTGTGTAGAGCACATCTGACACACACCACATTCATGCATTATTCCTGCGTACATCGACTCTGTGTAGTTTGCTTGCATCTGTATCTAATATACATGTTTTGGCTGATGTATTTAAACTGCAGTTTTCATTTTCAGATGCCTCCGGTGTATGCTCAGTCACAGGCCGGGCCATCCGGGCCTTCCTGAGGAGCCAGGCCATCTGGGCCTTCTTGAGGGGTTGGACCATCTAGGCCTTCTCGAGGAGCCAGGGGAGGGGGGTCGTCTTGCAAACGCAGAGCGCACATCATTCAGGAGGAGGCCAGTGAGGAGGAGGAAGTTGCCGATCCTCAGTCAGATACATCTGCTGACATGGAGGAGGGTTCTGACCTTGGTTCCGGGAGTGGAGGTGAGGCCGAGGAGGATCCTGAGGGTGACAGCTCCGACTCAGATAGTGCCGGTGGCGCAGAGGCTGCTTCGCAAAAGAGGATGAAGAGGGCCTCTTATTCCTGCTCTTGAGAGCATTGATGCAGCTGTTCCCTGTTTTATTCACCTTTTTGCTAGTAGTTGTAGCACATTGTACGTTATTAGGCAGTTTTATTTTTTGTAAAACTTGTACCCTTGTTGTAAAATATTGTAACAAAAGAATGATGATGGAATGAAACAGCTTTTGAAAAAGTGTTGTATTTTATGTTCTTAACATCGCATCGCATCCTTTTGCACCAAAATGAGATTGAATGGATATGTGCATTGTGCATTTGCCAAGTCAGGTAGTGAACCGACATAACAAACTAAACAACTTAACTCACCAAGACAATAACAGAATCTTAGCAAGTTTACAACTCGATAAGCAAAACACAACAAAGTTGACGACTCGATAAGTAAGGCGCAACAAAATTGATTAAACAAAAAGTAACAACTCAATGTACAAGACTTGACAGCTCGACAAACTTAACAACTCAATAAGCAAAAAAACAACTCAATAAGCAAGACAACAACTCGATAAGTAAGACTTAACAACAACTCTATGAACAAAGTGCATTTCGGACGATTTGGGTGACGAAATGCATCCGAAACTGGGGAAAATGGAGGCCTTCAAAACTCTCGATGCACGAAAATGCTAGGAACTTCCTTTCAGAGGGTAAAACAGTACCACAGACACACTTGGGAGCATGGTCGGCCACCTTTGGGAACTGGCCGGCCAGTTTTTTGCATTGGAGAGGAGATGGGTGGCCGGCCTACCAGAAAAGGTGGCCGGCCAGCCACCTAGCCCAGGAACCACCAAATTTTTGACACGTGTCCCCCGAACAGTGTCTTATCCTCTTTAAAAGCTCTAGCCTCGTGGTTGATTCATTTCATCTCAGTTTTGCACCAAAATGGAGGCGTTTCTCGTCGAAAATCTCACAGCTTGGATCGCTTCTCTAGATGGTTCGGAAAAGTTGAACTTCCGGGGTTTCGGCTTGAATGCACTATTCACACTGAGCCGTACTCCGCTGCACCTTCCCTTCCTTCATGCCACAGCGAGGTTTTGGAACCCGGTAACAGATGTCTTTAGCTTCGGCGGGCAAGAGGTATGTCCAACTTTCGAAGATTTTCAAGTCTTGATGGAATCTGAACGTTATGAAGAGATCTTGCCTCAGTTTTGCTTCGGTCATGTCCAAGCTTTAGGGTGGATGTGTGGACTCACCATGCATGATGCTCGGTCTCTGATCTGCAACGAGGAACTGGACATCCTCAGTTTGATTCATCGCTTTTCTGACGCCGGTGACCGCGGCAACCATCATTGGCAAGGTTTTTGGCAACACGCCCTTTGCTTGTGCATGCTATCTCACTTTCTGCTTGCCCCAGGCTTCAGTGGATCTAGCATCCGTCTGATCAAAGTTGCTCAAGGCTTGAAGGAAGGAAAGATCTGCATTGCCATGACTTTGGTCGAGACACTAATGGGCTTAGATGCTTTCTATCTCCAGGAGACGACCAGATTCGGGGGGAGCCCACTACTGCTGCAGGTAATGTTCCCCACCCAATCTCACGTATATATTGCTCACATCACTTGGCCCTGCTCGCTTTTCTCACAAAACCCTTTTCTTACTTTTCTCTCATCGTACATCTCTCTATTCTTTATTCTCTCATTTTTCATCCCTCCCCAGGTATGGTTGATGAATAAATTGCAGGTTGTGGACTCTTGCCCAGCCTACTCAGCTCGCGGCTACTTCTTTCGACAACGCCTAGTCGATGCCTCTGAGGAAAGAGTGGTGGTTTGACTGGATGTGCAATTTGTCTGCAGATCACATTGCTTGGCGTTGTTCTTGGCTCAACCTCCCGGCAATGAGCTATAGCATGTCCCGGCAAACCGGGATCCAATTGATTGGTCTGACTTACTATGTGTTCTATTTTCCGTTCCGATTCCAGCGCCAGTTCGATCATGATCAGACTTGCCCGCCAGAGGGGATAGAGTATCCTACCACATTCCCGGTTCGAGGCGCACAGCTTGCTTGGTATGCCACAGCGTGGAGGACCAGAGAGCTCCTGGCCCCCGCTCCCACTTTCAGTTGCAGTTTGACTGACGAGTGCTTGGATTGGCTCAATGAAGAGGCGCAGATTGGACCCAACTTGGCATCAGAGACTTCGACCAGCTCTGGGAGGGGGCGTAGGGACACCTGACTTATCTATGCCCCGAATTTATTGCTTTACCAGTACTTTCAAGTTTTCTTTATGAATGTAATAAAAAAGCAACTTCAATTTGTATGCAAGAGCAGGAGAACTCTGTTTTGAAATCAATGAAATTGAAGGTTGTGGGTACTGAAAATTTTTCGCTTTGGTCCAAAAATGGTCTTAGTTGTAAAAAGATTAATTTGAACAAAGTCAACTTTTATTAAAACTTTTCAAAACCATTTTCGATATGGATCAAAACTGGACACGCCTGAGATTTGTCACTGAGATGCACAACCCTGGATTCCTACAACCGAAAGTTACCCTAATCAATAGCACTACTCAAGATCGCATGGCAATGGAAAGTTGCCCCTAGTCTGAAAAGCACTGCACCGGAGATTACGATGAATGCTGATGGACAAAGATGACTGAAATGATCAAAATGGACAAAGTTGATCGGGGAAAAGTTTATCGCTGAACTTCAGGATGAAGTTGCCTACGTATCCCAAAGATGGGAATCAAGCCTTACGTAGTTCGTGCTCGGGTTCACTCGGTATTTTCACCTCCTTTTACGCCTAACTTTTGCCAAGGCCGCCATTTGTGGGTTTTCAACCTTAAGTAGCCTGGCTTTTGTAGTTTCAATTTTTTGTGCTCTGAGTTTTGCCTAGGTCGCCCTTTTGGGTTTTCGCCCAGTGAGCCTCTCAGGTAATATTTTTTCAACTTGTCCATATTGATCGGTTGTGAGAACTCCAAGCCATCTAGATCCATCGTAACCACAGCCCACCGACCAGATAGACTTAATGGATTAGGGACCACCAATTGGTCGAACTTGCCCCTGGGTCATGGATGGGAGCTCGGTTGTCTTTGAGCCCCAAATCTCTTTCCTTTAGATTCTTGGACTTGACTTTCTTGTTGAAAGCAGCAATTCTGCTACCGTAACCTTGAACATGGCATGGTTTCATTTCTCTCATCAAATAGCATGAGTTCCTCAAATCGCTTCATCGCTAATCTGCTTGGCTATTTGATACTACCAATACTGCAATGACGGAACCTCAATCTCGATAGGTAGAACGACCTCCATCCCATAAACCAATGAATACAGAGTCGCCTAGTAGAAGTTCGATTGAAGTCCCAGAGTCCCACAGAGCAAACGGCAAATTATCCGCCACCGGTAGGTTTCCACCATCTTCGCAATATGTGTTTGATGTTCTTGTTGGCAAGATCAACCGCCCATTGGTTTGCGGTCGATAGGTAGATGACTTATAAAAGTCACGTTGTATTTTTCTAATAAGTCAATCACTTCCTTCTTGAAGTGAGAACCGTTATCCGAAATTATCTTGTTTGGGACTCAGAGGCAGATGATATTGTTTCGATAAATTTTGCAACGCAGAAGCCTTCAACACCGCATAAGATTGGGCTTCGACCCACTTTGTGAAATAATCTATCGCGAACAGGATGAACTCATGCCCATTCGACCCCTTTGGAGTGACGGCCCCGATCACATTAATTCCCCAGACTAAAAATGGCCATGGCGAAGTCATATTATACAGCTTTGAGGGTGGAATGTTCATGCGTTTTGCATGAATTTGACACTTGTGGCATCGCCGAACAAAACCGATACAGTCCTCCTCCATGGTGGACCAGTAGTAAACCTGTCTAAGGATCTTCCATGCTAGCATGACTCCATTCATATGCGCACCGCATTTCCCTCCATGGATGACTTCCATTAGACGCTTTGATTCTTCGGCATCGACACACAACTTATGCATTCCCAGATGGCCTCTCTTATACAGCTTACCCCCACAGATGATGAACTGAACGACCATTCTTCTGATTGCCCTTTTATCCTTGGCATTTACCCTTGGCGGGTATGCTTCTTTCTCAAAAAATTCCAAATGCCGTGATACCAAGGGTTTTCGTCCTGAACTTCATCTATAGCAGCAATCGACTCGTAGGCTGGCGCAAATTTCTGGTCAATGATGACTGGACGCATCTGGACTCCGAACGGGATGTCTATCATGGAAGATAGAGTTACTAAAGAATCTGCGAACCTGTTGTTTTCTCTTAGTAAATGAGCAAAGTTTAGCTTCTCAAACCGAGGAATTGACAAATCCAAGGTCTGGTGATACATCATCATCTTTTTTTTTTTTGACTTTCCAGTCTCCTTTTGCTTGAGACACAACAAGATTCAAGTCCCCAATGACGTCCAACCGTCTTGTCCCTAGTTCCAGGGCTGTTTCTAGACCAGTAATGCATGCCTCATATTCTGCTTCGTTGTTCGAGACTTTGAATCGGAGTTTGAAGGCTAGAGGGATACGGGACTTATCAGGTGCTATTAGCAACACTCCTATCCTATACCCGTATTGACTTGACGCTCCGTCAAAGTACATCGTCCAAGTTTCATCGTCGATGTGCAAAATAGCTTCATCTGGGAATAAGTACTCGATTGCTTCACCCCCTTCCACTGGATAATCGACTAAGAATTCTGCTACTGCCCTTCCCTTGACTGACTTGTGTGTTACATACTTCAGATCGAATTCGGAGAGCAACAGCAACCAACGAGCTAGCCTACCCGTAAGTGCTGGTTTCTCGAAAAGATATTTGATGGGGTCGAGTCGTGAAACCAAAATTACGGAGTGAGCTAACAGGTCGTGCCGCAGCTTCCTGGTAGCCTATACCAAAGCTAAGCAAGCTTTCTCCAACGGTGTGTAGCGAGTCTCATATTCTAGCATCTTCTTGCTCAGATAGTAGATGGCTTTCTCCACCTTGTCCTCTGATTTTTGTGCGAGCATGCAGCCCATCGTAGTCTCAGTCACTGAAAGGTACAATATCAATGGTTTCCCCGGCTCTGGCGGTGACAACACAGGCGGGTTCTGTAAGTATTCCTTGATCTGTTCAAAAGTAGCTTGGCATCGGCCGTCCCATTGGAATTTCTTTCCTTTCTTCAGGAGACCAAAAAGTGGTTCACAAGTCAAGGTTAATTTTGAGATAAATCGTCTTATGAATTGCACTTTACCCATAAAGTCTCGCACCTCCTTTTCAGTCCTTGGGGGGGGCATTTCTAGGATGGCCTTGATTTTGGAAGGGTTGACTTCGATACCTCTCTGTGTAATCGAAACCCAGATTTTTTCCACAGAACACCAAACGGACGTTTTGAGGATTCACCAAGAACCGGAATTCTCTGATCCTTTGAAAGAACTTTTGCAAGGCGGTGTAGTGGCCCTCTCTTTCTTTGGACTTGACAATCATGTCGTCCACGTATACCTCAACCTCTTTGTGGATCATGTCATGCAATATTGTGGTCATGTCATTGATAAGTAGCTCCAAAGTGTTCTTTAACCCAAACCGGCATTACTCAGAAAAGATGTCTTCACGGGGTGGTGAATGTAGTCTTTTTCCGGTCTTCCAGTGCCATCACTATTTGATTGTACCCTAAGAAGCCATCCATGAATGAGAGCAAAGCATGCCTTGCTATGAAGTCCACTAGCTCGTCAATATGCGGCAAGGGAAAGTCGTCCTTCAGACTGGCTCTGTTCAAATCCCTGAAATCCACGCATACCCGGATCTTGCCATCTTTCTTCGGCACTGGAACGATGTTGGCCAACCAAGTCGGGTATTCGGATACCAGCAGGAAGCCTGCGTCAATTTGGTTGGTGACCTCTTCTTTAATCTTGAGAGCCCAATCTGGGCAGATCCTCTTGAGTTTCTGTTTGACGGATCGGGCCTCGGGGTCAAGAGGGATCCGGTGCTGTACAATCTCAAGATCGATCCCAGGCATGTCTTCGTAGGACCACGCGAAAACATCTTTGAAATCTTTTAATAAAGCGACTAAGTGCTTGTGTTCCTTCGAAGACAACGTGGACCCAATCTGACCACCATGTCCTCCTCAAGACTAATATTCATGGTAGTGATTTCATCCATTAGGGTTTAACAAATCTCTCCGCTCTTGTTCAATTAAGCGTTGCTGTAAAACCGAGGAATTTCTTCCTCGCTGCTTTCATCAAAATTTTGAAAGTCTAAGTTTATGCAATAAATTAAGGGCACGTAAAAGTACTCGAAACCACAGCTTATTTGATTCTCATTAAGCACATCCAAATCGTTCGATTCCTCGGTTACAACAGACTCAAATCACAAAGAAAAAGATGACTTGGACAAGACTGTGGCATGCGGGTTATCATCTCCACGATTCTCTGCCTCTGCCTCGGTCGCGCCAGAACCTGATACCGACTCACAAGATGCGGTGGCCTCAGACTTCGGCTCACTACCTGACCCAGATCATTGGACAAAAATTCCTTATCGTATTGCCAAGTGAGAGAGGGTGTGATAGATGCATCCAAAATAGTTGTTGGTAGGCTCGCAGTCGTTTCATCCCCAATCATGGAAACCGAGAAGTTATCTCCCAAGCACTTATGGTCGATCGGAGGATCTGAAAGTAGACATGCCAGTGCTACCCCCATTTCAACTTCAGCGCCCTCGGAGTCCACTGCCTTACACTGCTCAACCTCAGTTGATGGGTCTATCTGCTCTTCGGCAACGTCATCCCCGGATAGTTGTAGGTCAAAGAAAATCTCGAAGCCTGGCATGCGCTTCCTCTGCTCACCACGGCTCGAAAGCCAGTATCGGAAAGTCTTCCCCCTCCCGGACAAAACGTCCGTTTAGGGTACCCTGAATGGGCCTGTGTATTAAGTCAAAAGGCTTCCCCGCCTTCTTTGCTCTGGTTCTCCCAGCCACTTCCTTTCCCTTCCTTAACCAATTCTCTTTGGTGGGCTGATAACCCAATCCAAAGGTAGGCTGATAACCCAATCCAAAGGTATGAGGGTTGTGTGGCACTTCGGCCAATGCTGCGACGCCTTTCCGGCCGCTCCTTCCCAATCTCATCCCGGGGATGTGTTGTAGTTTGTTCATGAGGTATACAGATTGAGCACTGACGTATACTCCCTCATTAACGGCCATGATATTTTGCACAACCCGAGCCTCAGCCAGAGTAAACCCTAATAAGAACATATCCTCCGTGCCGTGCTCGATTTCCAAGACTGGTGTAGATACCTCTGGAGGTGGATGGATCGATGAATTCCCGAAAACAATGGCTACTCCCTTTCCATAGGGGTATTTCACCATCTGATGTAGAGTGGAAGAGACTGCCTTTACTTGGTGCAACTACAGTCGCCCCAAGAGTAGATTAAAGGTTGTAGGAACGTCCAAGACATGAAATTCAACGTTGTGTTGTCCTGGACTAACCTGGGTCTGAATTTTGACAGTCCCCATCACCTCCCTACTGGTGTTATCATAGGCTCTGATCACTTGAGTAGTCGGCACGAAGTCCGCGGGCTTTAACCCGATTGCATATGCTGTCCTTGACGGGCACACATTAATGGCGGATCCCGTGTCGACAAGAACCATTGGCACCCACTTGTCTCTACATTCCACAGAGATGTAGAGGGGTTTGTTATGATTTGCACCCTCGGGCGGCAATTCTTTATCTGAAAAGGTCAACGTCGGGGAACCTCCTCCCGGAAAGACCAGTCCAACCAGCTGTTCTGGTGTGGTATCTATAGAGAGTTTAGCCTTGTCCATAGCAGATAGGACAGCCTGTCTGTACACTCGTGATGCCATAAGCAGTCCCCAGATGGAGATGTCTGCTTGTATCTTCTTCAACTGCCTCAGCACAGCTTCCTCTTCGATTTGCTTATCCTTTTGTTTCTCAACTTCTTTATCCTTCTCAGATGCCTCTGGCTGGTCTAGGTGCGGGGGCTTGAAGTACCGCCCGCTTCTCGTCATGTGATCCACCTCATCGAGATACCAGGTGTCATCTGGTTGATTGCTTCCCCAATCATCGTCTGTGTGGGCAAGACATAAATCATCGTCTTCCCACCACATTCCGTTGGCATTCGAAAGGCATCTGTCTGGCTCCGGCATGATTGTACTTGCAGCACTTTTAGCCCGCATGCTCACAGTATCTTCTGTCCTTGTGCCCACAGCACTTTCAATCACTTCATGGGTTTTGGCTTTCCAGATTCTCTCAGAATCCCAAATCTTTTCTTGTTCCACCTGCGTTAGTGCAGTTTGTTGTTCAGCTTTCCCTGCAATGCTCCTCTTCCGAGCGAAATTCTTCGACTCTGCTCTCCGCAATGTACTTTGACTTTCGCCCTTCCGCCACCATCGATACCCTCGCCGCCCTCGCTCGTTGGAACTCTTCCACCATATCCGGTTGATCATCCAATGATCCAAAGGCCTTTACCGATTCTCATAATCAAACCAATTGGATCGAGCGCCTTTGATTCTTGGTCATCGAAAATCAGAGGTTGGCAAAGCCCTCTTCTACGGCCAAATCATCCGTCCCCGCCAAATCTATCCCCGGATACACACAATTCTGCTCTCTCTGGCAATTCTATACTTGGCTCAGACTGGCCCACTGACAAGATGTATTCACTCGGATCGTAGACTTCCCTAGCAAAATTCCCAGACTGCTCAATCATTCCATCTTCCTGTGCAATCTCCCCTGTACCGTCTTCAACAGCCACCACCATTGGCTCAGGTCGGGTTGTAGAGATGTCCAATATGCACAAAAAGTCAGTGCAGTCGGGAAGGAGCACCTCTGGCTTAGGTAGATGGGAGGGAGTGATATAGATGCTAGGATCGTAAGACACGACCCTAGTCTGGATAAAGTTGACTCTTTTGGGAGGTGGAGCTTGGTTGTGTGTAGGGAGTGGGTTGGTTGTAACATTGGGTCTTTCTGGTGGCAAAATCACCTGTTTGTCAATGAGATCCTGAATCTCGTGACACAATCTGAAGCATTGGTCAGTGTCATGACCGTGTTGCTGGTGATATGCACAGTATTTGGCCGGGTTGTGAGTGGGAGGAAGTGGATTGGGTAACGGCCTCGGCTCTAGGGGTTTTAGATGCCCTTTTCTGATTAAGACCCCTAGAGCTTTGGACAAGGGCATGTACAATGGGGTGAAGGTTCTTTGGCCTCTGGGTTGGTATTTAGTGGTCTGGGTACTGCTTCCGGATGCACTGGAGAAGGGTGTGGCTGCCATGGGCCTTGGAAGGGGAGGAAGAATGGTAGCGACCATGCTAACCTCCGAAGTTCTTGCAGTTGCAGCGCCACTCAGGCTCGCATTGTTGTTGCGATTAAAGGTTCTCCGGGTTGCTCCTTGTCTTGGTCAATCAGACCCTGTTTCATTGCATCTTCGATTTGTACCCCCATCTCATGCAGATCCGAAAAGGTGGGGAAGGAGAGTACAATCATCTTTTGCATCAGTTTTGGTTGGAGATTGCGCACAATCATCCTGATCTGGTCCTTATCGGTGGGCCTTAAAGTCATCATCGAGGCCTTCGCCCTCCATCGGGTCACGAAATCCGAGAAACTCTCTTTGGGCTCCTGCCTTGTTGTTTCGAGATCATGAGTGGTAATCTCAATTTGGGTGTTGTAAGAGTATTGCGCAACAAAGGCCTCGGTCATTTCGTCCCAACTCCGTTTGACATCATCCTCCAACTTCACATACCAGATATCGGCCACTCCCGATAGGGTCCGGCCAAATAGCGAAAGCTTTTGGGGTCTGGTGAGGCCCATTGGTCGTAATATATTTGAGAATAGTCGGAGGTGGACCATGGGATCACCAGATCCGTCGGGTTTATCAATCATGCATTTTGAATCTATCTGGTAATGTCATAGCCACATCGGTATATTCGTCCTCGATATCCGGAATAGCCTTTACCCCTTGGGATTTTTTGAATAGCTTCTCGAGCTTGCTCAATTTTAGTGCTGTAGGGTCTACTTCGAACTCGAAGAGAGAGTCCGGGTGGTTGGCGGGTGTGTGTGCCTTGGATAACTGAGGCGGAAGCAGGGGCGGAGCTAGCCCCGTTGGAATGTCTGTGTCCTCCTGAACGGCCTGGACATTTGGCAAGATGTTATAGGCATTTGGCAGGACATTCTGGGCAGTTGGTGTCTGCTCAGGTAGCGGGACCCTTGGTGGGGGAGGAATTAGTTAGGCCGATGTTCCGCTTGTCATTGAGCCGGGTGATTAGCTCGCTCTGGGCCATGATTGTGGCTTCATGCTTAGCGATCTCGCTTGGCGGACAGCGCCCTCTTGCATCCGCCATGCTCTCTTGAGTTGGCGCATCATTTCTTCCATCCCGGCCATGTTCTGCTGATCTTGTTGACTGACTGGTATGTGTATTTCTATGGCGTAAATCAATCATTCACCGACTTCACTACGCTAGGTAGGCCATCGCTCGTAACCTCGCCGTACACATTGCGCCTTCTCTTCTTCGACAACCGGGGTAGAGAATGGAACACTGGCTGTCTGTTAACCAGATCCTCAGATCGATTGAGCCGATGACCTCTTGTCCAAAGTGCTTGGGAAATATCTGCTGGGTTTGAAGCAATTGTGCTAAAACTGTCTTAGCAAAAGATAAATAAAGCAATAAGGAAATAAACAAATCAGGAAATGAACAAAGATAACAAATTAAAATAAATACACAACACACAACAAGTATAACAACACACGTTGATAAGTCAATACACATCGTTTCAAACACCGATCATCATCCTCAATCATCGCCCTCAAATCAATCGATACCGCATATAATCGATTCTCAAACATCGATCGATGCCCGCAGTTCGATACCCAAACTCATAAACTAATACATGCATTCCCTGTAAAGACGCACTCTAAAAGCGCATAACAGATAAGTGAGAGCCAAAACACCCCATGTTAGGGTAGGGTTTCGCCTATTTTGTCGAGCTAGGGTTTCACCACGACGCAATGTTTCAAACAACCTATATCGGGTAAGCAACCTATCATAGTTTGGAATGGTCACTACGGATCCGAATATGCACTAGGTCGAATGGTCAAAAGGGTGCCCCAGTAAAACCGGGGTTTGTGTTCCCATACTGGCAGAGCCCGTAACCGGTAAGCCTTATGGCACGCAGCCTTTGGTAAACCGCTCAGGAATAGCAGATGGCAAACACGGTATCCTAGGCGCACCAATGCACATGCAATGCAAAGAAACACACAAGTGTAGTCAAAACCAGATATCATGAGTTCGAGTCAAGTTCTCTAAATCCCCAGCAGAGTCGCCAGAAACTGTAGACATCCCCGAACGCCCCGGGAGAAAATGAGTCCCCCGTTCCGTTCGTCTTGGGTTCACTACAGTTCAGGACTCTAATTGTCACGGTTCTTAATCTGAACCAAAGAGTCCAAATTCGGCAAATCGTTTTAAGAAAACAGGTTTTTTTTTTTTTTGAAAGAAGTGCCAAACATGGACTGCTTTGCCAGATATAGAGTCGCCACCTAATATTTTATTTTTGAGAAATTTAGGAAACCCTGACTCGTTGCCTAAGGCCACGTGTCCGTCATCACCAAAGTTGCCTCGGCTTGGGAACTTGGGTACGATTGGGGAAGGTCACTTCGTGAGCAATTTCGCCCGACCAAAGATCGGCCTCTACTAACCATGATATCTAGTTTTGAAAACATTATGTGTTCTTATTCCGGTTATTAGACTAGATTTACTATATGATGCGCACAGCATACAAGTATAGACCAGGTCGCCTGAATTGGAACAAAACATTTCACGTTTGTTGGTTTTTTGAGAGATGGTTTGCTACCGCAGTAGGCTTAAAATATGATTTTGCCACCCTCAAAAAGCGCTTAGAAAAGATGGTTTTGCCACTATCTAGTGGGCTTAAAACTCACAGTTGATGATTTGTTCCAATCCAAATAACCTAACCTTCACCCACAGGCATTCAAGCAGGTATATCACATAAGCAAATAGCCTCATGGTAAGCATGCTATCATGGCAGTTACTCACACAAATGCAACGATGCTAAAGCGTAAAAACTTACCGAGTACTCCAAGCCAAAACAGAAGCTAATTAGAAATCCATGCATGATCCTAATTATACAGAAATACCTAATGCAACACATGCAATAATGCAACTAAGATAGGCTCGGCTATTCTAAACATGTCATATGGAATATTACAACTAACAAGTACTCAACTTGGAATTGAAATACAGGTCCACACTCACTTCAGTGGCCATGAGATGGAAATGAGACACTCGAGATGCATGCACACATGCACGCAAACCGAGGACCGAACCTAAGGCACAAATGCCACTCTACCAAAGCATGGTAAGGCATGGAACATGATATGCAAACAAACAAATTTCAGCACTAAAACATGATGCTAAACAGCCCCGAAGAATGGCAATATGGCACCCGATGCATGAGATGAGACCCGAAACTCGAAACTGGGCACATGGAATGACTTATAGCTATACAAAGCATGCATTATTTGAACATTAAGCATGAAGACAGAGTCAAGGCAGTCCCAAAACATGAACTTTTCCAGTTTAAAGTGTGGCCAAAAAGTGCTAGCAAGATGGCTTAAATTAGCACGCAATTTTGACGGGCAAACATAGTTTACATGGCAAGTGTATGAAGTATGTGAGAAATCATCAAAACAGCAAAAATTAGTGAATAAAAAATGCCAAAATATGTCCAAATAACCATGGAAATGCAGCCAACACATGCACAAATGAGGGGTTCCTTTAGAGGGCATACAAAGGGATTCTTAAGCATATACAAGATAGACATGTGGCAGCCCCAAACCAACTTTGAAAATCAAATATGATAGTCTAAAAACTCACCAAATTGACCCTGAAATGTGACTAAGAAGCATGCAAGATGGGGTCGCTTTGAAAGGCCAAAATGGCCACCAAGCAAGTCAAGGTGAGAGGGGGTCACCCCCCTCTAATTTGGAGGCTCAAAACAGCATCAAAGCCACTATAAATCCACTGGATTCTAGTGGCTAGAAGGTCAAACAAGGCATGCAACAAGGGCTAGGGTGTAAGGCTCAAAATAAGAGGGAATCAAGCATATAAGGAAGTATGTGACCTCAAATAAGAAAATGCACTTAATTAAACATGAAAATGATGTCAAAAAAAGCCTTTTCCCAGTTTATAACAAGTCTCAAAAGTGAACACAAATAGAGCTTATCTATCATGCAAGAGTGGCCCTAAAAGGGGGAATAGAGATAAGGGATAGCAGCCGGCTCCAAATGGCAATGAGCCCTTCAACAAAGTTTAAGAGGGGTTCAAAACAAGGGACTTTAAAGTTTACATCAGGCCACGAAAATAAACACAAGTGAGGCTAAACTATCATGCAAGAAAAAGGCCTAAAAGAGGGATAAAGAGACAAGTGGTAGCTGCTGGCCTCAAACAGAGGAGAGTCCTTCAACAATGTTTAATAGGGGCTCAAAAAAAGATATTTTACAGTTTATGACCAAGTCCAAAACAGCTCACAAATAAGCCTAAAATAATATGCAAAAATAGGCCTAAAAGAGAGTTAAAGAGGCAAGTGATAGTAGGAGACCTCAAACAGCAAGAGGTCCTTGATCAAACATGAAAAGGAGCTCAAAATATGACTATTTACAGTTTGGTTCGGAGCCCAAAAATGCAAGCAAAAAAGGCTAAGAAATCATGCAAAAATAAGCTTAAAAGAGGGATAAAGAAGCTCACCCTTGTAGCACAAAGCTCCAGCAGCTTTTGGTTGAAGAAATGGTGCTCCTAACCTCTGGAAGTAGCCTCCAAGTGGCTGGAATGGAGTGTGGAGGTGTGAGGCTATGGATTGGTGCAAGAACCTTAGGGTTTAGGGGGTTGAAGTAGAGAGAGAGAGAGAGAGATTGTATGCAAGAGCTTAAAACCAAATTTTGTAACCTCTCCAAATGCAGCTGGGGGTGGTGGTTATATAGGCAAAGGAGTGGAGAAAAGAGGGGGGAAATGAAATTCAAATTTCCCCCCCAAAAGTCCCCCCCTTGGATACAGAATCTAGGGGGAAAAGGAAGGTGCAGTTGTAAGGAACCAGGTGTGAGGAACATGGCTGGCCAGTTTCTGAGAGCTCAGGTGGCCGGCCGGCCACCTCTCCTGGCCGGCCGGCTATGGTCAAAAGGGTCAATCAGAGAAAGCTGGCCGGTCACCCATATTGGTGGCCTCCTATGTGTGCACAACACAACCATGTGATCAAAACCTAGAAAAAGTGAACCAGGAGAGAGAAAATCCAACTTTTCAGAGGGGTTCAAAAGGGTCAGGAACAATTGCTGGCCGACCATGCCATATTGGTGGCCTCCCAGATGTGTACAACACAAATATGTGGTTGATGGCCCAAAAAAGTGGCCCGGGGGTGGTCAACACTAACTTTCTAGCGAGGAAAACAGGCGACGGAGAGCGATGAAGGAATAAAGCTGACTTTTCAGAACAATTACTGGCCTCCCACTCTTCTACAAGCTTTCCAATAATGAAAATAAGGTCTCCACCAAAAATGAAACAAAACGGATGCAAAACGAAGGTTTGGGGGCCGAAACACGCGGCCCGGGGCCTCGAAAATTGACGGTTAAGCACCGGAGGTGGCGTTGGACCATGAAGTTGGTCTCTCAAGCCACAGTTTCCCTCAAAAGGGAGTAAATAAGATGTGTGCCAAAAACCGGAGCAAACGGAGGTGGTTAAGCAGTCCCGAACCGAGGCACACGACGACGCCTCAAACGGGAACGGCTCGAATGAAAAATGGCCTACGACCACGAAACGTAGCCTACGGCCATTGAGAGATGATCTACGAGACCTCTCCCTTCCTTTAGGAAGAGAAAACAGAGAAAACGGGGCCTGGTTCGCAAACCGAGGCAAAGCATAGAAAAACCCAAAAGTTCGGAGGTAAAGCTCGCGGCCGAGACTCTGAAACTTTGGAACGAGCGCGATATGCAACATCACCAAGCGCTCAATCGGTGATGCCTGAGTCTTAAGGTAGGTAAAAAATGGGGTGTCTACACAAGGTGTTTGTGAATATGTTCATAAGAGAACCTGCATGCTTACTTCTTTGGACATTAGCCATCTATGTTAGGCATACAAAAACAAAATTGGTGGATTTTTTAAAGACACTACAATAAATTGAAAAACAAAGGATTGAAAAATTAAACCTTAAACCCAAAACCACCATCGATGGCCACAGATGTCTCTTTTTAGGCGGTTAATAGATTTTACACAACCAAAAGTTCATAGTATGTTGCCGATGACATAACTTCTATGAAAATTTATGTAGCATGATATTGTTTGTACTTTAGCTTTTGTCCTCATTGTGAGGTATACAACCTTCCATTTTTCCTCACATGTTTTATGTTATGGTGCAATGGACTTTTCATCCTTTCATTTTCAAGAAAAAAAAAAAAAAAAAAAAAAAATCTACACAGCTCTAATTTGGTGCAGGGTTCTGGCATTATGGAATTGTGATTATAGTTAGGATTATTATAGTTTTGTGCTCTCATGGTTGACATTGGCTTTGTGGCTGAAATTACACAATGAATTAATACACTTATTAGAACATCCAAGAAAAATAGAAGTGATCAATCTTTTTGGACCACTCCCCACCAGCTAGGCTTGTTTAATAGTATTATATCAATTGTTTACTCTCTCTCTCTCTCTCTATCTATCTATCTATCTCGCATACACACAAATGGCTAAATTTGATTGCTAGAGGATTTTGTTGTTGTGAGGTCTTGCTTCCCTTGTCTAACTTTTATTCCATGAAACTTGTGGTCCTCGTGATTGTGCATTTCATGTAACCCACTGTCATACAATTTCAGTATAATTTCAGCTTTAAGTGGTAAATAACTTGATATGTATTGTTTTTCTCATTTTCTAACAATTTAAATATTTTAAAAAAGTAGTCATCTAACATAATATTAGAGTCTATGTTGGGCAAGTCTTGGATTTAAGTCACTCTATTTGCATTATTTCTTCTCTTGTTTTAATTTAATAAACCATCATTTTCTTATTTGTGTTATTATTTTTTCCTCCCACCTCTTCCTCTATTAGTTGGATCTGATTTTGAAGATGAATATTGAATTGGTATGTAAGTAAATGAAGGGTAAGTGTTGTTTTTGTTTAATTCTGAGAAAACTGCTCCTATAACACAAGTTAAATGTAAAGATACAAGAATTTACAAGGCGTTAATGAAACTTGATTCCTTAGGTTACCAAGCTTTTAGGTGTCAAATGTTACAGAGCTTTTGGGACCATCTTTATATTCGTTTGTTTTTCTTTTACTTCCACGAATAATGAGATATAATAAGAGTTCAACAAATGACATTTTTTTAATTTGTAAATCTTAGTTGTTATACCACCAAAATTCATTTGCAGAGGAGATGATAAAGCTAGGTAACCATTGTCCCACAACCATATATGATAAGTTTTTTTAAAATAACAAGGAGTAGGGTGTGAATTAACAATTCCTTTTTCATTTCACACAAATATTATTATGTATAAGCCCTCATTAATCATAATTGTTAACCAAACCTCAATAAAAATTTAATCAGCGAAAATAATATTGTCATTGATTAATTGCTAGAACACCTTTGTTTCAAATGTGACATGAAAGAGAATTGATTGGGATATTTTTAAAGATTTTGGTCGTTGTTCTTTACTACACTTAAATAAATAGTATTATTTAACTTAGGACATAATAAGTGTTCACATTAACACATTTAACTTATATTGTTAGGTAGTCCTCTACCCTTATGCTTATGAAGCGTGGTGGTTGTATCTTGTGTAGAGCAAAGAACTATTATGCATTCAATTTGGCTTATTTCAGGTCTAATATTGGTGATTTGAATCTTTCATTTCTAGAGTACATTGAGTAGTATGTACCTAAAAAAATTAAGTTGACTGGATGTCATTAGCCTTTTCATCAAATAACATTTGAATTAAGTTTTATATTTAAAATCATACTTACCCGTCATTTTTTTTAAGATACAAATGTAATTTGATAATAATGTTTTTGATATCCAATCAATTTGATTTTTTGCAGGTATAATTTATTCAGTGTACTCTAAAAAGTAAATAATTCAAATTATCAAATTGAGACTCGAAATGGGTTCCATTTGACGAACAACGGTGACTTCTATGCCACATTGATTTGTAATTGTTTTTTAACAAGAATATTGGCTGTTAAAATTCAGGTCAAATGCAATAATTGAACCTTTGTGAACTAAGAGACATTAACAGAATAAATTAACATGAGATAAAAACAGAGAACTAATTTTCCATTCACTAGATTTTGGCCTCAGCTCTCAGATCCACCAATTTCACATTTTCCCCACACACAAACACAGAGAATTAGACAAGGCTAGACTAAATTGTGGAAGGAAGAAGCTTTATAACATAAAGTTTGGCTTGTTTCCAGACCCCCCAAAAAAAAGGGGGTAGGGCCTAAATTGATAATTTGTCAATTAGACAAACAAAACTCGCAAAGAACTTCGTTACTATATTTTGAATGTCATATGATATATATATATATTAACAATACATTGATTTACACATAAAACCAGCTTACAAGGCCTCGTTGATTCTACCTAAGCAAACAAAATAATAGAATCAATAGCCTTTTTATATCTTTCCCTAATTGGTTGTTATCAAATTTAATTAGAAAGAAATTACAAATTCCTGATGATGGACTCTAAAACCAAATCAACAATTAAAAAAAAAAAATGATGTGACATAGACCAAACTAATCTATTGCATTTGGACTAAGCAATCAAATAGAGTAAACCCCAATTGTAATGTATAGCTTTCACTAAAAATTTGTATTTATCAATAAGAATTATGTTCAACAAACAAGTTTTCCAATAAGTCATGACTTGGATTCAAATATTTGTTTTTATTTCCTTTCAATGTTACGATTCTTGTTATGAAGAAATGGTGAACAAGATTTTTTCAATGTACTAGGGCAATGTTTATTTTCTTACAATTTGTGGGAGTAGGCAACTTTTCATCCATTCTACCATTTATAGCTACAGAACGCACTATTGTGTGCAAAGAAGTTTGTTGGAATGTACTCCTCTTGGACATATTCAGTTGCACAAGTTCACAAAAAAATTCATAAGCATATCATGTTTATTGTTTTCCTTTTCTATTCTTTGCATTGATCTCCATAATGTTTTGTATCCCTATCCTTGGATGACCCTTTTTTAACTTCTTATTCTTGGTTGTTTTGAATTGGGACTTTAAATTCCTGTTGTTGTTTTACTTTCCTCTATTCAGTTTATGAGTAATTATTAGAAGAAAGATTTATAGTATCTTACTATCGACTACATCCTACATTTTGGAATCATGTTCATTTTGTAAAATCGTAATGTAAATGTAATCTTCCTATGTTGGGATCACATTGTTTTCAACTAATTATCTGTGAATATTTATTATAGAATGTTGTTTATCCAAGGAATTTGCTTACTTAATTTTAATTTTTAAAGGAATTTGTATGTGTAGATGTCTGCTCTAGTGATGGTAGCGACAACTCTTTCAATATTGCAAAACTATTACAGATTGAGACAAGATGTCAAGAGGTAAGGTTCTAATAGAATTCCCCTTTGTTCTTTTCATTTAGAGCGTCAAATATACAATTTTATAAGAATTGTTATTACATGTTTGAATATAAATGAATGGATTGGTAAAAAATTAAACTTTTTTCCAGCTATGCATCTTTCCTTCTAAATTTATCTATGAGATCAATTCCCACTCCTTAGATTTTTGTGAGATGATGAAAATGGTTTAATTATGTTAGATTAGTTGCCTATTTTTCAAATAATGATTTTCTTGCTTTGTGTGACATTTGCAAGTTGTAATTGCGGATGGCCATGTCAAGCAATTGAAACTTGAAACATCGATTTGCAGTTGAACTTGGAATATCTTAAAGTGGTATTAAACACAAAAGGCATGGCTTTGCCATGATATTGGGAAGTTGGCGGGATAGAAGATGAAGCTATAATGCAAGTATAAGAATTTGTTAATCTATTTTTGAGTCTCCATACAATAGAGTAAGACGATTTGGGATAGAATCTCTAATCAATCTTATATTCATTATTGTGCTTACACTTCTTGATGACGAGTTAGCTCCTCCAATAACTACATTAATGCAATCTGTGAATGTATATTTCTTAGCAAGTAAATCCTTGACCCAAGTACACTAAACATGTTGTACTTGTATTTTATCAACAATTAATTATATTTGTATATTTGTCTGTACATAGCCCATGAGCATAATTCTTCTTGGTGTGGATATGTTTCATTTAGCGCGAAGCAACTAGTAAACTAGAAACAGATCAAACAATTGAAGCATTTTTATTGCAACTCACACTAAATTTATAAGGTAAATTACACTCATGGTTTATAAAAAATATAATCCGTCTTACATCTTTTATATAATTACACTAACCTCATTTGAAATTTTAATTCACATAACAGTTATGTTATTTTTCATTAGTAATTCATTAGTCATATGAACGAAAACATAACATTGTTATCTACTTTTTTTTTTTTTTTAAATGTATATTTATCTTTATTATTTTAGTGTCTATTCACTATTTACATTAATTTTAGTTGTTTTAACTAGGGGTGCAACTCGGGCAGGTTCGGTCGGGTTAGGAGGTTGTCCAAGCCCAGCCCAAGTTGTGCTGAGACTTGCCCAGGCTCGCCCAGGTCTGAATTGTAACCCGAGGTTGCCTGTCAAAGCCCGACCCAAGTTAAACTCAAATTGTCTGAGTTGTCCGAATTGTAAATGAATTTCAGTTTTTTTTTTTTTTTGGCACCTACGTTATTAAATTATTAAAATTTGACTCTGTTTACAATTTTTTTTAATAGAAAATCATTAATACTATCAAAACAAATAATTTATATAATGTAAGAGAGTTGCCACTGTAGTAGTCTTTACAATTTATGAGTAAAAATTTTAAAAAAAAAAGTAAAAAAAATTTATGTTATTTGTATATATAATATATATTCAATATGATTTAATAATCTAAATTATTTTAATATCATGTAATGACTAATAATTTATATGTATATTTAATATTTTTATATATCTATATATATATATAATTCTGGCTTTGGATTGCTTGGATTGTTTGACGTCTTTGTCCAAACCTGTCCAAATTTAATTCGGGTTTCTGAATTTTTACCCAAACCCGTACTGAATTTGAAAATATCTTGTCTAAACCCTAAAAAAATTTGGACTGGGTTCGGGTTGTTTGGGTTGAACTCACCTAAATTGCATCCCTAGTTTTAACCATACAAAAAAAAAGGTCAATATAATTATATCAAAAGTGTGATGCTAATTATGTTTTTATCAAATCATAAGAAAGGTAAATACAATTCACCCAAATGTACACGTACACGGAAATAAGATTGGAAAATTAGTTATAAATCTCATAACAAGATTATAATAGATCAAGTCCATGGTAAAAGTCTTCAAAGTTGAACTATCACATTTTTAAAAAAAAATTATTAGAAGACAAAATTCGTATTATGCGCTTATAATATTATTTTGTATGATTGATTTGCTTAGGTGCAACCATGTGACTCATCTTTCGCTATGGCTGACCTTCCTAGTACAGCATGTTCAAAACAGCTAAATTTCTCTATTCTAAGGTATTTAATAATTGAATTGAGTTTGTCCTGAATTTTGAAATTTTAAGATCTAAAATTTGAATGTAGTTGCATAATTTTTGCAATGGGCCCTCAAATTTGAAGTCTTTAGGCATCAATTGAGAAAAAAAAAAAAAAACTATTTTGATTATTGCAAATATAGTAAAATTTTGTCAATTCTTCTACAATTTCATATTCATAATTGGTCATAAATCTTGACAAGAGGATGTCAACAAATTTAAATTTTGTAAAACCGAAAATCTAGATAAAAGTTTGTTGAGCTTAAAAATTTTCAAATCATTCTAAAAGTAAAACAACATATAAATCTATTGAAGCATTGTCATATGGGTATTTTGATCTGAAAATGGCTACAAAAATAGATGATTAGAATTAAGAAACTATTTTTTCGTGTCCTAGATTTTGAATAAACTTAGAATGAGGTGGTTCTGATAAAAACCCCTAAATAAATATATTAAAAAAAAACTTTCTAATAAATTAGGGATAATATATTAATCACCCTAACTTTGTGGAATTTGAACTCTTGATTTTTATTTTTATTTTTGTGTAAATTGTTATCTTTAATTGATTAGTGCAATAAAAATTATTATAGTACTTAAATTATTTAGTGTTTTGTCAATTAATAAAAAATATTTACAAATGTAATCAGATTTACATTATATTCAACTATATGATAAACTCTTACAATAACATAGAATAAACTAATCCAACAGTCACAATAAAGATCCCAAAACAAATCAAGAGATGACTCACATTTAAGTTGGGAGAATCAAACCACTAGCCTTTGTAATGAGATATGGAAGTTCTTGGCCAAATATCTATTAATTTGGTGTCAATTGATTAGAAATGGGAAAATTGCGATTAAATGTTATGATTTAAAAAATAATTGCAAATGCATGGGGGGAAGAATTGCACATATGACAACGGCAATTACACCAAATTAATTTTTTGTAAAAGTGAGGTGCAAGTGCCACTTATGCATTGAGCAGTGGTAACACTTGCACTAGTGTTTTAACATGACGAGGGTTGTTAGTTTTAAGTCGTGGTGGGAGGGGCTAAGGGAGGTTGTGGTCGTTGTGATTGTTGTCGTTGTTACAATGGTTAAGGATTGAATGAACGAAATTGTTGGATAGTGAGGAAAAGGATTATAGTGACAATATTGATAGAAAGGATAGTAGTGGTGGTAGCCATGGTGGAGAAGAATAAATAGGGTTGGACATGTGGAGGAAGGGTTGGGAATTATGGAAATGGTGGAGGACGTTATAATAGTGTTGTGGGTAATTATTTGTAATTATTTTAACTTTAATTTCTTTGGTAATTTTGACAAATATCTCACAATTTCAATCTTTATTTTTTTATTATTTTATTATTTTTATCACCAAAAAAAAAAACGTTTATGTCAAGTTTGAAGAAAATGACATTATGTCAATGATTTCACCTATATAATCTCCAACTTAAGCAACAAACAAACATACAGGACAGAGATAACCATTAACCAAAAGAATTAACCATAGAACCCACTTGGACAGGTTTTGGGTACCAAACATCCCTCAATGAGTCACGACTCACCCACCTACCCCATCCACCCAACACATGGTGATGGGTCGGCAAATAATAATAAAATGGGGGTGTCAAGTGTGTGTGGACCCTAGAATTTGGTGTAACCGAAGTTGATCCTCAATCTCATCATCACTCAATTCATTTTACCTTTTATCCAATCCACTGGGGAGACTTTATTTGGTAGTTCTAGAACATTATTCTACACCATTTATTTTGTAATATTTATCTTATTATTTTTAAAATATTAATATAAAAGTGATAATTTTTACTATTTTAATTAATAAATTAAAATTTAAAAAAAAGTGCCCCATGACCACAGTATAAAATTTCCTAGTCTATTACTTAACGAACTGACAAAAAGGAGTGGCCGATGATGAGAACTTGAACTGAACTGAACTGAACTGACTGGTTCTTTCTCTCTCTCTCTGACATGGAATCACATGGGGTACACCTTGACATAGAATTTTTAGAACCTTCCTCTTTGTTTGTTTCACTATTTATTGTAAAACATGTATCACATGGACACTGATTCAAATCCTGTTCTCTCTCTCTCTCTCTCTCTCTCTCTCTCTCTCTAGCACAGTGAAAGCCTGTTAGTTTCTTCAAATTTTAAGAAGTTGGCCAAATACCGCTGGTCTACACATTTTAACTCGTGTATGTTAATTGATTCGATTTTAATTTAAATTTTAAATTAGTCAAATTTATTATAATTGTTTATATTTTATTATAGAAAATATATATATGAGTAATATGTGTCATATTTTTAAGAATAAAAATTATAAATTTAATTAATTAAGTTAAACTCAATCAGTGAAGCGGTCATTTTTCATCAAAAATCTTATTAGTGTTATCAATTAGATTAAATTGGCGTAAAACTTAAAGAGAAATGGCTGGTAGCTCGAAAATCTCGGCTCGAGATTGGCTCGAATTTATAAAACGACGCCGTTTTATATATTTTTTTCATTTTGTATCTGAAGCAGACACAGAGGGAGAGGGAGAGGGACGAAGGAAGAGAGAGAGAGAGAGAAGGAAAAAGAAAAGAGAGAAGGAAGGGGGAAGAGAGTCGCCCCAGATTTTGTTGATGAAAATGACGATGATGTTGAAGATGATGATGATGTTCAAAGTCTGAAGCTGTTCAAAAAAAAAAATTGATCTGGATGATGGCAGTCGGTGAGGATGAAAGGAGAAGAGAAAATGTGGATCGCAGATCTGGATCCAGATCTAGATTTTTTTGTTGATGAAGATGATGATGATGTTGAAGAAGAAGATGATGATCCAGATCTAGATCATAATCAAAAAAAAAAATTTTGGAATAATAATTTTTTATGTAGATCAAAATTCTTCTTCTTCTTTTGAAATTGGTTATAATCCCTCTCTCCCCCTTCATTGGTATCTTCACCTTCATTGATTTTGAAAATTTCTGCATCTTCTCTTCATTGATAATTTTTTTCTGAGTCTGGGTCTGCCCACTGTGGCTCACGTTTTGGTAGCTCATTTTATGATTTTTTTTTCGTCTATTTTCAAGAGAAGATGAAGATGATGCTCGAAATATTATAAATTATCCTTTTCATTATTGATGATCCGGATCTGCAGATGATGTAAAAATATATATTCAAATGATCCAGATCTGCAGATGATGTAAAAATTTCTGCTCTCTGCAATTCTCTTCTTCTTCTTCTTTTTCTCTGCATTTTTCTACAGATTAAAAATTGGGTTAACATCATCAGTTTAGGCATCCCTCTTCTTTCTTCTTCTTCTTCATCGCCCCGCCCAACCGAATTTATTTGAACCAGATCAACATCAATGAAGAAGATGAACATCAATGAAGAAGATGAACATTAGTTGAACCAGAAAAAACACGAAAAAAAAAAAGAGACACCAAAACGACGTCATTTTGGTGTCGAGCCAAATTCGAGCCTCCGAATTTCGAGCTACGAATCGGAACTGAAATTTAAAATAAAAGGTCAATATTGAGCCAATTAAAAGGTTATGGACCATTTTTTGTTACAGCAATACTACAAATTCATAATAATTTATCCAGAATTTATCCAAAAAACAACAATCAATAGTTCAAATTTATTTCACTCATGATCTCCACCCTTTATCAATTTAATCTTCATCACATATACCCATTTTGGGTAAATTTTGGTCCCTAAGTCTGGGGTCCCAGACATTTCCCTTTTGTTATCCAAAATAAATGTTCAACTCTCAAAATCATATTTGTTAGAGTAAATTATCAATAGGTCCTCATAGTTGAACTTAATTCTCATTAAAGCCAAGTTGGCATGTTACAAAAAAGACAAAAAGTTAAAAAATTACTCAAAAAATTAAAAAGTTATCACTATTCACCAAAAAAAATATTAAAAAATTAATTTTACACACAAAATTACAACACATCAATCTGACAGCCTCATATCTGTGCTGTGTTGTGTAACAAAAATTGCACAGTTGGGGTGCAATTTTAACACACTATTGTTCGGCCTGTGGGGCCCATCACGGGTCCCGTTTTGATAATCTGAACCGTACAATGTGTAGAACTTGTCAAGTACTATATATCTATAAAAAATCACATTGATCGGATATCAATAACTATATGATCAAATCAGTTTTGTATAAAAAAAATAAAAGTGTTATAATTAATGATTGGAAGAAAACAAATCTAATCAGATAGCTATCGATATCTGATCAACGTAATGTTTTACAAGTATATAGTACTCGACGAGTTCTATACATTAACGATTTAGATTATCAAAACGGGATCCGTGATGGCCCCTATGAGCCAAACAATACCGTCCAATGTAATGCCCAAAAAGTAGACAATTACTTCTTAGCAGCTATTCCACCTTTGCAAACATGACAGCCATAAACTCACACTCTAATCTTCTCCTACACACTAATTTATACAATTTTTTAATACACATTTTGCATAAAAAGTCAAAAAGTTAACCCAAACAATCATATTTTTTTCCTCAACTTTTTAGTCTAAAAAGTCAAAAAGTGCACTTATTTAGGACATCCCAAACAACCCCTAAGTCTTATTGAAAGTTAGTCATAGTAAAATCGTTATTAAAAGTAATTTCTTGTAACGCTTTTTTGAATGTCACTAAAAATTGATAATTAGTGACTTTTTTGTAAAAATTGTCACTATAGCTTATAATTAGTAACTTTTTTCAGTGATGAATTTTTTAAACAGTCGTTGAAAATTAAAAATTAGTAACTTTTTTTGTGATGATTTTTTTCAACTATTGCTAAAATTTATAATTAATGACACTTTTATAACAAAATTTTCAAATTGTCATTGAAAATTAACAATTAATGACTTTTTTTTAATAGTAGTTGATGAAAAATGACATTAATTATCATAAGATTTATTGAACAATAAGCCCACTATTAGGATCTACACATAAGTCTCTCTATTTGTTATCCAATTATTAAAAGTCAAATCTAATTTGATAATGTAATTACAATTGTCAAATTAACTTTTTTTTTTAACATAGATAAATTGACTTGATGACGTATGCAATGTAACGGGGATCACAAAACTCAACATCACCCTCTAGTTGGGATGGCTAGGGTTGAGTAAGGAATTCGTAAATTCTATAATTTGATCCAGTTCAATCTAATTCAGTAAGTTTGGATTGATTTTTTAAATCTACAATTTAGTTTCGGATTGAAAAATTAAAAATTTGTAGCCCATAGATCGGTTCCAAATTGAACCTCACAGTTCTAGATTGGAACCGATCTAAGCCATATATAAATAGTCTATATTTATATTATATACTCTCCTACATAGTATCTTCTTTTATCCTATGTAAAACCTAAATCCAAACCTAAAATCGTAGAGTATCTTCTTTTATTGCTCTTGCTTGTTAGTTTTTAGTTTTAATTTGTAATGATTTAAACACTTATAGTAGAATCAGTTTTCTTATAATTGTTTAAATTTTAAAACAGTATGTCGCTATTGTGAAAAAACATATTGCTATTGTGGAACTAATATGATGTTATGTTTATATTTTTATAAAATTAAAATATTTTATATTTTTTTATTAGTATTTAATTATATGAATTTGTGATTCTAAACCAGTCCAATCCATGTTTAAATAAATTAGTTCGGATTGGTTCAACTATTTAAACGGATTGAATTGAATCTATTTTTTTAAGAAACGTAAATAATAGATTGATCTTTATTTTATCTCAATCTGTTCTAATCCGAACCATATTCACTCTTAGGAATGCCTAACTAGAGGATCCCATAAAATCAATACATTTACACTACAAATTTAGAAGGGCAAAAAAATGAAAAAATTATCTAGAGTTCAAATTGTGTGAATGAGATTCATCATTTAGATGGCTGCTGCAACAACTCTTCATCTAGGTCAGGTTTGTTTGGCAGTGGGCGGCGGATTCAATTGGTATGGGTGTGGGTCCACTCACATTTGGTTTGGTGATTATTTGGGGAGGAGTAACAGGGGGCTTAGTAATTTTCTTAGGAGGTGATTAGCTTGACTGGATTTTAAATAGGATTAAAAAAATAAAGGGTGGATTGAATTTATTTTATATAAAAAAATTATTTTTTAAAAATTAATTTTTTATCAAGTGTATCTATTTTTTTTAATATTTTTTTTTTTAGTTTTTTTTTAATGTAGAAATAATTTTTTTATTTATTTTATATAAAAATAATTTAACAATCTTATCACTAATCATCTCTCATACTATTATCAAAACAAACGTATTTTTACTTAATCACATCACCAACAATTCTCATATTAACAATCTCTTTACTAACCAGTCTCTCACACTAATAATTCCATCTGACTTAATCCGCAAAATAAACGTAACTCTTTACTTATTTTATAGGCAAATTTCATGGTAAAAAATCTCAGACCATCATAGCATTTTCCAAATTAATACGTATTTATGTTTAGCTATTGAATTTATGTGAGAAGAAATAGAAAGGAAAAAAAAAGAAAAAGTTGAGTCTTTGAACAGGTATTGCATGATTTTCAAGATCAAGGTAGAGAGGGAATGGTGACATTTACTTGAAAAACTGATTAATTAACCTTCACTTTTCTTGCAATGTTGAACACTTACTGGTCATAACAATCAATCAACACATTTTCCTTTGAGAATGCATTGATCCTTTTAATACGTTTGGTTGTGTTAACTTTTCTCTCTCATCATATACATGCAATTCCTCAATCATCATAAATTTAAGAAAAATTATTTGATAGCCTAGAAACAAATTCATGTGGTATTTTAATTTAATATTTATTTATTAAAATAATAAGACTCAATATTTTTTTATTTAATTTAAAAAAAAAACTAACAATTGACCAATAATAAATGATGTGCTTTTTTTTAATTCAAATTCATTGGATTTACATAGTAAATTGTGGCAACACATTCTTAAAAAAATAAGAAGAAAAAAAAGAAAAGAAACTACCCTCCATGATTTTTCGCGGGAATGATGGACCAACATCAACTTTTTCTCCTTTTATTCTAACATGGTGAGCCCTTATTTTACGGGTTGAGCTTCTCATGTCCACTTTTTAATATGAGACAATTTAAGGGCCATATATCACGATTTCGGTTTCGATAAATAAAATTATTTATTTTGTAAAATTTTAAATATATATTATTTATGAAAAAGATTAATTCAATTTGATTATTATAATTTTTTATTTTAGTATGTTTGTCTCTAAAAAAATAGATGTTATATTTTTAAAAATATATTTATTATTTATTTTTTTAAAAATAAATATGATAAAATGAAAATGTTAGGATTATCGGATAGGACTAAATTTTTTTAAAATAAATAATGTGGATCATCGAAATAGGATCTGTGGTGAGTTCTCTCAATGTTGAAATATAAATTTGAAATAAACCTAACCCTTTATTTATTTATTTTAAATTGATGAGGCTTTTTATTAATCATATTTGACCCTATTTGATCAAAACATAATTGAAAAATAGTCTCATTTATATTCACACTATCATATCTAGATTGGAGGATGTTGCTCATGCCTATAAAACTCCACTATTTTAAGTCTTATTTTAATAATTTGAATTGTTCATTTTGATAAATTAAATAACAACCTTTAAAACTGAATAACTCTGAAGGAGCACCCATCTACAATATACACAAGGTGCCTCATACATATCCTAAAATCAACATGCTAGTACCTCAATAAGAGATAAGGGCCTTGACTCTTCCGTTCCAAATGTGGGTCTTTCTTATTTGTTTGATGTTTTGATTGTTAGTTTGTGATAATATATTATTCATTTTTTTTATTTACATAATTGGAATGTCTAACTTGATACAGGTTTTGTGATATTTATAAATTATTTCTAACTTATTAAAAATATAAAAATTAATTAAAAAAGAAAACATAGATAGGCTAAAGAGAAGGCAACAAAATGGAGGGCCCAAAGGCTGGCTTTTTAAATTGAGACGGCAGTGGAAATGTAAACTGGTGGATAACACGTAGCTTTCATCAATTAAGGCCCCGTTTGGGAAGGTGGGTTGTTTTAGTCACAAAAGATAAAATAGATTATTTAATCATAATAAATAAAATATTATATCTAACTCATAATCATTACACTATTTTCTCACTAAAAAAAATTTTAAAAATCAAAAAATCATTCTCAAACCAAACTTTTTAGCCCATATTAAAATAGTCAAAAAAATTAAAAAATTAAAAAGTCAACCCACTACTCAAAGTGCTTCATAATTAATTAATTATTTTAATTTTTGACAAGTATAGTGGTACATAATTTAACTATATTCTATTATACAAACACTTCTCTTAAAAACATTTGATAATTAAATTATTTCACATTCGTTAAACATTTGAGACCAAATTACAAGCAACAACATATAAAGATAAAGAGAATTATTATTAATCGAAATTTGATCAATATAAAAATAAAAAAAAAAAAAAAAAAAGAGGTTCGTTATTCATGAAACTATGTCAAATACTTGACAATTCAGATAACACTATAGCTATAGTTCCATAGTCACAACTAAAATTTTCTCGACAATTGCATAAATTTCACCAAAAAAAGCTATACTTTTTTCCTTGGAAACTTTGAGAATCTTACCATAAAGTCCACCAAAAAGACACCAACCCCACAATTCCACAACCGATCAACAGTGCCAAATCCACGGCGAAACTCCGGCCAGCACCGCCGTAATATGTGTCGATCGGATATAAATTCCCTGGTGGACCGGTGATGTAAATGAACTGCGATGGTGGCGGTGGAGGGCAGTTCTTCTGTTTCTTGGGTGGCGGTGGTGGTGGCAGAGGCGGTGACGGTGGCGGTGGCGGAGGGCTTTGGTTACATGGGTTGTTGCAGGCGGGGCAAGAGCCGCACTTGATGCCTGAATCGGGCGATGTGGGGACCGTGGTGTCATCGAGCTTCCTAGTAATCAAACAGTTGATCGGAGTTGTGATTGTTGTGATCATGAAAAACATCATAACAAGATTCATGGGATTGAATTTGTGGGTTGTTATTGACATTTTGAGCTTTGTGGAAAGAATTTTGATCGGCTAGGTTTTGATATTGTTGGGTGCTATGTGGGTGTGTCTGATATTGCTTTGATGTGGTGGTGACTTTGAACTGAAGAGAGAGAGAGAGAGAGAGAGAGAGAGAGAGAGTCTGATATTGTTTTGATGTGGTGGTGACTTTGGAGAGAGAGAGAGAGAGAGAGAGAGAGAGGAAAGGGTGGTCCTTGTCCTTAAGAGCGGTTTGCTTACGTTATTTGGGTGCATGCGGATGCTGTCCATCTTAAAAATTATTTTTTTTTATTTTTAGGAACAATGTTTCATGTCTTAGAAATGATTTGCATTAGAAATGATTTGCAAATAAAATTTTTGTACAAAAAAATTTATCAAAATGATATGTGAATGACAATTTTAAAATAACAAGTGACTAACCTATGTCTTTTAGTGAGTGTTTGGAAAGTGAGTTTTTATGTAAGTTTTTTTAGTTGTAGAATATTATTGGATAAAAAATTTTTAGTGTTTGGGAAGATAGTTGAGTTTTTTTGTGGTTGGATGTGATGTTTGTGAGAGAAAAAGTGAAATGATTATGGGGTTAGATGTGATATTTTGTTTAAATATATTTTTTTTTGATTTTGCAAAACTTTTGTCTTTTAGTAAAAAAAATGAGAAAAAAATTTGAAAACCAAATTCCCAAACACCACCTTAGTTTAAAATGAATGAATATTTATTTGACATATAAGTTTCTATAGAATTTATGTATAGTTATATATATAATATATATAATAAAATATATAGGGCAAATTATTGACCTCCCTAGAAGTATGAAACAAATACAAGTGGCTCATATATATATATATATATATATGTATATTGATTTCTCTTTTAATAAGTGTATCATGAAATGGGTCAAGTCCAAACCTTGAGCCAGTCTAATCCACTAAAGCCCGAATCCAAGTGGGCTGGATGAGTATATGGGTAAACCAATTAAGCTCAATTTCATGATCAACAATCCACCCAAGTCCTCAAGCACTTGGGTCCAACTTGCAGAGGAAAGGCTAGTCTGGCCACGGCGCTGGGCTGGGCTGGGCTGGGCCGAGCTGTGAGACTGAATCTAAGGGTCGAACAGAAAATAGGTCGAGCCAATACAAAGATATCCGAATGGATTAGCTCATCTCCATGAATGATCCTGTAAAAGGCCGAGACAGGGCATAATGATGCCGAGCTGAGGTATATCGATAACGAACTAAGGAAACCTAGCAAGGAAACGTGGAAACTGTGAACGTGTGCATGTGCATGTCGCTACCTAGCTGGTCCCCTACACTTAAAATCACAGAAGCCGTTGAGCCAAAGGAATGTGGTTTGTTATCAGCATGATCACAATGTGTATATGCATTCAATAGACAACCAGGTGGTCCCCCATTGCGAGCAATACTCAAAGGACACCTGGCAGCATCCAAGCTCCGTGAACCCACCTTGAGAAGCAAGCAAGGAACAACATATATATACTACATGAACTTCACATTGAAGGTAACTAAATAGAACTGAACCATTCAAAACAGAAATCACACATAGAGATAAAAAAAACCTTGTACTTCTTCTCTAATCACTAATTTCCACACTGGAGGGGTTATCCGGCCAACCTTGGCCGGGCAGCTCATACGGTGTTTCTTGTGGCAGGAACCTCAGTCCTTGGATAGTCCAACTGAGTGCGAAGCCTCGATCCACTTTCATCTAGTGCGGAATCCGGTACGCACAATTGGTGCGGTGAACGTGGATCACTTCATCTCTGAGCTCTGCACTCAGTTTCGACGATGGGTATTGAGGACATTCCGCTGTTAACACATACTCCGCAGATGGAGAAAACAAAGGACAAAGGTTTGGCACTCCCAACAGTCCCGGAGGAACAAGCTGGAAACAATAATCGAACCCCTGAATCCGTCGAGCACTGATTACCCTTTGCTGGAGGCTCCTCTCATCACTTTCTTCTGGAAAAGGATTATAGAGACCGCATCATAGACTCCATAGGGATGGAGATACAAGAGTTGAAAGCCCAACTTAAGAAGGTGCTGGACGATCCAACAGAAAAGAAGACGGAAGCGGAGCCCTCTCGTTGACGGAGGAGCTTATCCAGAGAGCCACCAGTGAAGAAGTTCCCTAGGAATGAATCTGGACAACAAAGCCAGCCTATCCCAGTACAGAGTGAGGCGGTAAGCAGTCACACCCGTGGGTCACGCCGGAAAAGGGCCAAGAGGCTGAAGACCGTTAGTCAATAGACTGAATACCCTCCTCAGGACCTTCGTACTTGGTTGATTGGCAATAGGCAGAATTAACAACATCGGGATCATCTGGACGGTACTGTTCACCAGAGGGAACACCAAGCATTGGATAGGCTCGTCTCTTCGCCATTCTCCCAGGAGATCGAGACCATAAGACCTCCAAAGAAATTCACCTCACCAAAGTTCACTTCATACGACGGGAAGTCAGACCCGCTGACACATATTAGCCACTATAGACAAATGATGTCTCTTTGGAGCTGAGATGAGGCACTGATGTGTAAAGTCTTCCCATCCAGCCTGGGAGAAATCGGACTTCGATGGTTCAATCGTCTCCCCGCTGGATCAATCCATGGCTGGAAACAGCTCTCCGAAGAGTTCCTAGCCAGGTTCGTCTCCAACATTAAGATCCCGAAGGAGCCGGATACATTGTTCGGCCTTCAAAAGGAGTAGAAGGAAACGCTGCGCAATTATGCGAGGAGGTACTGGGAAGAATACAATGACCTGGAGAAAAATGTGTGCAGCGAGCAGATGGCCGTTATGTCTGTCAAACATGGTCTAAGCCCGGAAAGTAAGCTGAGACAATCACTTACCAAGCACCCGGCCATAGCTTTGAAAGATTTGCGTACCAGGATTGAGCAGTACGCTCACCTCGAAGACGATCAGATCCCCACTGAGGAAGCGTCTGCAGAACAAACAGCTTGGCACAAGAAGAGATCAGACCGGGGAGAACACCGAGGGATTGCAGTGAATGAAGTGGATAAGTTCAAATCCCACGAAGCCGTCGTGACGGTGTTCAAAGAGTTGATTTATCGAATCCTGGAAAAGATCAAAAGAAAGCCCTTCTTTGTTTGGCCACCGAAAATGTTGGGAGATTTGGCTCGACGCAATCAGAAGCTTAGATGCACTTACCATCAAGACAGGGGGCACATGACCCAGAACTGCAGAGCACTGTAGCAACACTTGAAAGACTTGGTAGCAGCTGGGCATCTTGGAGATTACATAGATAAGGATAAAGAAGCGACCGAACCAGGGAACCCGCTGCCAGAATCGAATATTGAGCATCCACCTCGGCTGATAATAAATGTGATACACGGGACAGCGACTCAGGAGTCTGAGGAGGCACTGAATAAAGAGATTGTTAAGGCTGTGCAAATTCGGCAGGTCATGTCAAGGAGCTCAGATCGAAAAAAGGTACGCATGAAGACCTAAATTTCCTTCAGCTGCTTTCATTTACTAGCAAAGATTTAGAGGGCATACAGCACCCACATACATACGCATTGATTATAACTGTGGGAATTGGGAAATGATTTGATATAAAACGAGTCTTGGTAGATTAAGGTAGTGCAGCAGACATATTGTATTATGATTTGTTCAGAAAGCTTGGTCTCTCCGAGCAGCACCTCACCCCAACGGTAGCCCCGTTAGTCGGTTTCAATTCACAACCAGAATGGTCGCTTGGCAAAGTAGTGTTGCTAGTCGTAGCTGGAATAAAAACCCTTCAGATAGAGTTCTTGGTCATTAATACACCATCCCCTTACAACGCCATACTTGGCTGTCCGTGGATTCATCAAATAGAGGCAGTCCCTTCAACCTATCACCAGCTCATCCATTTCCCAACGGAACACGGAGTAGAGCAGATTTCAAGGGATCAAGTTGTGGCCAAACATTGCTTCATGGTAGCATTAAAGGCAAAACAGCTCTGCAATCGGGTACAGACGGTAGAAATGGCCGAACAGCCAGTCCTGGAAGATGTAAGGGGAGCTCTAGAGGAAAAAATAGTAGAGGATTTGGAGAGAGTCCTAGTAAAAAAGGATGACTCGAAAAAGTACTTCCTTATCGGTACCTTGCTAGGCGCTGATGAGAAACTTTAGCTGCTGGAACTGCTGAGAGAAAATATAGAGGTATTCGCATGGTCAGCATATGATACCCCAGGGTTGGACCTAGAATTTGCTTGCCACAAGCTCAACATCAACCCTTCAACTCGGCCCATTGTGCAAAAAAGTCGGAGATCCTCAGTTGAGCACACCGAAGCAATGATTGCAGAAGTCGAAAAACTCCTGCCTTCAGAAGCAATTAGAGAAGTTCAATACCCGCAATGGCTATCCAACACGGTTGTAGTCAGGAAGAAGAACGAAAAGTGGAGAGTTTGTGTTAATTTCACTTGCTTGAACAAAGCCTGCCCTATAGACAGTTTTCCGCTGCCTCGCATTGATCAACTAGTAGACTCAACAGTAGGGCATGAGCGCATGAGCTTTCTGGACGCTTATAACGACTATTATCAAATACCACTGTTCGGTCCGGATCAAGAAAAGACAGCGTTTATCACTCCAAGGGGAACTTACTGCTACAAAGTAATGCCATTCGGCCTCAAGAACGCCGGGGCAACTTACCAGTGAATAATTACCCGGATGTTCAAGGACCAATTGGAAAAAATCATGGAAGCATATATAGACGATATAGTAGTAAAAAACAGGCTCGTTACAAACCATCTCAAGGACTTGAGAGAGGTTTTTGGCATCTTGCAAAACCACCAGCTTCGCCTCAATGCCTCGAAATGCACTTTCGAGGTAGGAACAGGGAAGTTCTTGGGATGTATGGTCACTCATAGAGGAATTGAAGCGAATCTGGATCAGATCAGAGCAATACGAGATCTTGAAGTACCAACAAAGGCTAAGGAGCTGCAGAAGCTGGCCGAAATGGCGGCCGCACTGAATCGGTTTATTAGCAAATCCTCGGATTGAATGAAGCCTTTTTTCCAGCTTCTCAGGAAAAAGGCAGCATTTGAATGGAATAACGAATGCACCGAAGCATTATAAAGCCTCAAAAAATACCTCAAGACACCTCCTCACCTGTAACAAGGAGAGGAGTCAGACTCTATCTAGCAGTCTCAGATCATGCCGTAAGCGCAGTATTAATTCGAGAAGTTGACAAGGAACAGAGGCCTGTCTATTATGTCAACAAGACTTTACTAGATGCTGAGACACGGTATCTACCGTTGGAAAAGTTTGCATACGCGCTGCTTATCGCCTCAAGAAAGCTACAACATTACTTCCAGGGGCTTACCATTAATGTCCTCACTGAATTTCCTCTCAGTTCTGTATTTAGCCGAGCCGATTTCTCTGGCAGAACAGCAAAGTGGGCGGTAGAACTTGGTGAGTTTGACATTCGGTATCAACCCAAGACAGCGATCAAGGCCTAGGTCTTAGCGAATTTTGTTACAGAATTTGCTCCAACCCAGAGTACCGAACCAGGGGATCCAAGTTCGACACAAACGCCTTGCACTACCGAACAAGGAAAACCCTGCTCTTTGGAGGCTTGGAAACTCTTTATTGGAAACATCTGGTAGCTCTATGTTGACGGGTCGTCCAATAACCGAGGCTCGGGGGCAGGAGTAATACTTATCTCACCAGAAGGATTTATCTGGGAACAGGCTCAAAGCTCGGTTGGAAGGCTTCAACAACGAGGCCGGTAGCACGGCGTTATTGGTCGGCTTACATAGCAAATAACACTTCAAAGCAGCTTCTTGTTTTCAGCGATGCACAGCTAGTGGTAAACCAGCTTTCTGGGATCTATGAAACACGAGATGAAAGAATGGCTATGTATGTAGGCAAGGCCAAGGACCTACTCAAAAAATTTCAAACCATACGGGTGGAACGAATCAGTCGGGACAAAAATAGGCACGCTGATGCCCTAGCATGCCTCGGCCACAAGAATACAAAGGATGGCAGAAAAGTTTGGGTCGAGTTTGTACCAGAACCAAGTATTGCATCTCCAGTCCTCTGCAACGACTTGGAGCAAGCTGGATGGATCCGATATTTGCTTTTCTGAAATCTAGTACACTCCCCGCAGACAAAAAGAAAGCCAACAAAGTCAGACACAAGTCAGTTCGGTTCTGGATCTCACCATCTGGGAAGCTTTACAGACGCTCCTATCTTGGCCCCTACCTTCTATGTGTACATCCAAATCTCGTCGAAAATGTTCTCTACGAAATTCACGATGAGATTTGTGGATGCCACGTTGGTGGAAGGTCACTGGCACACCGAGCCCTCACTCACGGGTACTGGTGGCCACGGATGCAACAAGATGCTCAGTAGTACGTACAGAAGTGTGATAAATGCCAGAGGTTTGCTCCATTCATTCATCAGCCAGCCAAAACTCTCACTCCTCTCACCAGCCCATGGCCTTTTGCCCAATGGGGCCTGGATATTGTCGGACCATTGGCGCGAGGCACTGGGAACAGGCGATTTTTCATCACAGTAACCGACTATTTTATTAAGTGGGTCGAAGTCGAGGCATTGGCAAATATCAAAGAAGCAGATACAAAGCAGTTTGTTATGAGAAATGTGGTGGTGCGTTTAAGATCCCGCGGTAATCGATTATGGATAATGGAACACAGTTTGATGGAAAGATCTTCAGAAAGTTTTGTGTCGACCTCAGGATTGAGTACAGGAACTCTTCTCTAGGGTACTCGCAAAGCAATGGACAGGCAGAGGCGTCAAACAAAACCATCATCAACGGAGTCAAGAAACGGCTTGAGTATGCCAAAGGGAAATGGGTTGAAGAGTTACCCCACATGCTATGGGCATACCGAACCACAGCACAGCGCTCAACGGGGGAAACACCTTACTCCCTAACTTATGGAATGGAGGCCGTCATCCCACTCGAAGTCAGTCTCCCAACCCTTCGATCTGAACTGTTTGAGAACACCAGTAATAAGGAAGTTATTGCACAAGCACCATATATGGCAGAGGGCCGAAGAGAGGCAGCGCTGATCAGACTTATTGCGTATCAGCAGCAGCTCATCAAGAGTTACACCAAAAGGTTTTCCCAAGGCAATTTATTCCAGGAGAACTGGTCTTAAGGAAAGTTATGGATCACAAAAGGGTGCTTGGCGAGGGCAAACTTGGGCCAAACTGGGAAAATCCCTACAGAGTTACAATCGTTGTTGGAAATGGAGCCTACTACCTCGAGGATCTGAGTGGCAGAGCTATACCTCGGCCCTGGAACGTAGCAAATCTCAAGAAATACTATCAATAAGATGGTCCTACTTTCTTTATTAGATTGTAAAGGCACTTTTCTCAAATTTATCAAATTCAGGTAATTAGCTTTGATGTTTATCAAACGGAATTAGCTTTGGTTCTTACCAAATAGAATTAGCTTTGATGTTTATCAAACGGAATTAGCTTTGGTTCTTACCAAACGGAAATAGCTTTGATGTTTATCAAACGGAATTAGCTTTGGTTCCCACCAAACAGAATTAACTTTGGTCTTAACCCAAATGGACTTAGTTTCAAAACGACTGGACGGAATTTAAATTTGGTTAGCACTCAAACATGCTAAGTGGAATCGCTTGGTGGAATAATGTTTGGCAACTAAATTGGATTTTAGCCAAGTGGAATTGCTTGGTGGAAACCACACTAACATATCTTAAGTAAACATCTTTGCATTTACAAAACCTCTTAAGTATCAATGCGTCAACAATTCAGTATCGACTCAAACAAACTGCGTTGGAATAAGCATGACCAGGTTCTATCAGGAGCAAGTTTCCAGCATTAGTCTTACTCAACTCCAATTGGGGGCAAACAGTCATTTTTTTTTTAAAACCAAGCTGGACCTGAGCAAGACACCTTTTCATGCCTTCATCGCATTCAAATGCACCTATACTATCTAAGTTGAAACAGACTCAAGCAGCTCTACACAAGGGCACAATCTTCAGTACCGATCTTACTTAGCTCTAGGTGAGGGCAAACAATTGTTTTCTTTCAAAACCAACCTGGACCTAAGTAAGACCCACTTATGAACTCAAGCACAGCCATACCCCATATCCGTTAGCCATACCGAGCACCAGTTCAGCCCCGAGGTCCCAACAGTGCTTGGCCAGGGGCAAACAGTATAATGCCACACCGAGCATCAGTTCGGCCCCGAGGCCTCAATAATGCTCGGCCGGGGACCAGTAGTATAGAATTAGACAGAGCATTCATTTAAAAGCAGTACAGAACCAGACCGAGCATCTATTTGGCTCCGAGGTCCCAACAGTGCTCGGTTGAGGGCAGGCAGTATAAAAAACATTTTAACATAGAAGCCAAACAGTATCAGATTGCAAGTTCAAAAAGAAAATTCCATCATCCAATGAAAGACACAAATGGCCTCACAACTAGCAGCAAAGAAAAGAAAAGAAAAAAGAAAAATTGTCTTGACAAGTGCGGAAAGAAAGCTCATCTGGGAGACTGAGCCACAGTACATCAAAGCAAAAAAGTTCAAATTCTTTCAACATCAATTTTCATCAACAGTGGGTAACTCAGGAGCAGCATCAGCAATTTTGTCCAGGCCATCTGTGAGAGGAAAAGTAGATGAAGCTCCAACTTCCAGAGAAGTAGAAGCCTCCTTACCCATATCTCCCGTGGCTTCAGTCTCAGGGGTTTCAATCTCTTCAACATCTACTGTTTCAGCGGCAACATTCCTGTCCTAGGTCTTGCCTGTAGAATCATCTTCTGGAGAAACTTCGGCTGGAAGGACAGCAAGGGTGGAAACAGTCTTCGAACCCAAGGATCTCAAAGGAACGGTACATCCTGAAACAGCGAAGAGCCTTCAAGAACCAGCGCAGCAGTCAAGGCACTCGTCCAACCCTTCACGAAGAGCTTATCTCGCAGCACTAGCACCTCTTCCTTATAGGCGGCCCCAGCTTTATCCCAACCCTGTTGCCAGTGTTTGGCTTCCAACGTGGAATGCTCGGCAGCTATCACGGTAATAACGGCCTCCAGTTCGGCCACATTTCCCTCGAGTTGAGCTTGTGTCCCGATAGCAGCCTCCTTTGATTTTTTAGCTGAAGCGACAATCTTTTTTAAACGAAATGCTTCCTCCGCTAGTCAAGGCCCTTTCTCTGTCCCCAAGCTTACCGTTAGTCTTTCAGCGTTCATTGCGGGCTCCAACATGACCCTTTCTAGCTCTTCAGCATGAGTAATAGACAGATGCATTCTTTGGATACACTATAAAGGACAACGAAGAATTAAGAAAAAAATGAGGCAGCAACACAAGAATAAAGACAAGTAAAACGAGGAAACACTTACAGCAGTCATCATCTGCAGGGTCCCTTTCAGAATAGGAATATCATGGGGCCCATTGTGGTCGGCCATATCAACCGGCATCAACAAAAACTTAGTCAAATCAAAGGCAAAATCTTGTGAAGCGAATCAAGGCGGAAATGGGCCTGTCCTCATGCAATATTGGCGGCTCTCATTTCTCAAAAACATCATCATCATCATCCTCAACAGATCCTCGAACCACCGCTTCTCCACCACCGCTTCTTCTCTTTTTTTTACGGCAAGCCGAAGTTGAGGGCTCGGCAGCAGCCGCAGGGGTCCTAGAAGCTCCAACCTCCATCTTCACCTCCATGAGGCTCTTTACCTCGGTCTTCTCCAGAGGGGTTTGCAAAGCATCAGAGGCTCCGAAGGTCTCGGCCTCTAAATCCACCAACACCCTTCTCTTCGCCACAGACCTGCTTCTTGTGAAACTAAGGGCAAGGGAGGGCGCTCTCTCAGAAAGTGCACCTTGACTCCTACGATGGCTCGTGACCAGAGGAGTGAGAGACGTGTCGGTCTCGGTATCAGAGTCTAGAAGGGCAGCAGCGAGCCTTGCCTTCTTTAGAATAATGGAGCGGTAAGTAGACTGATAATCCAACAACTTGGGTGCAGATCTCTTTTTATACCTCAGGGCAGCTTTTATGGCCTCAACATTCTCTCGGTTCGACCTTCGTTGGAAACGAGAGGACTCTGCAAAAAAGGAAGTGACCCATTAGAGCAATATTCGAAATAGAGTAAGAAATACAAAAGTCATCAGAAGGAGAGGACCAAACTTGGGTAGCCATCTTTCTGGGGCATCCTCTCAGACTGAAACTCAGTTCCGGCAGGGAACTCCCAGTTTCCACCAACTTGTAAGAAATAGTCATTGTGTTTATCCAAATCAGGTAGCCTAGTAACCAAATGGCAATCAAATGAGCGAACACGCAAGTAATATGTGCTGTGGTCTTTGTTATGAGAAAGAGTATAACAACCTAAGATATCCCATATGTCAAGGTTCAAACCCAATCGTCTATTGAGGGCAGAGACACCGCAAACAACACGGAAAATGTTCACAGATACTTGCATTGGGGTTAACTGGACTTGATGCAGAAATCAGCGTACCAACGGGTCAAAAGAGAACCGAATCCCTCCCTCGACTACAGCCGTGATGGGAAAAGCAACGGTATTCCTCGTGCCCATACGCTTGGCGTCTACTTTTGCCAACGAGAGGGTAACGTCGTTGGGAATATTATAGTCTAGGCGGAACATAGCCATGGCCTCGGGAGTATCAACTAGTGAACAGAACTTCCCCATTTAATGAGCCTAAGCGGACAGAAGTAGGACTCAGAAAACAGAGTACGGAACACAAACAGCGAGTAGGTCAACACAAGATGATTAAGGCAAAAAAAGGATTCGCAAGAGAACTTACAGAGATTAGAACAGTGGTAGCAGAGCAAGATCAGCGGCGAAAAAGTCCGAGCAGGGCACCAATGAGACTAGGTCGGGGGAACGGGAAGAGTCCTTTCTCTCTCTTTGAAACTCTCTAGAGGAACGAAAAAGCAGATGAAGGGATTTGTATTGATAACCAGAGCATTAATTGCACTAGCCGGTGCACAGGTACACGGAGCACGACCTTCAGTATGGGATCGACGCACTATCTCTGCACACCAATCTCATATCGCCACGTGTCATTATGAAAGGATGCATGCAGGAATTGCGTGTTAGGATTGAACAGTCACCAAGGCCGAGTTGAAGAAAACCGAAACGACGTGACGCTTGGGAAGCAGAACAATAGCTCCCCCCAAGGGGAACCTTAGCGCGAGCTATAGGGCAAATGAAGGGGCTAAAAGTAAAATGGGTCAAGTCCAAACCTTAGGCCGGTTCAATCCACTGAAGCCCGAATCCAAGTGGGCTGGATGAGTATATTGGAAAACCAATTAAGCCCAATTTCATGATCAACAATCCACCCAAGTCCTCAAGCACTTGGGTCCAACCTGCAGAGAAAAGGCTAGTCTGGCCACGGCGCTGGGCTGGGCTGGGCCGAGCTGCGAAACTAAATCTAAGGACCGAACAGAAAATAGGCCGAGCCAATACAAAGATATCCGAATGGATCAGCTCATCTCCATGAATGATCCTGTAAAAGGCCGAGACATGGCATAATGATGCCGAGTTGAGGTATATCGATATCGAACTGAGGAAACCTAGCAAGGAAACGTGGAAACTGTGAACGTGTGCATGTGCAGGTCGCCACCTCAGCTGGTCCCCTACACCTAAAATCACGGAAGTCGTTGAGCCAAAGGAATGTGGTTTGTTATCAGCATGATCACAATGTGTATATGCATTCAATAGACAACCAGGTGGTCCCCCACTGCGAGTAATACTAAAAGGACACCTGACAGCATCCAAGCCCCATGAACCCACCTTGAGAAGCAAGCAAGGAACAACATATATATACTACATAAACTTCACATTGAAGGTAACTGAATAGAACTGAACCATTCAAAACAGAAATCACACATAGAGGTAAAAAAACCTTGTACTTCTTCTCCGATCACTAATTCCCATACCGGAGGGGTTATACAGCCAACCCCGGTCGGGCAGCTCTTACGGTGCTTCTTGTGGCAGGAACCTCAGTCCCTAGATAGTCCAACCGAATGCGGAGCCCCGATTCACTTTCATCTAGTACGGAATCCGGTACGCACAAATAAGAAGGGGCTAACCTATGTCTTTTAGTTTAAAATGAATGAATATTTATTTGACATATAAGTTTCTATAGAATTTATGTATATTTATTTATATATATATATATATATAATAATAAAATATATAGGGCAAATTATTGACCTCCGTGGAAGTATGAAACAAATTATTGACCTCCCTGGAAGTATGAAACAAATACAAGTGGCTCATATATATATATATATATTGATTTCTCTTTTAATAAAGTTAAAATTATTGAAGTTAATACAAATATTATGAAATTATAAAGATAAATAAAGAAAAATACATTTTAATATAAAAGATATTCATTCATATGAGTAACAAATAATTGATGAAAACGAAATTAAGTCACTTCTTAAGTATTATGTAAATTAAAATTTTAAGAAAACTCAATATAATTATATTAAAATTGTATGAGGGCCTTAGATGTATCCCTTTTAAAAAAATGGACTAATATGACTTATATTTTTAAGATTATTATTATATTATTATTTTGATATGAACTTTGTATAAAATTTCAATTTGTGGATTACTTTCTAATTTTGTCTCCAAAATAATAATATAAAAATGATGGACCATATCATCTAAATTAATAATTTTCAATTTAGAGTCCTATAAATACACTCCTTGAGATTTAATTAAAATATAAATTGTCCCCTGTAGTTTTGAAAATTACATTCCACCTTCTGAAATTTTTAATTTCATAACAAATCGTTCATTTTATTAATAAAGTATCAAGTCAATTAATAGTTTTTAATGATATTAGAAATATATTTCAATTATTAATTTAGACAAATTTTTTATTGTATAGGAGAACAATTATGAATTTTATTTTTTTAGTTAATTCTGTTAAGTAAAAAATTCTAATAAGGGGGTATTTGGAATTTGCTAAATCACAGGAATAATCAGACTTTAAGCAAATCTCAAGAGGTATATTTGTAATTTACCCATATATATATATATTAGGGTTAATTACACTAAGAATTAATTTAACTATTGTTAAGTATCAGTTTACCTCCTTTCATCTATGAACTTATTCAAATTGAGTCCAATTATAGAAATCATAAAAATATATAACACTTCTGAAGGTGGTTTATAAAGGGTGAAAGAGATATATTTCATAATTGAAAGGGTCAAAATTTATGAATTTATAAATAAGGAGCTAAGTTTATATTCAAAAATAATTAGGCGGTTTTGATGTAATTAACACTCTATTTTAAGAAAAACTGCATAATTTTTTGATCAAAGGTTGTTGCTTAACTAATAGGGATTTTAGTAGGCAAAAGTAGCGACGCGTGTAAGATGATTTTTTTATGATATTAGCTTAATGTAGAAGGCATCACATTCCATGGTGGATGGTCCATTGTCTGGGCCCCAGTTTGTTAAGATTTAAACCTTTGTGCTTGTAGAGTGTAAATAAAATATCATATCACTTAATATTATTTGTAGCCACACATGTATATATATATATGTATGTATAATAATGGTTAATTATATAATTATTACCACTACATTATTTTCTTTCATCAAGTTTTAGACCCTTCAACAAATAAATTATAGATTGACAGGGTTAGTTTAATTGGCTAGAATTTTTAACAAATAGATTATAAATCAATGGGACTAGTCTAATTGGTCAAAATTCTTACACTTCACTAGGGTCATAATTTAAACCTCTTCGCCTGAGTATATATTTTATTTTTATATTTTTTTATAATTAAGAGAGTTTTATTGTTTTGAAGTCGAGGGAATTAATTAATATTTCATAGTGAGTAATTAAACAATCCAGCAGTGATTTAGACCCCCTCAAGTTTCAACCCCCACCACCCCACACACGTGGCGGGTGGTGATTGGAGGAGAAGAAAAAAAAGAAAAAGAAAAAGAAAAAGAAAAAATGACCAATCAAAAAAAAAAAAAGGGGGTCAAAAGGGGTGGGAGGAAAGAGGGTCCCAATCTTTATTCTTAAATAATATAATGTATATGTTAGTTGTCACTGATAGTACTAACATGGCAATACACAAGTTGATCTTGGCTATATATATATATATATATATATATGTAAGATAAGAGCAATTCAAATGATTTAGGAATATCTTAAAAGTATAGTGTGCTTTTTGTACTAAAAAGTCCACTCCAAGCCTAATTTAAGCCAAAGAAAATGTTGGAATTGAACCTTGGCGTGTGAGCTACAACATTAGTTTAGCCATTGCTTTGATAGAAAAATGATCATCTTCCATTTTGTGGATACTTTGTTGGTCAAAATATACGTTGGCGTGTTGAATGCGAAATACTCTTAGTCCCCACCTAAAAGTTAGCTTGTAACAATTATAAATATGAATATGGACAACATGCATTATTGTAACACAATGAAAACTATATCTATTCTATTCTATTATATAGTAAAGAATAAAGTTGTTGGCACTTTTTTATCATAAAATTTTTATTTTCAGATTACTCTTTTGTATCTAACAATTTAAGTAGATGTTTTTTTTTTTTTTTTAATTATCAATTTAATTTGTAATTATCAATTTCAATCCACATAAATTTTAAGCACACTCATATAAATGTGCACGATATCAGAAATCTAATATGTATAATGTATATATGAGGGAATCATATACCTTGCAAAGATGACAAAGCTGCTATATTTGTTGAAAGGGAATTTTGGACAGCCTATGACATTAACGAAAAGTTCAACTTTCATATTAATTAGTGACCACATGGTGGCCTGCCTTTTTTTGATGGGGTTTCTATGTGTTAGGCACATGGTAGTCGCACAAGCCAAACTAGGGAAAAGATGAATCAAAACTTAATTGGTATGGTCGGCTCGGACCCTATAAAACTTCCATATATACCATTTTGTATGTTTACTCTTGTACGGGAAAGAATTTCACCTTCTCGTATAATCCTGTTGATCAAGTCTGCGTTCCTCAATACGTCGTCGTTCCGCCACCTGAAAACACAAACGTGAGCTGGCCGGCGGGTATGTGCCGGAAACCTCTCCGATGCCTAAGTCAGTAAGCAAGACAAGAAGGCCAAAGCTCAATGTATACAGGGAGCAAAATTGTATTACCTCTCCAAAGGTGTTATTGATGAGCTTATATAGATTTCACGTGGCACAATCTTGATAGGATTCTTACTCCTCCAAGTGTAAAGTCCTTCTAGGATTACTCCTCCTTGCATAGAGTCCTCCTAGAACTCATACTCTTGGAAGATAATGCTTATCCTCCAACACCCTCCTCACTGCTTAAACCAAGTGAGATGGTCCCTCTACAGCCGAACTCCCACTGATCGGAGTAACAACCAGTTCGGTCCTTACTTCTATCCCTTACCTCGGCGTACCCATGCTAAGGCCGAGCTAAACACAAGGGAATCAAGCTGAAAGACATTCTGAGTCAAAGTTCACCTCGGTTTAACACATGTTACGACCGAAGTAACCAAGCATCTACAAATGTCATATTAGTTCGGCTCTCCATTTCTTCACTTCTACTCCGGGCTCGTATGTCAAGACCGGACTAAGAAGAAACCGAGCTACACCACTCAAGCCGGTAAACCGGACTACCGCAACACTCCGGCCGACGTACAAGCTACCCTTTCACTTGGGCTTACTTCGGCCCAACCACCAGCTCGGCCCAATTCAGTATAAATTGCCCTCTCAACTCTTTTTTTCAAAAATAAATAAATAAATAAATAAAAGAGGCTACCATGGTTAATTAGGATCAATGAATTAGGGGATCCTGTGTTCAGATCCCTTCCAATGGTTGATTGGAAAAGTTTGTGTGCATCCATCATTTTTTCAAAAATTATTATTAATAATAAGAAAAAAAAAATATTTCTAGACATTATAACTAGAATCAACAAACTGCCTACTGGAAAATACTTACGACCTCAAAAGATAACTTCTAAATACTTTCAATGACATGGCGTGTTGTGTATCAATTAACCACAACTCAACTCTTATCATGTTATTGTGAGTAATTTAGATATAATATTAATATAAAAAAATCTGACATTACTTTTGGATTTTTGAGAGGCCATTGAGAGTCGGATTTGGAATGCCTGCTGTGCGGCCTTATAAGCTTATTTCGGGATTTATTTTGATAATTTAAACTATTCATATTTTAAAATATATTAAGTAGAACATATCTTTAAAAAATTAAATTAATCGGATATCATTAACCCTTTCATCTACTCACAATTGTATCTTTAAAAATAAATGACATTGTGATTTAAAGTATTAAAATGAATACAAATGTGAGTGAATGAAAGGGTTAACAATATCCGATTAACTTAATTTTTTATAAGTAAATTCTACTCGATATACTCTAAAATATGAATGGTTCGGATTATTAAAACGAATCCGAAAATAATCTCATAAAACTGCACAGCAGTGCCTGCTATGATGGGTGCACAACGGGCACCCCAACTCCCATAGAGTCGTTCTAATTGCAATGAACCTTTGAGATTGTGTAGCATATTGATAAATTGTAATAGACGCATCAATAGCCTGTTTGATGGAGTTTTTTTTAAATTAAAAGTTAATAATAAGAAAATAGAAGTTAAAGCACTCCTATCCCAGTTTTTAAATAATTAATTTTTTTCAGTTTGTTTAAACTATTTCTACCTAATAAACTATAAGTAAAAGCTATACCAAATAATCTGATACAAATTTTTAAATTAAAATAAGGTATAATCACTCCAAAAGCTACAACAAATAGTTCCAATGTCTCATGCCGCACATGGTCTAATTAGGTAGACTTTTGAATGGCCTCATTTTGTATGCAATAGCTTTAGCTTAAAAGTTAAAAAATTATTAAAAAAATTAAAAAATCTATAACTTATACCAAAAGTTAAAGATTTTATTTTCTTTACTTTTTATATATATATTTTTTTATAAAAAATCAAAAAATAATTTCAAACATATTAATTTTTTTATCTCATATTTTAATTAAAAAATAAAAAAATTATTAAAATAATATATTTCTAAACGAGATAAGAGGAAAATAAAATTTTATCCACGTCTTAGGATGAAGCAAAAATCATTGGAGACGCATGCAACAAAAGTATCCTAAAGTTTCGTTTAAATATGAGATGATACAATGATTAAATCATCGAACCTTGCTAAATACCCCCAGTGGTGTACCTTGGTGAGCTATGCTGGTTTTTCGGCCAATCCTGTGCCTCCACCTCACTGGGGGTCACCCCAGCTGGGTGTAGGAGGCATTTTCGTAAATCATCCATGCTTCTTGTTTTTCAATTTTAAAATATAATAATTTGTAGAAGGACTTAAAAATAAATATGGTGAATAGACTAATGGTCACTTGATCAAAGCGACTAATGATTGACTATTAATCCAAAAGAAGGAAGCAACAGGAGTTTTTTTTCTTTTCCAAAAACTCTGTACCAAAATCAATATTGTCGTACGGAGGCTGTGATGTTCCTTCATCGGGGAGTAGTTTTGGATGGTTAGACTCAAATCCCCTCCCAATTGGCGGTGCGGGGAATCGAACCGTAGTCCTTCCTACCAAGTCAAGCTCCAATCGCCACTTGACCACCAACCAATTGGTGAAAAAAAAAAAAAAAAAAAAAAAAAAGAATTTTTTTTTTTCAATTCAAAAAATAAAAAAAATTCAATATTGTCGTTATCTCAATTGGACTCCTTTACCAATTTATATAAGATTCCACCGCATAAAATTGACACGTATGGTCATACATACACAGCTCATCTTTTCCCCAATTTACGAAAAATTATTAGTTACTTGTGAGACGTCAATTGTTATATTTTTCTATTATTTTTTCACGTTTCAAGATAAAATTAGAAATCATATTCTCTTTATCAATCACGACCATATTTGACAAGAGAAAAAAATCACAAAAAAATCAAAAAGTTAACAAATTTAATTTCAATAGCAAAAGCTCGCATTATACAAATCGATTAATTATTATTTTTTTTCTCATAATTATATATTAAACTAAAAAATTCTTCTTATCTATAAAAATAAAAAAAATTTAAAACTAAAAAGTTGTTAAAAATGTCAAATTACCACCGACATTGAATAATCTCTCCCAATTCAAGTGGGGGGAGAGGCCATCATCTTGGACGCACCCCTCTCTTTGCATCATAAAGTCAGGTCTCCCCCATCACTGTTTCCAAGTAGTTTCCCTCCTACTCCACCTACTTGTCTAATAATTGCTTTTATTTTTCTTTGGAGTCCCACTTGTCATATAATTGAGATTAAAATTCAATCGTTTATTGTACTGTTATATATATATATATATAAATCTGATCCAATTAAATAGTTATCGATATCCAATTAACGTGATTGTTTACAGGAATATAGTACTCGATAAGGTCTACACATTAACGGTTTGAAATATCGAAACATGATCTAAAAATAGGCCCATGAGCCGGATTGGATGGTCTAGTCTTGATCTCAAACATGAGACATGTTGGATCCTTTTCTTATATAGTACGATTTTTATTTTTCCAATATTTCCGAATTTTCCTATCTGTTAGTAGTGAGAATTATGCATTTTCAATCTTGCACACTTCTCTTCACATATAGTATTTGTGGAGGGGAAAAATAATAATTTATTTGATTAATTCAATGTCATCTTCATGATATTATTACTTTAAAATAAATATTTTTTCAGTGCAAAGGAATCGAATAGAACAAAATCAAATAAGCAGTGGGGAGTTCTAGCAATTGAGAAAGGTAGTGTTGAACATTAATTAATGGATAAATCTACGAACTTAGATTTTTATATCATGAAAATGTACTATGAAAGATCATGTATAGTATAGATTCAATTGTTGTATGGTGAATCTTGTACATAGATTAAATTTAAACACATGTTAAGTTTTTCAAATAAAATTCTAAATAAATTTTTAAAATTTGTAGCTGTTAATTAATTTCTCCTTTATTCATTATATATGTATGTCGGTCAATTGTAGGCATTTGGACTTTTGACTAGTGCAATATTTGACAACTTGGGCCCTTGTGTGTGAACTGATTTGGAGGTTAGGTAGCAATGAAGCCCAAGATAGAAAAACAATTTGGCATCTTGAGGTTCATTTATTTTAAATCATTATTGTGACTCGTAATTTTTTTTTTCCAAATATTAAGAAGACTAAGGCCCTGTTTGTCAGCACTTATTTTCAGCTTTCAGCTTAATTTAAGCTGTTTTGATATGTTTGGTTTAGCTTATGCTTATAGCTTATAGCTTATAGCTATAAAGAAGTAGGAAATCTTAAATACGTGAAATTTATTTGGATATGCTTTGAGAATATTGGAAATCACTTGTGAAAGTTATAAGGTATAAAATTGTTTGGGTATAAGCCTCACACAAGGCCTAAATGGAGTGAAACCTATGTAGATGATCTGAAAGTACAAAGATAAATAAAGAAAAATATATAAAAAGGACGACGATATTATTTTTTTAATTCATATAATTAACAAAATTTTGATAAAAAGGGAATTAAGTGTTATGTAAAGTAAAACTTTAAGAGCCTAATGTAATTATAACAAATTTATAGGGTTTGTTTTGTTTTCTCCAAACCTCAAGGGGAGATTAATGTAATTTACTCTTCTTTTTTTTTTAAATATAAAACTTCTATTAGTGAGTAGAGATATGAAACGGCTTATTAAAAATTGTTTGAGACTGACTCATAAATAACCTAAGTTTAAACACATTTTAAAATTCTTAGTTATCGAGTCAAGTTTAAATAATTTACTACTTGACTCAACTCGATTATATATATTATAAAAAAAAACCAAGTTAATTAAGTACTACTTGTGGTTGCCTCAATTAAAACTCATTTGAAATTGACTAAAAAAAACATAAAAAAATCAAATTTAAACATATTTTAAAACTCACCTTGCTTGTTTTCACTTTTTAAAAAACACTTTTCAGAAAATTCTATTTTCTTATTTTCCGTATTTTTTTTTTGTTTTTACTGAATTTTTTTGATATTTTAAACAATTTTTTTACTTTTTGGACACACCTAGCATAAATACACCTAAAAAATAAAAAAAATTGTAAAAAAAATCTTTTAAAAATTCACTAAATACCAAAAATATATAAAAAAAAAATACAATAATTCAATATATTTTTTGTATTTTTATGTATTTATTAATTTTTAAAAATATTTTTTCACAAAATTTTTACTTTTTAGATACACCTTACTTAGATGTATCTAAGTAAGGTGTATCTAAAAAAAGTAAAAAAAAATGTTTAAAATTTAAAAATATTTACTAAAAACAAAAAAAATATGAAAACCAAAAAAGTCAATTTTCAAAAAACTTAATCCAGAAAAATTTTCAAGTCCAGCTTCAATATCTACTTGCTACTCAGCTGTTTTTGTGAGTAGTGGGGCATGAGGCCTTGCCGATCAATTCTGTTTGGCTCAACATAATTCTAGTCCAGTTTGGTATTGTGGCCTGGCCCATTTGGATAATATGCTTTGCTCATTTCTATGTCTTTATAGATAAATCATTTCAACACATAAATAAATTATATTCATTCAATAATTATAACCATATTAGACTATTTATTTTTAAAATCACAACTCACGTCTATTTTTTTAAAAAAATAAATATATTGAGATTATATGCTTATACTTATGAAATCAATTGACCATTTGTGAATAATTTTTATAGACAAGCCTATAAAATACATAAAGCAGATTATCAACACCGATCTCATCATTCATCAAATAGTGAATGATGATTCTATTTATAATATATTTTATCATTATTTTTCTAATCAATCAAATATGGGAATGAATATTTGAATAATTATTTTATTCCGTTTTAACGAACCAAACGCCTGTACACTAGCTTAGAGTTTAAGATTATTTTTTTTTTTGTAATGTCTTACCTAACTATTGGAGTATCTCTCTCTTATATAGCTTGATTCTTGTCTTTTTCGTATGCTCAGATGTCTCATAGCTTCACATATTCTTTATCTAAAAGTTAGTTACAACCTTGGCACAGACATGCGACGTGGGTTCGTAGATGTTCGCTTGCGCTTATACTGATCGATATCATATATGTGTGTCTGTCCGTTGATCAGTTCAGTCCGTTTTAATCTTATATTTTTAGAATTTGAAAATGTAATTTTAGCTTATAAGATTGGGCTGAGTTGATATTTTTAACCTGATTAATAAATGGGCTGAGTTTGAAAAATACATTTTTGACCGACCCCAGCCCGGTCTGACCCTCTACATATTTAATTTAATAAAATAATTAATTATGTAATATATTAAAAATATATATACCCATTTATTTGTATAATTTTTTAAATTTATTTTTTATTTGATGTTAATAATTTATTTATTAATAATGTAGGAAACTTATCATCGAAAACAATAATTAATGGTGATTCTAATTCTTTATAAAATGATAATGAAATAAAGGGAGAAGTTTGAAATTTAAACCATAGATTTTTTCTCTTTCTTTTAGTTTGATGTACTCTTAACAGTTTGGTTTTAAAAACTTTGAGTTCATAGAATTATAGGTGTGTTTGATTTAAAATACTTTATAATATTTTACTTAATATGCTATTGAATATTTAATTATTAATTGCTCGATAGGCCTTTGTTTATTTAAGAAAAAAATAATATATATTATAATGTTTATTTATTATTATTTTTTAATAACTTATATATATGATTCGATAAATGAATTTGAAAATTATAATTTATATTAAAACTGCGTTTGAAATGATTATATAAACCCAATATTTAAATCGCACAAGCTTAAATAAACACAAACTCTTACTAATAATGTGGATCCGACCCGAATCCGGCTGGTAACTGCCATCACAACTAACCTCACATATTAGCGTCAGGTCATCCAAATAATTATCCAATCCACAAATCGAGGGCAGCTTGTTATTGTTCTTGGGCTTATAGAGTTCATCACGGATTTTGTTTTGATAATTCAAATCGTTTAATATGTAAAGCTCGTTGAGTACTTAATCCTTATAAAAAATTACTTTGATCGAATATTGATAGCTACTTGATCGGATCAGATTTTTGTCAATAATTTATTTTAAAAATTATATTTACCATTGATAGAAATATGATCTGATCAAATAACTTTTGATATTTGATCAACGTGATTTTTTATGAAAATAAAGTACTTAACGAGTTCTACATATTAACGGTTCAAATTATCAAAACGGACCCATAATAAACCTTCACAGACTCAATAGTACACCCTAATCCGAATAGCCCCCATCAATGTTGTCTCCATCTCAAGGAAGTTGTGCTGTCATGGAAAAAGGTCAAGAATAACTTGGCTAATTGTGACGAGTTGAGATCCTCTCCGACTCTTTTCCTTTATCTCCCTATTTGCAATGATAAAAATACACTTTAAATTGATCCAACAATTCAGATTTGATTATTTCAAATAAAAAATAATAAACAAATTCAAATTTATTTTTCTTATCAAAAATTGAACCGTTAAATCAACTCAAGTTGCATCTCTACCCTTACAAATAAGTAAATAAAGAAAGAGTCTAAAGAAAAAATCTCAACTTAATTACGAACCGATGGTAATTTGTGAAAAAAAAAAAAACATAGATATCATTAAAAAAAAAGACAAAAACAAAACAAAACAAAGCTTTGAATACTCTGGAAAATCATACAACGTTAATTATAATTACTAAAGCAATCCAAATCATAATCAACAATTAAGGCCTCGTTTGGGAACAGGCTAATTTAGTAACTTTTTGGCTAATTGGCTAAAAAGGTTGGTAAGAAAAACCTGTATGTTTGGGCCAACTTTTTGGCTAATTACGAAACGACGTGCAAAAAGTAGAGAGAAAAGGGAATCTTTGACTTTTTGATATGGGTTGTTGGCTTTTTGGCTAAAAAGATAACTTTTTGACTAATTGACTATTTTAGCCTCTTGCCAAACGAGGCCTAAGAAAAAATATCAAATCAAAGAGAAATAGGTTGAAACAATAACATTAAAACTGAAAGCTCGTAACCAAAGCTACAACCATACTACAACTTTCAAAATTAAGGAATAAGTAATTGTTTGGCATGTTATTTTAACACATCATCTATCTTATTTGAGTTACAATCATCTTATTTAAATCACATTATTTCTTATTTAAATCACATCACCTTTCTATACTATTACTTCAAATCCAACTCATACTTCATATTTTTCCATAAAAAATTAAAAAATATATTAATTTACCACTTCCAAAACAACCCTAAATGATAAGTTACTATAAGTACGTGCACTTGATGGAAAAAACATTAGTTTGAAGTCACAGATCAGCCAAAAATGTAAGCAAAACATCAACAACTATCTCTGTGTCGCTCCCAACTATATGAATGGAGAACGGGCAATCCTGGTGGATGCACCACCCATACCCTTTTTAATTAATTTTTTCTTCTTTTTTAAGAAAGTAGCCAAATGTACAAACAACAAAATTCAAAGAACATGAAATCAATGATCAAATGAAATGAACCTTCTGTTCACCTTTGAAAAGATTGCCAATTATTCGAATGATCCAAATTTCAATAGCCCGGAATAAAAATTCCATAATCAGATTTGCAATTATTCATCACAGCCACCACTCACAAAAGCCCAAAATGCTGACAAATTTCCACAATGGGTGTAACCATCTCAACTGAACATTTACCATCTAAATCCAGAAACAAAAAGAAAAACTGGTCTTCTGTTCTGGTGACACCCTATGCCATTGCATGATGGATGATCAATCCTTTACATTGACAGATGGACAGGGTACTGTACTGACTGATTAATTACAAAAAATACTTTGTCCCGTACATCCCAAAACCCGACATTTGTAGATGTGAGCTGGTTCTGGTTGCAGACACTGCTGGATTTGCATCGCATCGAGCTTTCTTTGAACTACTTCCAGAGTCATCAAACTTCAACGGCGCACAACCCCAATGGAAAGACTCGTATGAAGAAGGCCACTGGCACTGAGGGGAACAAGACCAATTCGATGGGTGCTCAAAACCTTTGGCCATTTCCGTAAACATGCTCTGCAATTCTTCCATTGTGTAAATCTTGTCCTGTGCAAAGGCATCCATGAAAATACCTCAGTATTCTTGGTTGGTTATCTAAGATGTGCGACGACTTAAAAAACAAAAAAAAAAATCCAGGCACATCCACATCAAACTATCAGCTACCACAAATTGGGTAATTCTTAACCACCACCAATTTATTTTGGCCAATGCATACAATACAACACCACATCCACAAGCAAGGTGGTCACAGATGCGCAATCACAATAAAGCATCAGCCTAAATATAGAAACAAAAGCAGACAGAACAACGACAACAACCACAACAATAATAAGCAAGCCACTTTGTTCACTTCTTTTTCTTTTTGAATGATAGAGAACTCCAACCAACTCAGTCTGCCATCTAGCACTAGACTTTATTAATAAATTCTCGATACGTGCAATAAACTGTAAACCACAGGTGTATTGGGTATAGGTTACACCAGAGTGTTCTGAGCTTCTGAGAATGAAACAAGAGACCTCAATAATTAGCCATAATTATTTGATGCAACACTAATATCACTTTCTTCAACCCCTTAACTAATGGGTCACATGTGCAGATTCTCAACTGTGTTTCCTAAATTAAAATCATATTGATTGCATTCTCATTTTTATTGTGGTAAATACCCTTTCCTTAGAATTACTATCTTGACATTGATGAGTTGGGTCTTATTCCAGCTTCGCCTATGGCTCAGACTGTGCTGGAAAGAGTCCTTACCATGGCAAATTTAACTAAAAGGGAAGATTCAGTGTTTGTCTTATAAACCTCCCAAGTTGCATTAACAAGTACTCATTTTTCACAATTCAATTCTACATAATTAAGCCCATTTCTAAGAACTTTCATAGAGAAAACACTTGGGAAACATAATTAAATGGTAGGAAAAGAGAGATGATGCCAATAAGTATGGAAAACAGAGCAGGAAAAATACAAACAAAAAATAAAATAAAATGGGATTACCATCAAACATAGTAGTAATTTCAAAAGAAGACAATGATTAGACATACATTACACAAGTAAACTGAGTTAATCATGTTCATACCTCTCTCCTAACCTCAGCCATTAGAGACATCATTTCTTGCAGAAAATCAGAGAAGCCCTGAAATCAAATTAACAAATTGCCAGCAGCATTAAACTCCAAAAAGAACCATCAATCAAAAATCAGAAACATGTACAAAAGTATTAACACAACAAATTACACATGCAAACTTGCACCAATTTATGATGAAAGATATACACACCTCATCCTCTTCTTGAACAAAATCATATAATCCCGCGTCGTACATTGTTCTCTTCCTCTTATCCGACAATACTGCAGTTCCAATCAAACCAGTTAAAACCCATAAATTAAATTATTTTTTTATATTAAGAGAGAGAGAGAGAGAGAGAGAGAGAGAGAGAGAAGAAAAAACTACTCTATCTATTCTACCATATCATGTGAGCATTCAGGTTGGTCTGAACTGGCTATTTTTGTTACCAATTTTGCCCTCACAAATACGGGATTCGGTTTCATAAACTTGAGGGCAAATATGAAAATTTAAAATTTTGCATTAATTGACTACCCAACTCAAAAAACTGTTTCAGTTACAGATTTTAAATTCAATCAACCCATTTCTAGTTAGAAACAAATGAAGACCATGGTAAGCTGGATTAAAAAACAACATCAAGAATGTAATGCATTTTCTTACTATACATAATATTTGGTTAAACATGTGATAGACAGACCAATACATCAAAATGTCGATGTAGTAGTACTAACAAATAAACAAAATACATGATAAAAAATACTAAAAATATTGAAATTTGAAAGAAACCTGAATAAGCTTCTTGAATTTGTTGGAATTTGCGCTTGGCGTCACCCAAAAGAGAAGGGTTTCTTGTCCATTTATCAGGATGCCATTGCTGCACGAACCAATTCAATCATTACCACCACACAAATCCATTAAAAATCCAAAATTCCATAGAAAACTAAACATTAAAAAAGCAAATCCCAAAAAAACATAACATACCATAGCAAGCTTGCGATAGGCACGGCGAATCTCTTCGTCGGAGGAGTTGGCAGTGACGCCGAGGACACCGTAATATGAAGAAGAAGAAGTCCGACTCTGATCAGACTCCATCGTCGAAAGCTTCAAAGTGATTCAATCTCTATATCAATCTCTGAATTTACTATTCGCTTCTTGAGAATCTTTTATGAAGACGAATGAAAGTGAAATGGTTTCGGATGCATATTTATATTATATATCGAGAGAGTCGGTTTGGTTGAAGTGGGGTCCACTTTCAACAGAAGTTTGCTAAAAATATCTCAAAAGAAAGAAAAGGCCAATGAATGGGGTTCTATTTTGAGTGTTCGGGAATGTTCCGGAAGCTAGTTTTTGTATTTTTGTAGTTACTGGGAACTGACACGTGGGAGATAATGTTGACACGATATTTTTTTTTTGTTTGTTTGAAGGTTGAGACATTCGGGAGAATTCTCGCGCTTTTCAACAATCCCCCGATTTAGTACGAGGGTTGTTTTAAAATGTTTTTAAAATATATATATACTAGCGTATGCCTGTGTCTAAAGGCACGGTGTAAATAATATTAAGATTAAAATACAGTTATAAAAATATATTTAACAGACTGTACTTTACAATTCTAAACAAATCAAATATAAAAAAAAATTAAATATCAAATAATGCACACCAGCCAGTGCTCTGCAATTTAAAAGAAATTAAAATTAAAATGCCCACCAAATAGTACTACTGCTGCCAATCAAATTATAACTATCAAATTATAACTACATAAGAAAATTTTAACTGCTCATAATTTTTTGGCTTGGTAATTGACTGTCAACTGCTCATAATTTTTTGATGATACATTTTCCTTTTTATTTTCAACATGTGTACATGTAGAATAACCTTTAAAAGGAAAATCACTTTATAACTATTATTACATTTTTAGGAATCACCAAGTTGATGGTCCTCCAAAGTGAACATGAGGCCAAATATGATGTTTTCGTAATCCTGTTTCATGTGTCATACTGATTCAACATTACAGTTTCATGTATATATACAAACACACACACACACACACACACACACACAAGTCACTGTTGGAAACCTTATTCATATCCAAATGCATGTAATGTGAAGCAGAAAACCTTATATATATACAAACACATACACCATCTTTTGTTAAAAGCAGAAAACACAAACAGGAAAGACCCACCTAATTTGGAGCCAAGAGTCTTTACCTTAATGTGAAAACGTAATAAACAGAGTGATCTTTACCCTGACCATACATTTCAAGCAGCCAAACTTTATTAATAAATCAATCAAACTCTGCTAATTTGCTGCATAAAACCTTCAACCTTGCTAGCAAAAAAAAATTAATCAATTGAAGAGTCCAAGGAGCCTCACTGAAACATAAAATACAAAATGTCATATTAAAGTATTAAATTCGGATGAGATAAATTTGAACATACATATGAATATATATGTACATGTGGAAATTAGAAACGTCAAAAAAACAAAGCTCACATTAACTACAATCAGTAATAATACTGAAACAAAACACTCAAGTTGCCTCCACTCCTGAATACTTAATGTAGGCAGCATGAAATCTTTTCCACCCCATTCAACATGCAAAACTATACTCTTCTTAAATCTTTTCCACCCCATTCAACATGCAACACTACACTCCAATGTAATAAACTAAAAAAATTCCTTAGTATATTTTGTATAAGGATGGGTAAGAAATATGTTTTATTTTGCCCGTGCAATAAAAATAATTATACTAATATACTATCCATTTTATTTTTAGAGATATTAGAACCATTATACTATACACATTTTAATATACTATCCCATGTTAATATACTATCCATAGAACCATTATACTATACACATTTTAATTCTAATAAATCTAGAGAAATATCCATTTTAATAGAATTGTTATATTTTCAAATATTGAATTAATATTTCTCACCCATCCTTAATTATGTTTATCATCATTCAAACACACATAAAGCATGCAGAAGCAAAATGATAAGGGCACCTGTAGTTGAGGAAGATTCTGAAGGAATGTCAACAATCTCATACACCTCAATCGCATTGATTTGAGGGTAGAAGCTAATACTCTTCATTGTGATATTTAAGCTCTTGATTCCTTTCCTTGTAATGAACAGAGCACTCACTTCAGAGCTCTTCACAGTATAGTTTGATTGAACTACATCCCCATTAATCAGCATGTTGAATGAAGGGGACACAGGAAGAATCCCAGCAAAATAAAGGATAATGTAGTAGTCTCCTAGAGTGTCAAGAGGCAAATTATAAGTCAAGACCTCCTTCCGAGCCAAAACTCTTGCAGTTTGAAGAACAGCAGCTGGAGGAGTCTCCTCCAGACTTGACAAATTGAAGGTTCTTTGTATTTTGAACCCAGATGATACATGAAATGGCAAAAAGTCCTGATCAGCATCCCATATTCGATCATACTGATCCAAAGGGTATCTGTTTTCACATAAATCCATTACAATTTACACATATTTGAACATTTATGTAAAGTAATGAGAGGTAAAAGGTCATACCTTAGTGATCCGTTAATGTATCCACAATTGATTCGATAGCTTTTTCGAAGGAACTTGTTGGGGAAATCTTCCAATCCAGTTCTGTAAGCTGATTCAGAAAGTGGCCGGACTTCAAGTGTAGAAATAACAGGAAAGCCAGCATCTGGGATTGATTGCAAACATAAAGGGAGAATGTCTTTATCAACCAGCCATACAAACTCATCGGTCCATGGATCAGTATTAGCAAGGTTTATAGTAGTACTAATTGTAAACCCAACACTATTTAGTAAACAACTACCATCCGCAAAGCAATCAAAGCAATCAACAGATCTATGCCAACACCTCTTATTTGTCCATCTATCTATCTCTCTTCTCTTCTATATCTGTCGAAGATCTGCAGATGTTTAACACAATAACAAAAAATAAAAATAATTACAAATTCAAATAGAGAATCAACAGATCCAATAAAAATAATAATTAATTAATTAATTACAAATTCAAATAGAGAATCAACAGATCCATGCCAACACTCTGTTTGTATCTCCAACCAATGTCTTCTTTCCATACAAAGATCTGGATCTAGAAGCTAGATCTGGAAAATCAAAACCCAAAGGTCTCAAAGAGCCAGATATGTGCGGTTGTATCTATGAAACATATATACATCTATATATATAGAGAGAGAGAGGAGGGAAATCACAATCCTGAGCCGTTGTCAGTGAGATCCGGAAGCATGAGGATCGTCGAGGAGACACTGATGCCGTTGATGTTGTTGTTGTTGTTGTTGTTACCAAGATCAGCTGATTCAAATGGCTGTACATTGGATATTCTGGTGAACTGGGTTGGGTATGTCGTAGCTCTTGCAGTGTTTGATGACGAAGATCTTCTTCAGAGTCTCTTTTTCTGGCTTTTTCGTGTCTGCTAATTGGGGGTTAGTGTTGGTCTTGGTTTGATTTGGAGGTGGGTCTGGAAGTGCATTTGGAGAGGAACAAATGGTGGTTTTCTTGCTCAAACAACTACCCAGTTTAGTCGGAGAGAGAGATGGGAATTACAGAGAAGAATGGGATGGAAATGAAGGGAAATGAGAGAGAGAAACAGGTGTTTTTGGTGGTTCTGTTCAAAAAGAATAGAGAGGGAGAGAGATAAAGACGGAATGAGAAGGAGACGTGGTAAAGAGGGAAGGTGGGGAGACGTGGGTTGGTGAAATGCTCACAAAGAAATGTTTGGGCGGGAATCTAAAATTCTTAGATTAGTTTATACATTTCTAAGCGTTGGATGTTATTATTAGAAGTCATCTCAGCCGTTGAAATGTCCTAGTAGGACAATTGTCTCTAGGACATTTTCAAAAAGCTTTCTCCCTTATTATATAGATATATATATTTTGAGTTTTTATAAAAAAAAAATGTGTAAAAGATAAATTGAAAATATTTATTTGTATAACTTAAACAAGTGTATTTATGTAAAAAAAAAAAATACACTTAGTTTAACTCAAATCAGGCTTAAATCAACTATGCTGCAGATCTCCAGTGAAGGTCACACCCTCAGTGAGGTGGCGAGCCCCCACTAGCTGAAATTCAAAAAAAAAAAAAAAAAATAAATAAATAAAACAATTTTTTTTGCCCAATCATGACGCGCCACCTCACTGGGAGTCGACCCCCAGTGGGAGTCCGAAGCATTTTTCGGCTTAAATTTTTTACTACAGAATAAGAAAAATGTTTTGGAACATGGAAAGAAGAGTTTTAAAAAATTTTAATTTGTCTTTTTCTTTACTATTATTATTATTATTATATTTTTTGCACTGTCAATTGTATAAAATTTCATTTAGAACTATACATTACTGTCGACAAAATAAGGCTTGTTTTGGAAAGTTGGCTTTTAGTCACTTTTTTTGGTTTGTAGCAAAAGTTAAAAGTTGACTTTTTTGAATTTTTTTTCATTTAGGAAGGTGGTTTTTAGCCAAGGGTAAAATTACAATTTTATCTCTCATAAGTCAAAATATGCTACATGGGTGAAGTTGTAATATTTTAAACTAAATACGGGTAGTTTGGTTATTTGATTATGATTTGACATCATAAACAAATATTAATCAAAAAAGCCAAAAGTCACTTTTTACCAACTTCTCAAATCATTTATCTAAAAAAGCCAAAAGCTTGGTTAAAAGTCAAAAAAGTCACTTTTTACCATCTTCCCAAAATAAGCCTAAATAGAGGGTGTAAATTTGGTCTAGTCCCTGGCTCGGTTTATTCGAGTTCTGGCTCGAGTCGGCTTATGTCGAGTCATGTGGATTCCTATCAAATTCAGGTTGGCTCAGGTTACGGGCCAGAAAATTAGACTAGGCCCTAATCTAGAGGGTATTTGGGTCCTGGGTGGATCGAAGAGATAGGCTCAAACTGAATCGGTGGGCTTGGACCTAGGGTTAGGCTTGGGCCAGGCCTAGGTGGGCCTGAATATTTTCTTTTAATTTATTTTTTTCTACCAAAAATGACACTGAGTCTCGGACGGGTCAGGCCCACATAGGCCGCGCTTTGAGTGGGTCTTGAATAGGCCAATGGCTCTAGCCGAGCAAGAGGAGTCGGGCTTACAGACTATGCTAGGCTTCAAAATCTTCTCATATTTTTCAATCACTCTATAAAATCATACATTTCACATCTTTCACCAATCACAATGCATGTAGAGCGTCACGTGATGTTGTCTCTGAACCAACTAATAACTTTCTAATTATTGATTGTGCGATACGTACTCATTAGGATAAATTCATTGTGACACATTAATCTCATGGATAAAGATAAAAAGTAAGATTGTTAAAGAGAACTGCTATTTACCTTTGTCTTTTTACTTTCATCCCCTTAGAGCATCTTCAACGGTGAATTTCTTTTTTCACCAAATCTGAGTAAAAAATGACTCATTTCACCAAATCTGATATCACTAGCTCCAACGGTGCATCAAATCCATGGGGCAACCGGTTGGTCAACCGGTAAGTGTAAAATTATTATTTTTTTTTTTTACCCTTTTGAACTGTTTGAACCCACCTTTGGGAACCGGAAAAAGGGGCTTTTTTTGTTTGTTTTTTTTTTTTCTTCTTTTTGTTTCCCTCCATTTTTGTTCCCAATTATTTTTCTTATTTCTGTTTCCCTCTATTACATATATGTCTGGTATATGGATTATGTTCTCATATAAACCCATTATCCATATGCCAGACAACTCCACACAACTGATACGATTATAACTTAAACAAAACAGAGCATAATGAATACCTTCAAATTCAAATCTATGATATTGACTTTATTTTCATCCTCTTCTTCTTCTTCTTCCTCTTCCTCTGATGATGATGAATATATCGTCACACTTTTAGGAGCTTATGAGCAGAATAATACTAGTATGCTTCAGATTCTTAAGTCAAGTGATAGCTCAAAAAAAATAGGTGGTTCTGTTGTAGGCCATAGATATATACACAGAGATAGAAGGCAGGGTCATGACAGATTGTTTGCAGATTATTTTGCTACAAATCCAGTGTATTCACCTACAATATTTCGGAGACGTTTTCAAATGCGTCGTCCTTTGTATCTACTTATTTTGAATGTAATCCAAGCACACAATTCATATTTTGTTCAAAAACATCGGTAAATTTTCAAAATACTCTGTCCATCCAACGGTAAATTATTGTAACGGCTAGTTGTGAAATATGTATGTCAAATATATAGGGAATTTAAATTTATATCACCCTTCAAATTATTCATAATCCACAAATTAACCTATGTCCAAATAAACCAGCTCAAACAAGTTGAAATCAACTAGTTCAAACCTATTGTTGCTAGTTGTGTACTATAGCCGAATTGCCCAACGCGGTCGATCGGTTAGTCAACCGGCCGGTCAACCTGGTGGTTGACCGGTTGCTCTCCAACGGTCACGCGAGGCAGCAGTTCAAACCAACCAGTTGAGGATTCAAACGAACCAGTGGCTTAAATGGTGCACCGGTCGACCGGTTGGTCAACTGGCCGGACAAGCGGCTGGTTGACCGGTTGCTCCCTCCAACAGTCACACACAGTGTTTTGGTGAAATCTGTATGTTGTCCTCAGTTTGATGAATTGTTTGGTGAAATCTCAATTTGATATCGATTTGGTGCAACCGTTAGAGCACCAAACAGTAACTTTTTCATCAAAATTTAAATTTGATGTCAACTTTGGTGAACCATTGGAGATGGTCTTACTTCTTTGAACTCCTATCTAGTTAAATGAGTTCCCTTTATTTTCTTTTTAAACGCCCCACCTTAATTTCAACTATACCCTCTCTCTTACCCATTCTTCCAACCCAATCACTCCTAGTTCCGACCACACCCTCTTCCGTCATCCCCATTTCCAGCGACCAATAACATTATCATCATCATCATTCCTTCACTGTTACCATGTGAAGACCAACACCAATTTAGACTTTATCCAATTCGAACCAGTGGCTGCCTCGATTGATCCACGGCAACAATGACGACCTGTCAGAGATTGCGACAACGATGAATCAGGAAAAGACAAGTTAAAGGAGCAAGAGTGATGGCAACAACCCTCATGATCGGTGGGATGTGTCGTCGTCTTCATCTTTAAACCCTGCATTATCTTCATCTTCAAACCCCATGGTGACACCTGTTTTCACTCCTCCGTCATCATCTTTATCTTCAAACTCTACAACCCCTCATTTCAATACTGTAAAGGCAAGTAGACGGTGGGCTGTGTCGTCGTGAACTCAATTTGCACCAAGCCCTAGTTGGATCAGAGGGTCACAAACCCAAATCGCAACCCAAAAGTCATGAACCAAAATCACAACCCAGAAGCTTCGTCACGATCTGAAACGACGACTAACCACCTCTCTCTGCCTCTCTTCTTCTTTTTCTTCTTCTTCATGACCCTCTTTCTCTCTCATACTTTCTGCTAGTGATAATGGGCTATAGGATTACGGTTTGAGGGGAAGAGGGGACTGGCCGAAGGTGGTAGTGAAAGGGGATGGTGATGGCCGGAAGTGGTGGTGACTGCTGGAGGTAATGGGGATAAAATTAGGTTTAGGGTTTGAAGATTAGGGATAAGGATAAAAATAGAATTTTATGTTTGGACAAAATTAGAATAAAAATAAAATGAAAGAGGTAGGGGTTCTAAGAAAAAAAAGTAGGGATAAATAGCAACTCTCTTGTTAAAATCAAAATCCTAAATAGAATAGTTGGAAGAAATTTAGGATTGGATCGTATAATCCAATGTCATAAGATTTTATTTTTATGTAAAATTAAATAAGAAACTATCAAAATTGATAACGTATTTTGAATAATTTTAAAATTATTTAAAAAAAATGATAAATTTGATATATTATATCTTTTATGTTAATATATAAATTAGAAGAGATTTTTGAAGAAATAGTTTATAGTCAATTTATTTATTTATTTATATAAATATACACATTTATAAAAGATAAATAACAATAAAATTTTTAGTGGAATCATGATCGTAATGTGATTTTAAATGATTTTATAATTAGAATCGTAATTATTTTAAAATCTTACTAAATTTAAGGTTATAATGCGATTCAAATCGTTAAACCCAACTAGAGCCTTAAGATCTTAAGATTTTACAACCCCAATCAAAATTTTGCTGCCCATGAATAAGAGCCTTGAATATGAAAAACAACACTTCTGCTACCAAAAAAATCTACTACGCCACAAAAAAAAAAAAAAAAAAAAAAAAAAAAAATGAAAACGACGACAACAACAACTAGAATTTTGCTTAAAATTTGTAAATAGAATTTAATAAATATATACTATTAATCTACAATTATGGATAATTTTTTAGACACTTTTATGGTTGCTACTAATATTTAAGTGTTGGTGGAACAAATTTAGCTGGTACTTCAATTTGATAATTATAAATTCGATAAATTAAACCTCCAACCGTTGATATTTAACTTTAATAAAGATATTTCTATTACATTTTAGACATAGACTTTCTTCTTCACTCTAACCTCCCTCACAGTCTATCTCTCCGCTTTAATCACCGACGATTTTAATCGATATTTATTAAAACATTTCATCAAACATGAGAAAGATAAAAGAAAATTCCAACTCCACCCCTACTTCTACCAAAAAATAAGCAAAATAAATTAAAAAAAGGAAAACAGAAACAAAAAAAAGAAAAGAAAAAAAGAAAAAAAAAAAAGCCGCTCATGACAAGCTAATTAGAAAAAGAAATAGATGCAAGCCCAGGTTATTGATGCCATCATCTCAATCCATCAATCAAATTAATTGATAATATCAACAACAAATGGTAATAGCTAATTTAATAGTTGATAATGGAGGGATGAATTATAATGAGATTATAAATTTTAGAAAAATAAATGTAATTTTAAAAACGTTATAGAAGTATCTGTGTCAAATTTAAATCTCAAGAGGTGTAGCATTACTTATCATTAACCTGATTCATCCCTTCGACCACCAATCTATGTAGATCCACATTCACATCAATAGTCCACTGGTTGCCACCCCTTATAAGGCCGTTTCCTAGCCCATGGTAAGACAATTATCAACATGGACGAAAGTCAATTACAAAAGCTAGCCCCAAGAGTTTGTGACCAATTAAGGAGAACCAATTGAAGATCAACAAAGGTCGTTGACATGCGGTGGTGTAGACACTCCATTTTTGACCGCCTTTTTGATTTGACCACCATCATTTGCACACCAAATGATGAATGTATATGCTTGTCAAGTGCTCGAAAGTCCTCAGCGGAATGCCACAACTCTGAACTTCAAAACCCTGCAAACCTTGTGCCTTGTTTTTGCACCAAAACCCTAGCCTTTCAAACCTGAAAAACTTGGGACTTGCAGGCCCATTTTTGTGGGCTGCCAACCATCCATTTTGGCTGCCGGCCACCCTTGAGCCTTGCCAACCAAGTGTGTGGCCTGCCGGCCAGAATTGGTGGCTTGTCGGTCACAAGTGTGTTTTGCATATATTTTATGCCAATTGTGCCAGTTGTTTGCACAGATGCTTGCATCTACTCCCACGTATATGGATGGATGTTTCTGAGAAAGTGGCCTGTTTTTCTATAAATATAGGACCTCTCCTTTCATTTTTGAAGGTTATAAAAATTAAAGCAAAATTAATTTTCTCTTTCTACAATTGTCTCTCTTTATTAAAATTTCTTGAGCTTTTGCCTATACACTCTTAATCAAACCTTGCCATCTTTGAGCTAAGGTACTTTTGAGCCTAGCTTGAGCTTTTGAGGGTGTGTATGTGTTGAATTATTGCTTAAAAGTGCTATGCTCTTCAAGAGGTATGAGGCTTAGTTTGTTTCATTGCTTTGGTTGTTTCTTTTCTTATTGTTTTTCTATTGTTTTTGGGCTGTATAAACTCTGTATTTTTGGACTAAAACTTATGGTTTAAGGCCTTAAAGGGTGGAGGGGTAGTTTACCTTTCTTTCCACCTTGCTTCTCTAGCCTTTACCCTTGTGTTTCCCACCTTTACACCATTGTTCACATTTGCTTCCTTACATGAGCTAGGAGTCCAGATTGAGAGTGCATTCAAAAAGGGTATCATCCACAAAACAAGTGAACCAGCAAGAAAGCCATTCTCTTGGAATACTAATGCTAGTAGTAGCACTATTCCACGACCTGCGGATGTCAGTACTGTTGTTTCAATGGCCAATATGGTTGATCCTTTCGCTACTGCCACAACCTCACAACCTTCACAAAGTACTGGTCCACCCCAAAATCGAAGAGTTTTCACTTCCCTCCATATGAGCCCAACCCACACCCTCAAGCTATTAATGCAAAAGGGGCATCTCAAGCCTCTCAATCCTTGTCCACTTCCAAACCCATTGCCACCCAAACATGACCCTACCAGTATTCTATCTTCCAACAACAACATGGCCATCTCACGGATATGTGCTACCGCCTATGTCATGACATCTAGGATCACATTGACAACAAAGTCATTGCCCCACCTTCTAAATCCAACATAACAACCAACCTACTTCCAGCACACAACCAAGTCCCCCTGCTCAGAAAAATTAACCACATCCATACACTACCGCCCAGCTTCAACCCTAGCACATACATTTCTTCATCCCACCAACCAAAAGTAGTTATTCCAGAATGCACAGACATTTGCATGATGGATCTAATGCCACAAACCCAATCCAAGCACGTGGTAGTAGAAATGGAGAGAAAAAAGAATACACTGAAGACAGGGTCGTCTGATACTCGTGTCATAGAGAAGGGGATCTCGCTCGCGGATGAGTACGATCCCAGTTATAAATTGTGGCCATCGATCAGCCAAAGTCGGTAGTCATATTGCCGGATTTTCTTAGCATTAATGCTATCGGGGAAGACCAAATGGCGCAAAATCAGAATGAGTGGCCCAAGCAAGGCCTGAATGACTTAGCAAACCTATAGGAGGATTTGGCAGAATTAGAAGAGGATTTAGAGGATCTTTACTTCTTCGAGGAAAAAGATACAAGCTGTGTGTAGATGGGATGGTGGGACCTGAGCCAACCAGAAACAAGCAACAGATGGTTGAGTGAGGAAGAGTCAGATGTGGAGGAACAGATAGGAGAGACTGGGAAGAAAGAAAAAAGTTGTGCTAGTAACAAAGTTGAGGCTACACCTCTAACTGAGAAAGAATAGGCACTGGAACAATTCCAAAGGGAAATGATAAAGGAGATCTAGGCGAAAATAGCTCTGGAACAAAAAAGGAGAAAAGAGAAAAAAGAGGCTGAGTCCACAACTGGCAGTGTTTGTAATGCCAAAAAAGTCGAGTAGGAACCCAGTGATCGGAAGAGAATGTTAAGGAAACTCAAAAAGTACCAAGATGTTGAAACCCGAGCTGTAGTAGAGGAAGAATGGTATGATGATGGGACATGTGATGTTAACTTGCTCAGAATAGATCCTAATAATAACCCAGCCATGACTGAGGAGGAGTGGTGAGAAGATAGCAATCTAAGCTATGCATATACGAATGAAGGGTGGAAGGATGATACCCCTGATGATATGTGGTATACTGATGAGATTGATAATCTGACTCGTAGTGGTTGGTACTTTAAACCCTTGACTTTAGATCAGCCAGAATCTTCCAATAGAAAGGCTGAGAAAACAAAGGAGAAGGATGCTGAGGAAAATTGGTCTTGAAACAACTAAAGAAGATCCAGGCCGACATATCTATCTAGGGACTGATAATGGCATCTTGGGAGCATAGACAAGCCCTGCTCAAAGCAATGAACCGAACCAAACTGCCTATTAACACCATCGCTGACCAATTAGTGTCATTGGTCACCTCTGGGGACGTTATGCCTTAATATCCTTTACGAATAAAGAATTACCTCATGAGGGCACCAACCACAATTGTCCCTTATATGTAACCCTGGAAAGTCAGAGAAAATGAATTATGGTGGTGTTGGCAGATACTGGATCAGCGATCAATGTATGTTTAGTGAGAATTGCCTATGCCATCAGTTTGAGGCCAATTGACTTTACATCCACAACCCAAGCTGTCCGGGCTTATGACAATACTAGCCAGGATGTTATGAGAACGTTCAAAAGCCATATTCTAATCGGCCCATCCGAACATGAGGTGGAATTCCATGTCATGGATGTACCAACAACCTTTAACTTGCTACTAGGAAGGCCCTGGCTCCACCAGATGAAGGCTGTGTCGTCAACTGTTCACCAACTAGTAAAGTACCCCTTTCAAGATGAGATTGCTACTGTGTATGACAATTCTGCAATTCACCCTCCCCAAGGAACTACCACACCAGTGCTGGGAATCATACACGGAGAAGATAATGTATTTCTCTCTAGCTTCTCTTTGGCAGAAGCTCGGCTTGTCCAGAACATTATGGCAAAAAACGAGGTGAATTATGCGAGTGCCCAGTTAATCTATATGATAAACAAATAGGGACATGTGCTCGAATCAAGACTAGGTAGAAGCGGTAGGTAAGGAGGTACCGTTGTCAAGGAGATGAGTCATAATCTCCATGCTTTTGGGCTGGGATACAAACCTACCGCTACAAACTGGCAAATAAAAGGAGAGGAGTTGAGAGGAATAATCAAAGTAAAGAAGACTGTGAAGCAGTATGAGTTAGTCGACAAACCTATATGGGGAACCTTGAACGGACGGTTTGTTCACCAAGGGGAAGATTTCCCTTTTTGTGGATTCCCGGAGCCATAGTATGACTGGGAGACGGAGACTAAGTATCCTGGGTTCGAAATCTTCTTCGGGCACCAGTTATCGAAAGAGGAAGATGAGCAGGCAGACCTAAGCACTGGTACGGATCAAGGAAGCGATGCGAGCCTGGTTATTGAATAGGAGGATTTGCTAGGAAAGACACTAGCTGACTTACTGGCGAGTTCTACTATTGGAGCTGAGTACGCCAACTTGGGGGATAGTTTTACTATCTCAATGATCGGGGATAAACCAGCAGAGGATTTTACTAGTCTTATCGTGGATGCATTTGAGGCTCCGCGCCTGATCTGGAAGTTTGAGAAGGGCACCGTCGATAGTTCTAAATTGGATAGTAAGTCCGAGTCTGATTCCACTAACTCTGTGGGGTCGGAATCAGATTTGAGTTCTTCAAAGTCTGGTATCTCTGGGACTGGTAACCTGGATGCCAAAGTCTTGACCCAGTCCTTTTTTTCTTTTTCTTTTGAGTTCACTGTAACTGAGGAGCCAGATCTTTTGAATGGAAATGAGGTGGACTTTGCTTATTACTGTATGCCTTTAGTTTGTTGTACTGATCTTGATTTCCAAAATTTTGACTTAAACAAAGAGGAAGAAATTCCTCAGGCTTTGAAAAACTTGGTTGATTTTGAGGAAAAGAGGCGTGTTAAGCCTTGTACAGATGAAATTATTGCTATTAATGTGGGTACTGAGAAGGATTCGTGCTTGGTCTAGATCGGGTCCATGTTGTCTTCGGAAGAACGCAAGCATTTAATCGTTTTATTAAAAAATTTCAAAGATGTTTTTACGTTGTCCTATGAAGACATGCCCGGAATTGATCCTGAGATTGTACAGCACCAGATCCCTCTTGACCCTGAGGCCTGGCTAGTTAAGCAAAAGCTGTGCAGAGTTCACCCAGATTGGGCTTTGAAGATCAATGAAGAAGTTACCAAACAGATTGAGGCAGGGTTCTTGCTTGTGTTTGAGAATTCGACGTGGTTGGCCAATATTATTCCAGTCCCAAAGAAGAATGGCAGAATCAGAGTCTGTGTCGACTTCAGGGATCTGAATAAGGCTAGTCTGAAGGATGATTTTCCATTGCCACATACTGATGAGTTGGTAGACTTCACCGCGGGCCATGCATTGCTCTTGTTCATGGATGGATTTTTCGGGTATAATCAGATTTTGACAGCACTCGAGGATAGGGTGAAAACCGCTTTCACTACTCTGTGGGGGACCTATTGCTACCAAATCATGCCGTTTGGGTTAAAGAATGCTGGGGTCACTTATCGAAGGGTTGCAACTACCATTCTGTATGACATGATCTATAAAGAGGTTGAGGCGTATATGGACGATATGATTGTCAAGTCCAAGATCGAGAGGGCCATTATACCGCCTTGGAGAAATTCTTTCAACGGATCAGAGAGTATAGATTGAGGTTGAACCCATAAAAATGCACTTTCGGCGTAATAACAGGAAAAGTGCTGGGATTCCTAATCACACAGAGAGAAATTGAGGTAGATCTTTTCAAAATCAAGGCCATCTTAGAAATACCACCACCAAGGACTAAAAAGGAGGTCTTGTGACTTTTTGGGTTAAGTTAAATTCATAAGGCGACTTATTTCCAAACTAACATTGACTTGTGAACCACTATTTGGTTTCTGAAGAAATTAAAGAAGTTCTAATGAGGCGATCCTTTTAGATTGCTTTTGAACAGGTTAAGCAGTACTTGTAGAATCCATTTGTGTTATCACTGCAAGAACCGGAAAAATCGCTGATCTTGTACCTGTCAGTGACAAACTCAACCATAGGGTGTATGTTACCTCAAGAGTTCGAGGCCAAGGTGGAGAAAACCATTTACTACTTGATTAAGAAAATGCTGGATTACGAGACCTATTACACTCTCCTTGAAAAATCTTGTCTAGCCTTGGTATGGGCTACCCGGAAGTTGAGACACTACCTGTTAGCTCACTTTGTAATCCTGGTTTCAAGATTGGATTCCATCAAATATCTCTTTAAGAAACCAGCGCTTATGGGTAGGCTAGTCCATTGGTTGCTTCTTTTCTCGGAATTTAATCTTACATATGTTACACGCAAGTCGGTTAAAGGGAGAGTTGTAGCGGAATTCCTAGCAGATCACCCAGTAGAGAAGGATGAACCGGTGGAGTACTTGTTCCCAGATGAAGATATTTTGCAAATAGAGGAGAAAACGTAGACAATGTACTTTGAGGCTGACCAATCAATTCAGTTATGGGATCGGTGTGTTGCTAATAGCACTTGATAATTCCCATATACCCTTAGCCTTGAAACTCTAATTCAAAGTATCCTACAACGAAGCAGAATATAAGGCGTGTATTGCAGGTTTAGAAGCCGTCTTAGAACTAAAGGCAAAAAGGTTGGAGGTCATCGGGGATTCGAACTTGGTTGTGTCTCAAGCCAACGGAGATTGGCAAGTTAAAGAAGAGAAAATGAAGATTTACCATAAGGTCTTGGATATACTGATTTCGAGATTTGAAAAGCTAACGTTTACCAATCTGTTAAGGGAGAACAACCGATTCGCTGATGCACTAGCAACTCTATCTTCTATGCTAGACATTCTATTAGGAGTCAAAATGTGTTCAATCATTATCGAATAGAAGTACCTGGCGGCTTTTGAGACCATTCTTTGTGATAGATGAGGCTTCAGAAAAGAACTCCTGGTACTACGATATCTAGAATTTCCTAGAAAATAAGGCATATCCACTAAGGGTAAATGCCAAGGACAAAAGGGGAATACAGCGTCTGGCCGTTCAATTTATCATTTGCAGGGGCAAGCTGTACAAAAGAGGCCATCGGGGAATGCATAAACTATGTGTGGAGGAAGAAGAATCAAAGCGCCTTATAGAAGCCATTCATGAAGGAGAGTGTGGAGCCCATATGAACGGTGTGATGCTCGCCTGAAAAATCCATAGACAAGGCTACTACTGGTCAACCATAGAAGATGATTGTATTGGTTTTGTGCGGCGATGCCACAAGTGCTAGATTCATGTCAATCGTATGAACGTTCCGCTGTCAAAGCTCTACAACATGACTTCACCATGGCCATTTTCTGTTTGGAGAATAGATGTTATCGGTGCAGTCACGCCAAAGGGGTCAAATGGGTACGAGTTTATCCTGGTAGCAATCGACTACTTCACATAATGGGTGGGGGCCCAGTCCTACAATGTGCTAAAAGCGTCGCATGTGGCTAAGTTCATCAAAAACAACATCATATGCTGGTATAGGGTTCCGAGTGAGAGTATCTCCTATAATGGGTCGCACTTTAAGAAAGAGGTGATAGACTTGCTTGAGAAATATAACGTGGCTTTCCATAAGTCATTAACCTACAGGCTACAGACTAATAGAGTTGTCTAGGCTATAAACAAAAACATTAAAAGAATTCTGTAGAAGATGGTAGAAACCTACAGGGATTGGCCAGATAAACTGTCGTTTGCGCTCTGGGGCTATAGGACCTCAATCCGAACATCTACAGGGCAACCCCCTATTCTCTTGTCTACGAGATGTAGGCTATTTTGTTGATTAAAATTGAAGTGCCCTCGCTGCGGGTTATGGCCGAGTGTCAGCTAGCAGAAGCAGATTGGCAACGGAGTAGGTTTGAGGAATTAATGTTATTTGATGAGAGAAGGCTGTGGGTGTTGTATCATGTCCAGGGCTACCAGCGCAAAATTGCCAGGGCTTTTAATGAGAAAGTAAAGTCTAGAAATCTCAGAAAGGAGACAAAGTGCTCAAAGATAACTAAGCTCCTATCCATGACCCTAGGGGCAAGTTCAGACCTAATTGGACTGGTCCTTATATCATCAACTCAATCTGGTTAGAATGGGCGATTATTCTCACGGACCTAGATGGCCTAGAGTTTTCATAGTTGATCAACATAGACAAGTTAAAGAAATATTACCTCTGAGAGGCTCGCTAGGCCGAAAACTCGAAAGGGCGACTTAGGCAAAAGTTAGAGAATGAAAAATTAGAAATAAAGAAAAACTGAGCTCGCAAGGTTGAAAACCTTAAGGGGCAACTTTGGCAAAAGTTAGAGCACAAAATGAGAGAGTTAAAACCTGAGTGAACCTAAACCGAACTACGTAAGGCCTAATTCCTATCTTTGGGATACATAGGCAACTTCATCCTGCAGTTTAGCCGTAATCATCACCAACTCAACTGTCCTATCCATTTGTTTGATTAGGTCATCTTTGCTCGTTATTTATAAGCTTGGTCGTGATCTTCGTGGCTTGGTTGTGATCTTCATTTTGGGAAGAAGACTTATTGCACAATGTGTAGCAGTGGAGGTATGCAATCAGGGACAATTATGATTTCTTTTGATTCGAGGATTGTACATCTTGAGAATCGATTATGTGTGTGTCAAGTGGTGATTGTTTTCGAAAATAGTTTTGAAAAGTTTTAATAAAAGTTGATTTTGTTCAAAGTTTTACCTTTTTACAACTTGGACCATTTTTGGGACCGAAAGGAAAATTTTCAGTACTCGCAACTTTAATTTTATTGTTTTCAACATCTAATACATTCTCCAACTCTTTGCTACAAATTGAAGTTGCTTTTACATCATAAAAACTTGGAAAGAAATATCAAAGCAATAAAACTAGGGGCACATGAGTCAGGTGTTCATGAGCCCTCCGCTCGTGCTGGAAGAAGTCCCCGCAGCTAAAGTTGGTCCAGCTTATGCCTTGTCCTCAAGCCAAGCCAAGCCAAGTGAAGCATTTGCCAGAAAAGGCATAATTGAAACTAGAGGCAGAGGCCAGAAGCTCTCTTATCCTCCAAGTAGTGAGGTACCTAGCTAAGTGTGAAGCATGAATCGAGAATGAAGCTAGGTATTCCACCCCTTCATCTGGACGTGTCTAATCATGCCCAAATTAGCATATGAACCGAAAGGGGAAATAGAACACACAATGTATGAGGCCAATCAACTGAACACCCAGCTGTCGGGTCATGTTGTAGCTCATCTCAGCTAAGTCAAGCCAGGGGCAATGTTAAACTATGTCGACTGCAGACTTGTGGCACATCTAGTTGCACCACCATCCCTCATTGAGGAAGTCCATTTGGCGTTGGTGGAAAAAGTACGCTCGAGCTAAGAAAACTAGGCAAGGGTTCACCACCTTCAGCTTGTCCATTAGCCAAACCTAGGAAATGATGGGAAATAAGAGAGATTAAAGAATAGAGAGGTGTATATTGAGAGAAAAGTAAGCAAAAGGCTTTAAGAGAAAATAAAGTGTGAATGTCTTGTGATGTGAGAAATATATATGAGATAGGATGGGAAACAATACTTGGAGCAGTGGTGGACTCCCCGCAAACCTAGTGGTCTTTCACCGGTAAAAAACGTCCAAACCCATCAGGGTCTCGGCCAAGGCCAAACCAATACAACTCTTACCTTTTTTTAGGCGTTCGGTTACCTCAATCAACTTAATATTTGCTCTGTAGAGACTAGAGGCAAGAACATAGTGTGCAAGTATACACAAGCAAAGGACGTGTTGCCGAAAGCCTCGCCAGAGGAGGTCGCCTCGGTCACTGATGTCAGAAAATCAATGAATCAAGCTGGGTATATCTAGCTCTCTGTCGTGGGCTAAGGATCGAGCTTCGTGCAAAGTAAGCCCACAAATCTGTCCCAAGGCTAAGGCATGGCCAAAACGGGGTTGAAGTATGATTTCCTTATTGTGCCAGGATTCCATTAGTGCCTGAAATTCTTCAAGAGTCGGGCATATTTCTTGTGCTTCGAAGCGAAAGACATGCGTAATCAGGTCCTAGCATCGGACCGCAGCATATAAGAACGGAAAATAAAGTAGAGTACGGCTCAACGAAAAAAGCGCGTATATGCCAAAACCCCAGAAATTTACCTTTTTCATGCCGTCTAAAGTAACTATCCAATCCGTGAGTTTCCCGGCAAGAAATGGCTCAATTTATGGAAAAAACAACAGCTGAAATGAAGTTTTGGAGAAGAAATCACAAAGGAAGACCTTTTGTAGAAGATAAGATTGTAGTGGAGGCTAGCTATCAGCTTTCTGGTGGTTTTTCACATTGGTGGCTCAGAGGCCTCTTTTTGTGGCAACAAAGCGAACTTTTGGCAACCCCCCTTTTGGCGGCAACCTTTTTTTCGGCTTTGTCCAATGTTTCTTTGGGCAGTTTTTGACAACTTGGTTTTGTCCTGGTCTTTGTGTTGTTTGGTCTTTTAGTTTTTGCAAGTGTGTATAGCTATTTTTGGTCTGTGTTTGAGTTGTTCACTTTATTTATCAAGTTGTGTGTTGTATTTTTTTCATTGGTCGGCTCATTATTCGATTAAGAACATTATTCCAATGCAAGCATGTTCGGTTTCAAATTCAATTTCATGTTCTTTTCCATACAAATATGTTACTCGTGGTGCAATGTTCATGTTGAAGAACCAAAACTCTTTTCACAAAAACTGCGAAGGTTTTATTCCGATCATGGATTTTACAAAAGAAGTACAAGTTTCAAAAGCAAAAGTAAAACCTATCTTAAGCTATACATGTGCAATACTACCAAACTAAAAGAAACTAAGCAAAAAAGTCCAAAAAATAGCGCCAATCATCTCAAGCTCGAGAGGCCCTCTTCGTTCTCTTCTTTGGAGGGGACTCAGAGGCACTGTCTCCATCAGTGCCACTGTCAGAACTAGACTCTGAGCCTCCACTCCTTGCCTTGGAGCTGGCCTTAGCGCCATCTCCACTCCCTGATCCTGAGCCGGCATCATCGTTCCCGCTCTCAGACTTAGAATGTTGACTCATTATCTCCTCGGAGACACTCACCTTGTTATCATCATCGCCATTCAGAACAAGCTTTGAAGGATTGCTCCAGCCTCGGAGACCCTTGTCCTTGCCTCGACTACAACGCTAGTCTCGGTTGTGTGTTGGGGTCTGTCTCTCTCCTTTCTCGATTGCTGGAGGAGGTACTGGTGGTGCTAGTGCCGCTACTACCACCGGTGCCCTCGATGCAGCTAGGATATGGAAAAAATAGTTGTCAACATATCAGCTATAATGTGTGTATCAGATACAGGCTTAGTGTGCAGAATGAGTGTCATGTGGAAAATAGATATAGTATGAGTACTATATGTGAGTACAGTGTGCCAATGTAATGTATCAGTATATCAGTACAGCTTGGGAAAGACTACAATGGAGATGCCAATGTATCAGTGGAAATATGATAGTGTCGTGTACAACAAAATTAGTAATGAAATGCAGGCTGAAATGGAAGAAAATACCTGAATACCATGGAGACCGAGCAGCGTCTCTATCCTCTATACCATGCTGATCAGAGAGGCGACTAGCTCAAGGAGGCTCTCTGCATACTCCGTAGTAGGTTCCTACAAGTGCATTTGACTAATTAATATATGGAATAAACATATCTAAAATGGAAAATGTAGAGTGCAAATTGTAAAGTGTGGTCCATACCTGAGGCGCGCCTCAAGCTCTAACATACTTGTGCCCTACCTCTGTCGGTTTGATTGGAATCTGGTAGACAGTCCCAGTCGGCCACCAACATGTGAGTGCAGTAGGAATCTCTGGCCAACTGGTCATTTGCCCAACAGGAGGGACCCTTCTAGGATGGGCCCTAGTCACCTGAGTCGCCCCACTCGCCATAGGAGCTCCTGCTCCCTCGCTTGCATAAACACCTATCAAAAGAGACATGAGATGAGTCTGGATGAATGTCGCATAATCACCCTCTACTCTGAAGAAGTTCGCATCCAGGCCCGCCATGAACTGAGTAATAGCCTCAACTGAGAGGCTATCTGTTGTCCGCATAGACGTTAGGGGTGGACTAGGGGTGGCATGAGAATGACTGGATCAGGCGATCTTACGGTCTGGCGTACAAACTGCTCGCTCAGAAACCAAACCCGGTAGAATGGGCCATCCAGCAGAATCTGGAAGCAAGATATGCCTCAAGCCCTCGCATACTGGTCCTTCACCCCGGCCGGCATCGTCGCCCAAGGCTGCCATGTGATCTGCAAATCGAGAATGTACAGATTGTTAGTTGTCATCAGTTGCCAAAGTATAAATTAGAGCAGTATTAAAGCAAAAATGATTGTGAGTTTCGGGTTACCTTGTCAACGACCACTGTATCAAAGTAGCGGCAGAAGAAAGCAAAGGTCGTATCGTCACGGCTCCAACGCCAGCACCGTCTGTCATATCATCGCGAATACGGGACTATGGGGGGGATCTCCTCCATCGGCTTTGAAGCAAGAGCCGAAAAATATGCATAAACCCATAAGATATAGAAAGTGTAACAGATATAGAGAATGTATATTTTTCAGTTCCACACAATTATGGGTTTATGCATATTTTTCGGCTCGGGAGAATGTATCATCACCCGTTTCTAACATTGTATCATCACCCGTTTCTAACATTGTACATTCTCAGCAACGGGTGATGATGGATGCGGAACCTCGGGAGAAACCTCGTCATGCGGAATATCGTCTGCTATCTGGGTAAGTAGGTGAAAAGTGGGTGAAAAATGAAGAAAAATGGAGAAAAGAAGGAAAACTTAGAAAAAGTCAACTCTAGGAGAGAGAAAATGGGAGAAAAAGTCAACACTCGAGAAAGTTTACAAAACCCGAGAGAAACTCAAGGGGAACAAGCCTAAAGTGATGAAAATGCTGGAAAAAGTGACGAAATCAAATTCTGTTAGGCTCAAAACGTAGAGAATCAAGAGGGTTTTATGAAAAAAGTTTGCGTGGGGCGTTGGAAAGCGTGTATAAAGCACGGATCTAGAGAGAGGAAGCACTTAGAGAGAGAGAGAGAGAGGATTTTCGAACAAGGGTTTGTGAGGAAATGAAGTTTAGAGTTGTATATTTAAAGACTTGAGGCTGAAAAGTTAAAATTGCCTTGAAAAGCACGGCCACCTTTTTGGATGGCAAGCTTTGATGGTGGCCGATAGTTGGTCGGCAGCTTCCCTTGTGGTCGGCAGGTGGCCAGTGGTCCTTACTTGTGTCCTGATGCTGTTTTTGTAGCGACCCTAATTTTTCATAGGTCATTATTTATTTATTATTACTTTATTTTATGTTTGGTTTTATTAATTGTGTGGGTCTATGAGAATTTAATGTGGCATTTAATTAATTTAATGTGATAGTCAATTATATATAAGTAATTTGAATATTTATATATTTTATATATATATAAAAAAGTGTTTTACATATTGATAAAATATATATAATATTTATTTATGTTTTAATTATATTGCATTTATATTATATAGTATAATAACTATTAGGTTATATAACAAGTGTTTAGGTTGTAAACTAAAGTAAAGGAAAAGAGAACCAGAGCAGCCGAGAGAGAGAGTTAGTGCATGAGAGAGGGATTGTGTGAGTGCATCAGAGAAAGAGAGTGAAAAGAGTGGTGAGGTAGAGAGAAAAAAAGAAAGAAAGAAAAGATTAGGATTTTATTTTGGTAGCTCTATTAAATCTCCAAGTTATTATTTGATCTTCAAAAAAATATTGTGAGAACAAAACCCACTTCCCTTAATTTATATTTATTTTTTTATTTTTATTTATTTATATTTATTTGATGTTGGTTTGATATTATATTTGTATGAAGATAATGGATTGATTTTAATTATTTTGGTTAGTTGTGTATGCAAGGTTTAGCCCTTTTTTTTTTTTTTTTTTTTTTAATGTATTTATTTTATGGTTGTAATCATACTCATGATTATATGAAATTGAAATAAACTTAGAATCCATAGATATTGGTTAGATGATAGATTGATTCATTGTTTTTATTTATTTATTTTTATTTATTTGATGTTGGTTTGATTTTGTATTTGCATGTAGATGATGGATTGATTTCATTATTTGGTTAGATGTGTATGTAAGGTTTAGGATTTTTATATGTATTTATTTTATGATTGTAATTAGGGGTGTGCATAATACCGCCAAAACCGCCGAAACCGCCAAAACCGCACCGAGCCGCACCGCCAAGGCAAATTCGTTATTATTTGCCAATCTAACCGCCGGTTTTTGATAAGAAAAATAGCAAATTCTAGTGACACTTTTACCAATCCGCCGGTTTCTATTTTTCTTCCAAACCGCATTCGACCCTTTTAGTTATTACATCATGTTTTATAAGATCCTAAAAATTATTTTTTACTTAAGTTTGCTTGTTATTCTATACCTTAAAATATAGTATTACATTACTGCTCGAGGGGAATTCAAGATGTCAGTAATCCAAAATAAAGTTGGATTCGAATTCACTTTTCAAATTTTTTTTTTTTTTTTGCCATGTTGCAAACTTACATTAGCTCACTTTTCAATCTAAATACTTTTCAACAATAAACATTTTCAATATATTGTAAACCCTGAATGATATTAATTTTATGTATTGTATTTGATCATTGTAGCTTCCACAGATGTTTGTAATGAACTTATGGCATAGTCATTGATATTATTATGTTGTTGCTACACTTGCTGCATCAGAAGAAAGTTTTGCAAGATGCTTAACATCACGGTATCTCTCGTCTTTTTTTTATTCTTTGATTTAAGTTTTGTAATTTGAATTATATTTTTTATAAACCGCCAATCCGCCCGAACCGCCAAGGCAAATCCGCCATTATTTGCCAACCGAACCGCCGGTTTTTGATAAGGAAAATGGCAAATTCTAGTGACACTTTTATCAATCCGCCACCCGCCATACGGTTTCTATTTTTCTCTCAAACCGCACCGACCCGCACCGCGCACACCCCTAATTGTAATCACACTCATGAATATATGAAATTAAAATAAATTAGGAACTCATAGATAAATTCCTTATACTCTACCATGACTCCATGGATTGTTGTTTTATTTGAGTGTTGGTGAGAAAGAGTGTACAAAAAAAAAGAGGTGAGGATTATGAGATTTATTTGAATGCCTTAGACTTTGCATTGTTATGTTTGTTCTCATGAGTGAGATGTTTTGTATATATATATATTGTTGCCTCGTTCTTATGAGTAGACGTGTGCTTTGATTTACGCGTATACATATATGCTAACTATCCGGGGAGTGTGAGTTAAACTCGGGACGATATCCCCGTGCAAGTTTGGCTTCGGAGTGATGTTGGATATATGAGAGGCACATGGGATATATGTGTAAATTTGGAAGTGAAGAGTGAAGTAGTGGAGTTAAGGTACAAAAATTTAATTATGAATTTATTGGTATAGTGTAAATTGTATTGATTTGTACATCTTGAAAAAATAATGCGACCTTGATAAATTATAAAATTTGAGCAGAGGCATGTATACGTGATTTTAGACAACTTTTGTGTTTTAACTTTTTATTAAAAAGATCGATTAGAACTTATAATAGAATGATCTTGGTTATAGTAGTTTTTGTTCATTTTAGCATTGCAAATTTTAGAGGCTATTTTAACCCACGAAACGAGCTCATTTTTATTGGTTTCGCGTAAACTAAAGTAAAATATTATTCTGAACACTTTTCATGTTTTCAACTTTTCCTAAAAATCCATCTTACAACAACTTCTTTTCATTTTCAGTTCCATATTTTTTGATCGAATTTCATTTAGGATTTTCTATTAAATTTTTCTCTTAACCTGTTTAGTTTTTACTAAATTCATTCCCGTGACCTTTTAGGAAATTTGATTTTGTACAACTTTTGTTTTTTGAGTTTTGGTCAATTCAAATTATTTAAGCATGAAACGGTGCATTTTTTATACTTCTTTAACAAGTTACTTATGATTAAATTACACTAACCTTTTATTTTTTGCGTAATGGTGGGTCTTACTAATTTTTATGCAGTGCTGACCTATTATATTTTTATTTTTATTTTGTTTATTTTATACTCAATTTATATTTCATTGTGTACAGGCAAGAAACTAAATGCCACCGTATCTCAAGAAACTACCCATTCATCTTAGTGCGGTGGGTGGGCCTTGTCTTGTCTCGTAACAAGAATTAAATGCAATTTTGTTTGTGTCTAGTGGACACGTGGGTGTTAAAATTTGTACTCATACCAAAGTATACTTTTATCTTGACCCGTTTTGTCTCTTGGCAACTCAAGTGCGTTCTATTTGCCTTGGTGAGCTTTGAGCTTCTTGATGATTAGTTGGGGCTACGGTGGTGACGTGGAATAACTATAGTTGTTGGACATATCTCTTGGATTTCTTTTGTTTTCTTGAGCTTAGGGTTGATAATAGTTTATGTATTTATTATTATTTTTATGACTTTAGTATTGGATAATTTGGCATGGTTTGTAACCGTACATTATTTAAGTTATTTTAACTATGTATTGTTACTTTAATGTTAGAGGTATTGTTTAATTATGAATTTATGATGGGCGGTTTGAATGGCGTTTTGTTAGTTTTTTTTTTTTTTTTCCTTGTAATCTTTTGAGCATGGAAATTCTTGAAACCTTATGGAGCGAAGCGTTTAGATTTTGTTTCACCCTAGGATTTGGATGATGGAATATTGATTGGGGTTTAGTCCTAATTTAATATTTAATTGTCTAAATTTTGGGACGTGTGATTTGGTATCGAGCTCTAGGTTACCCTAGACTTGTGAGAGTTTAGGTGATCTTCGGATTGTGGAAATATGAGTTAGCTGGTTTAGGTTAGTGGTTGAATTTATTCTAAGTATTTATGAACGAATTCTTCTTGTGTGCTTTACTTGAAGGTGATGTCTAGAAGGTATCTTTAATCTTTTTAAAGAACCCATTAGAGTACTTTTGATACTGGTGTCTTTCATTCTTTCATATCTTGACAGTTTGTAGAATACCTCCTTGTCTAGACCTATTCGTGTTGAGACCCCTTTAGATATGAGATGTGTAAAGATTTTGAGATTGAATTTAAGGGTAGAGTCTTGTATGCGGGGCTAATTGTGTTAGGGTTTGAGGGGTTTGTAATTATTTTGGGTATGGATTGGCTGGGAAAACACTTTGTGACTTTAGATTGTGCTGGAAAGACTATAAATATAGATATTCCCAGTATGCCATTGCTTACCCATACTTCTAGCGATGGAAAAGAGTCGATGATGACGAGTTTTCTGTGCTTGGTAGAAATCCCTAAGCAGGATATTAGTGAGGTAGATGCGGTGTGTGAGCTTGAGGATGTATTTTAGGAGATACGGGCCTCCACCTCGGCAGTAGTAGAATTCGCATTGACCTAGTGCCGAGGCTGCACCGATTTCTAAGACGGCATACAGAATGGCGCCTAAAGAGCTTGTGGAGATGATGAAATAGCTAGAAGAGATGCTTCGGAAAGGGCACATCCGTACAAGTAACACCCCGGAGGGAGCACCCGCGATCTTTTTCTCTAGAAAGATGACACTCTCCGCATGTACATAGATTACAGAGAGCTTAACAAGGTGACTATCAAGAACAAGTGTCCGCTACCCAGAATTGATGACTTGTTTGACTAGTTAAAGGGGGCAGCCATGTTCTCTCAGTTTGATCTCAGAACGGGTTACCATTAGATGGGCGTGTCGAGAAAGTATATAAACTTGACTTTTGGACCGGTATGGGTTATGCAATTTCTGTAATGCCTTTTGGTTTGACCAATGCTCCTGCTTATTTTATAGACTTGATGAACAGAATTTTTCAACCGTATCTAGGATAGTTTGCGATTATTTTCATAGATGATATTACGGTGTATTTTCTAGAAGAAAGAACACAGAGAACACTTGAAAGTCGTGTTGCAAACTTTGAGGGAGCAGCAATTATACGCTAAGTTCAGTAAGTGTCACTTTTGGGAGAAAGACGCTCGATTTTTGGGACATGTTGTGTCCAATCAGATAATAGCGGTAGATCCTGAAAAAGTTATTGTGGTTGAAGAATAGAAGCGACCCATGACCCCTGAGAGGTGAGAAGTTTTTAGGACTAGCTAGGTTATTACGGGAGATTTATAGAAGTTTTCCACTATATTGTACCCATGACCAAGTTGACCCGCAAGAATGTAAAGTTCTTATGGTTAGACGATTGTAAGAGAGCTTTCTAGGAGTTAAGCGACATTTGACTACGACACGGTGTTAACTATACTAGTACAAGGAAAAAGTTGGTAGTGTTCTGATCACGAGTGGGCGGGTTGGGATGTGTGTTGATGCAGCATTAGAAGGTTGTATCTTATGCTTCTCGACAGTTAAAACCTCATGAGAAACGATACCCTACTCATGACTTAGAGTTGGCAATAGTTGTTTTCGCGTTGAAAGTGTGGCGACACTACTTGTTTGGGGAGCGTTTTTAGTTGTACACAGATCACAAGAGTCTCAAATATCTTTTTTCTCAAAAAGAGTTGACACTACAACAAAAAAGGTCTTTGGTGACAGGCTGGTTTTGTCTCCGAACATCAAATTTTGATTACCAAAGTCATCTGTGACGAAATTTTTTTGTCACCACGTTCATTATCTATTTGTCGTCGCAGAAAGTACCTGGTGACAAAAAATCATTTCGTCGCCTATTCTTCATTTTTGGAGACGAAATTTTTCGTCCCTGAATGTTGAATTTTTCATCCTCTATATCATCCATTTCGTCACTATAATTAAATAATATTTTATTTGTAATTGTTTTGGCGATGAAATATTTCATCACAAAATATTAAGATAAAGGTTTTAGTGATGAAATTTATCCTCACTAATGCTATAGCTAAAGGTGACAAAAAAAATTCATCAATAAAATGAGCATAAAACAAAATTCTTCAATGACAAAAACAATTTTGTCACCAAATATTTCAAGTTAGTGACGAAGTATTCAGCAAACGTGACGAAATTATTTGTTGGAACTATATCATTAGTGACAAAATTATTTGTCGACAAAAGTTGTTTGAAAACTAATAACGACGGTTTTTTATTTCGTTGCTAATAATAATTAACATTTTTAAAAATAGGGGTAATATTTTAAATTTTCAAAAAAAAAATTTCACTAAAAATTCCCTGCACATTTTAATAACATGTTTAATAAAATTATCTATTACAGATCAATACAAAAACTTGTTCATCTTCATAAATACCACAGTTGAAATATACCGCATAATATCCACAAAAATGCAATATCACTTGCGGATTACAAAGCATGTCTCCTAATATCCACAAAAATATAAATATCAAGTGCAAATTACCAAACATGTCTCCTAATATATAGAAAAATATAAACTTTACAACGCAACCAAAATACATGTAAGGTAATATTAACAAAATCACAAAATGAGCAAGCACTTGCTCTCTAGATTACCAAACACGTCCATCTCTAATCTCCAATCTGCAACAAAAAAAAAAAAAAACAAAACAAAACAAAAGAAAAAAAAGAGGAAGACAATTACTATCTTATCAATAAAATATACAATTTAACATTTTTCGAAAAGTGCATTTTTTGACTTAGTTTTCAAACTGGGAGTCCCGTGCTAGTTCCATAGGTTTCCACAACTTACATTGGTCCCTCTCGAAGTGTTCGGGGTGTTTCCTGGGCCTTCTCGTGGTTATTTCACGATTTTTGCCCCCAATAACCTATTTTCAAGCCTAAGTGTTGGAAAAAAATGCATTTTTTGACTTAGTTTTCAAACCGAGAGTCCCGTGCTAGTTCCGTAAGTTTTCACAACTTACATTGGTCCCTCCCGAGGTGTTCGGTGTTTCGAGCCTTCTCATGGTTGTTTCACGATTTTGGCCCCCCAATAGCTTATTTTCAAGCCTAAGTGTTGGAAAAAGTGCATTTTTCGACTCAGTTTTCAAACCGAGAGTCCCGTGCTAATTATGTAAGTTTTCACAACTTACATTGGTCCCTCCCGAGGTGTTTAGGGTGTTCTCTGAGCCTTCTTATAGTTATTTTTCAATTTTGGCCCTTCGATGGCCTATTCTCAAGCCTAAGTGTTAAAAAAGTGTATTTTTCTACTTAGATTTCAAACCGGGAGTCCCATGTTAGTTCCGTAAGTTTCCACAACTTACATTGGTTACTATAAGTTTGGAAAACAATGGTAAATTTTTAGGAGTCTCGTGCTTGTTCTATAAGTTTTCACAATTTACATTGGGTCCTCTTATGGTGTTCATGATGTTTCTGGAGCCTTTTAGTGCCTATTTGAAGCTTTCCCCCCCCCCCTCCCCAAGACTTATTTTCGTGCCTAAGCATTGGAATAGTGAAAATTTTAAAGTAGTTTTCAAATCGAGAGCCATGTGCTTGTTTCGTAAATTTGCACAACTTATGTTGCTCCGTCTCATGGTGTTTATGATGTTTTCCGGACCTTTATGTGCATATTTCACTATTTTCCTGGGACTTTTCGTGCCAAAATGTCAAAGTAGTTTTTATTCTACCCTAGTTGAAGAAGAAAGTTTATACTAAATTAACATAGAAACATGATATACTAACCAAGAAGCTTGTCTATTAGAATTTGAACTTTCCCCACTCTCAAAATTTCCCGTGATACCATTCTGCCTCAAACACTCTATGATACTTTGTATCTTCTTGCTTTGTTTTTTCTCTGAATTTTGAAACCTTGCACTTTTTTTATTTTGCTGTGCTATTTGCATCTCAAGGCGTTCAACATAGTCACTATTTTCAACAAGTGCAACAGTAGTCTTCATAGAAGAAGAAGCCCTCATGCCGAGTCCTTTCACATAACCTGCCCTTGGCTTAAGCACCTTGACTCCTCTGGGGTCAAGGGGATTACACCAGTCTCCAAGAGGTGTTCTGCTTGCATCTGTATCATGTTGTCCTATTAATTTGAAATAAATAAAACAATTATTAGTTATTCTACCCTATAAAGCAAAATAAATAATTTTATCAAACTCACAAAGCATTGCCTTATACATACATAATTAACTTGGCTCTTCGACGAAATCCATTCATGCGTGTCTGAATTGTAGTGGATGGACTTGTAAAATTCTGCCAAATCGGGCACTTTTCCATTTGCAATTATCTGATTCATTTGTTTTTTTAATGTAATTTCAAATATTTCAATAACAAAGCCTACTAATCCAATAAAAAAATTAGTAGAACGCACTGAGCTATACACTCTGTCTAGGATTGATTTTGATCCACATCAATGTTTTGTTTTCATTTGCATCCTATTATTCACATTAGTTAGTGATTGTTCTTACACGATTGAAACACTAATAAAAACAAAAAAACTTAAAATTAGTAAGAAGAATCTTAATTTTTGACAAATAACATAAAATATTTTACCTTGAATCCTTTACTATTCCACTTCTTGTCAATTAGAGATGTCCACTGATCAAGAGTAACACTTGCATGTGGGTAACTTCTCGCGTACTCCTCCCCTCTTGCATCCTTAAGTTGCTTGTATTTTTTGTGCAACCTATAGGTGAAGCCACTCAATCGCCGACCAAACTGTGTGTCTAAAGCCTTTGTTATATCACTTTGATTTCATTGTAGATCAAATTGATCCTGCAAAATCAAATTATTTTTTTCATAAGTTGAATAACCTATTCTCTTGTTCACATACACAATTAGACATAGCAGCAACCAACTGTGAAACACAACAGGAAAGGGTGTACAATAATATTCTTTGATATTAGGGAAGGAAGAACGTCGAAAATCACAATAAGCAACATTGGAAGAGTAAGCAAAACAGATCATCTTATGAAAACAAAGAACTCCATAATAATGGTTTCTTTGTTTATACAGGTTTCTTGGAAAAACAACATAAGTGATTATCAAATGTTATTTGTTTATTTCTTTTTATTATAAAAGGAAAAAAAAAGAAAAAAAAAAAAGGGAGACGAGGATGACATGGAAATAGACCCTTTTGCAATCCAATAACAAGCCTATCCAAGTTCCAACAAATCCAACATACCTAAATTGACCCAGAACAATTAACATTTCAGCAACAATCTACCACAATTCACCTATATTGGTTCTACTACACTCCATGGGCTACCATCACTATTTATGTTGAAAAATTGTTACACCAGCTTGTTCTCCACTACTTAATCACTACATTTTTGTAAATCTAAAATTGACACCATCTTATCATCCATATCCATAACCATACTAGTATCACTTCTTCCATGAATATCATGCATTAAACCCATCAACTGTCAAGCCTTTTATGTGCGCTCTGTATATGCTGTGGTATCACTTTCAAAACTTCTCTCTACTTAATCTAAAGAGATGAATTCAACAAATAACAATCAATTTTCATAATTGAATCCAAATTGATCCCATTAATTCAGCTTGGTGACTTCTATAAGATTGCAGCTGTGCCTTGCTGGTGTAATGGTGGCAAATCGGCTGTTTATTCTGGTGGTTTTATGGATTGGTTATGGCTGTATTGTGCGCCTATCCAAAGATAAAGGGTATTGTTGGTGGCAACTGTTGGACAATCTTCACTGTATTTTGTATAAATTAAGTTTGTGTACTTAACAACAAACAAAAAAAATAAAGAAAAGGAGGGAGAATGTTTTATTACAAAAATCAAACCAATAAATAAAAACAAAATTTTATTTTGTTACAAAAACAAAATCAAAGTGTGATTTAAATAAATAATAAACCAGAAAATAAATTAACAACTTACTTGATTAATTTCTTGAACAAATTTTCGGATTAAGTCCAGTGTTTAACACTGTGTCCTTAAGATAGATTCGTCCTCTCCATGGTACTTTTAGATTGTATCTATCTCCCAGGATAAAATGATCAACAACAAACAATAGTAGCACTAAAAATTGTTTGCACAACGAACACACTAAGTGTTTACACTCTTTCTCACAGAATTTTAATGCAGTAAAATGCAGAGAATTATTGCAGAGGGGAAGTGCGAAAAAAATCAAGTGAAAAATCAATAGAGGGTCTGTCTATTTATAGGAGAAAAAGTGGCTGTTTGGTTTGAATTAAACAGGTGCAAACCTGTTCAGTTTGAATTGAACAGATATGGCACTGTTTGGGTTTGAATTTGAACAGATATTGAAATTGTTCTAGTTTAAATTCAAACAGATAAAAATCGGGCAGAATTTTGGTAGAGGGAAAAACCAGACATTTTTTTTTTCGGGAATTAATTTGAATTATGGACAGAAGATTTTATTTTACCAAAAAATAAAATAAAATTCAAATTTTTTTGGCCCAAAAAGATAGGTATTGGGCTAGACAAGCCCAACCTAACCACGCACCCATGCTCGCTTTTAAGCCCAACCCGGCCATCGACCGACGGACAGAGCAGTAACCTACACACAGGGTTATTTTAGGTCCTCACACAAAATATCTTCTGACACATCATGGTTCTCACAGTTATATTCATTTTGGCCTTGAATGCTCCTAGTTTTCATAAGTGCTTCTAGAGAATTTAGCCTTTTCATTCTTATAGAACCGTCCCCAGTTTGATACTCATATAGGTGATTCTTATTGTGAGTATCCCCTTATACTCGTCTTGATTTTTATGCATAAATCAAGATATAAGTAATTATTAAAAGCAAAACTTATCCTTAAACTCCTGTATACAACATATGTTGCAGATATCACTTTTACCATAGGAATGGGTAGGGAATTTTAATCTCTTGGTGATTTCTAGCGAGCCACACATAACTTAGTTGTCCCTTTGAATTTAGTTCTTGGGATCTCCAGTCATATAAGTAGGTTTACCATTATGATGACTTTTATGTTATAGGCTTTAATCACATCCCCTTCGATGAACTATACACTTGTTCTTTTGTCAAACCTTTTGTTAACGAATCCGCAATATTCTCTTTAAATTTTATATAATCTATTGAGATTATTCTATTTAAGAGCAATTGCCTTACGGTATTATGTCAACGATGAATATGTTGTGACTTACCATTATGCATATAATTCTGCGCCTTGCCTATTGCAGATTAACTATCATAATGAATGCAGATAGCTGGCACAGGTTTTGGCCTCATTAGAATGTCTTCTAAGAAGTGACGAAGCCATTATGCTTCTTCTCTTACTTTGTCTAAAGCAATGAACTCAGATTCCATTGTGGATCGTGCAATGCATGTTTGTTTTGTGGATTTCCAAGAAACAACAACGCCTCCCAGATTAAAGACATATCCACTAGTGGATTTTGAATCTTTAGTATTATAGACGTCCCCGAACGCCCCGGGAAGGATGAGTCCCCCGTTCCATTCATTTTGGGCTCATTACAGTTCAGGACTCAAATTGTCACGGTTCTTAATCTGAACCAAAGAGTCCAGATCTGGCAAATTGTTTTGAGAAAACAGATTTTTGAAAGAAGTGCCAAACATAGACTGCTTTGCGGATCTGGCCGCCACCTAAATATTTTATTTTTGGGAAATTTAGGAAACCCTGACTCGTGCCTAAGGCCACGTGTCCGTCATCACCAAAGTTGCCTTGGCTCGGGAACTTGGGTACGATTGGAGAAGGTCACTTCGTGAGCACCCCCGCTCGCCCGATCAAAGATTGGCTTCTACTAACCATGATATCTAGTTTTGAAAACATTATGCATTATTATTCCAGTTATTAGTCTAGATTTACTACGTGATGCGCACAGCATACAAGTATAGACCGGGTCACCTGAATTGGAACAAAACATTTCATGTTTGTTTTTGAAAGATGGTTTACTACTCGCAAGTAGGCTTAAAATGCAGATTTTGCCACCCTCGGGTGGGCTTAGAAAACATGGTTTTGCCACTATCTAGTGGGCTTAAAACTCACAGTCAATGCATTGTTCCAATCCAAATAACCCAACCTTCACCCATAGGCATTCAGATAGTTATATCACATAAGCAAATAGCCTCATGGTAAGCATGGTATCATGGCAGTCACTCACACACATGCAAGGATGCTAAAGCGTAAAACTTACCGAGTACTCCATGCCAAAACAGAAGCTAATTAGAAATCCATGCATGATCCTAACTATACAGAAATGCCTAATGCAACACATGCAAAAATGCAACTATAGCAGGATCGGCTATTCTAAACATGGCACATGGAATGCTACAGCTAACATGTATTCAACTTGGAATTAAAATACAATGCAGTGAATTATGATGCGCCGAGCCCGGTGCATGCAAAACAGATGAATGAATGCAAACATGCTATCATACTATATGCTAATTGAAACATGGCCTAATCTAACCATCATAAGCTAGTAAATAAAAGGGAGAAAGACGTGGGGTTGGAAGACATACATTACACGCATGCACACTTATTACAGTTGTGTCCTCACTCAAAGGGTCCCAAATAAATAATATACAGTCCCAAATGAATAGTACAGTCCGAATAAATACAAAATCCTAATTAATTAACAAATTAAACTAGGAAAGCTGTAAACTAGCATGCAAGCTAGGGACTGCCTTGACTCTGCTCCGGATGATGAATGATGTATGTTCGGGTTGCTTGGCACGGAAATTCGTCGCGATACCCCAATTAGCCTCTGTTTGCAATTAATACCGGAATGCTGTGCAAGGATTTTGAAAGCTATTGATTCTTGATTTGCTGCAACAGAGAGCAAGAAAGGGGCATGGCAATGTATTTTCACATATGTATGCTTGCCTCAATCCTCGTGCCACCAATCATGCATTCCGATGCATGATGTCCGAGGAGTCGAATTGCATGACTTAATATGAAATGAATGCACACATAAACATAGCAAGACCTAAACTCCATCACGGATAATCCGAAGTGTCGGTGACTGGGAATTGAGACACGTTCCGTCACTCAAAGTACGAAACGTCCCTCGTTTCCCGTGCTCGGGCTAACTCCTATCCCAAACACAATGCAAATGAGATGACATGCATGAATGCAACTAATATACAACCTAGCATGCACAATGCTATGAGATGGCGTACACGATGCATGATGTAACATGGCATACACGATGCTCTAACATGCAACCTAGCATACACAATGCTATGAATCGAAATGGCATACGCAATGCATGATGGACTTACACCAACATGAGTGGACCTTAGCCACACTCATATCAGCGGCCATTAGATGAAAATGAGACACTCGAGATGCGTGCACACGTGCACGCGAACCGAGAACCGACCCTAAGGCACGAATGCCACTCTACCAAAGCATGGCAAGGCATGGAATATGGCATACAAACATGCGAATTTCAGCACTAAAATATGATGCTAAACAGCCCCGAAACATGGCAATATGGCACCTGATGCATGAGATGAACCCCGAAACTCAAAACTAGGCATATGCAATGACCTATAGCTATACAAAGCATGAAGAAAGAGTCAAGGTAGTCCCAAAACATGAACTTTTCCAGTTTAAAGCATGGCCAAAAAGTGCTAGCAAGATGGACTAAAATAGCATGTGATTTTGACTATCAAACATGGATTACATGGCACGTATATGAAGCAAGTGAGAATTCATCAAACCGGTAAAAATTAGTGAACTAAACATGCCAAAATATGCCCAAATACACATGGAAAGGCAGCCAACACATGCACAAATGAGGGGCTCCTTTGGAAGGGCATACAAGGGGTTATTAAGCACATGCAAGATAGACATGAAGCATGACCAAAAGAACTCTGGAAATCAAATATGGTAGTTCCAAAACTCACCAAATTGACCTTGAAATGTGACTTCAAAGCATGCAAGATAGGGTTTCTTTGGAAGGCCAAAATGACCACCAAACAAGTCAAGATGAGAGGGGGTCACCCCCCTCTGATTTGGAGGCTCAAAACAGCATCAAAGCACTGGAAATCCACTGGATTCCAGTGGCTAGAAGTTCAAACAAGGCATGCAACAAGGGCTAGGGTGTAAGGCCCAAAACAAGGAACAATCAAGCATTCAAGGAAGCATGTGACCTCAAATAAGAAAATTCCCTTTATGAAACATAAAGATGATGCCAAAACAAGACTTTTTCCAGTTTATAACAAGTCTCAAAAAAGAACAAAAATAGGGCTAATCTATCATGCAAAAATGGCCCTAAAAGAGAGAATAGAGACAAGGGACAGAATCTGGTCCCAAATGGCAAAGATCCCTTCAAAAAAGTTGAAGAGGGGCTCAAAACATGGCACTTTATTGTTTACATCAAGCCTCGAAAATGAACACAAGTGAGGCTAAATCAACATGCAAGAAAAATGCCTAAAAGAGAGATAAAGAGGCAAGTGGTAGAAGCTGACCTCAAACAGAAGAGATCCCTTCAACAAAGTTGAAGAGGGGCTCAAAAAAAGGCATTTCATAGTTTATGACCAAGTCCAAAACAGCTCACAAATAAGTCTAAAATATTATGCAAAAATAGGCCTAAAAGAGAGTTTAAACACAAAGGGTGAGAAGGAGACCTCAAATAGAGTAAGACCCTTGATCAAACATGGATATAAGATCAAAATATGACTATTTAGAGTTTGGGTCAGAGCCCAAAAATGCTTTCAAGCAAGGCTTATAAATGAAGCAAGAAAAGACTAGTTTAAGGGAGAAGTGCGCTTACCCTTGAAGAGCAATGAACCAGCAGCCTTTGGACCAAGAAATGGTGCTCCTAACCTCTGAAAAACAGCCTCAAGTTATTGGAATGGAGTGTGGAGGTGTTGTGCTATGGCTTGTAGTGTAAATGGTGCAAGACTTTTAGGGTTTTGAGGCTTGGAAGAGAGGAAGAGGAAGAGATGTAAGCAAGACTCTAAACAAAATTTTGTAACCCTCTAAAATGGAGTTGGGGGGTCTGGTTTTATAGAGGGAGGAGTGGAGGAAAGGGGGGGAAAATCAAATTCAAAATTTCCCCCCAAAAGACCCCCCTCGGATACAAGATCTAGGGGGGAAAGGATGGTGCAGCTGTAAGGAACCAGGTGAGAGGGTCATGGCCGGCCAGGTTCAGAGGGTTCAGGTGGCCGGCCGGCCACCTCCCCTGGTCGGCCGGCCAGGGTCAAAAGGTCCAATGAGATTTGTTGGCCGGCCACCCCCAAAAGGTGGCCTCCCATGTGTGCACAACACAGATATGTGGAGAAAACCCTGAAAATGTGAACCAGGGGAGAGAAAAACCAACTTTTTAGAGGGGTTCAAAAGGGTCAGGAACAATTGCTGGCCGGCCATGTCATATTGGTGGCCTTCCAGGTGTGTACAACACAAATATGTGGTTGAGGGCCAAAGAAAGTGGCCCGGGAATGGTCAACACCAGCTTTCTAGCGAGGAAAACGGGCGACATAGAGCGATGAAGGAATAAAGCTGGTCCTCAGAACAATTGCTGGCCTCCCACCCTTCTACGACCTTCATACCAATGAAAATAAGGTCCCTGCCAAAAATGGACCCAAACCGATGCAAAACGAAGGTTCGGGGGTCGAAACACGCAGCATGGGGCCTCGAAAACAAGTTGTTAAGCACCGGAGGTGGCGTTTGACCACGAAGTTGGTCTCTCGAGCCACAATGTCCCTCAAAAGGGAGCAAATAAGATGTATGCCAAAAACTGGAGCAAACGGAGATGGTTAAGCGGTCCCGAACCGAGGCACACGGCCGACGGCTCCGAAAACTGGGAACCGGGCTCCAAATGGGAAAAATGGCCTACGACCACGAAACGTAGCCTACGGCCACTGAGAGATGATCTACGAGACCTCTCCCTCCCCTCGGGAAGAGAAAACGGAGAAAATGGGACCCGGTTCGCAAACTGAGGCAAAGCACAAAAGAGTCCGGAAGTCCGGAGGCAAGGCTCGCAGCCGAGACTCCGCAACCTCAGAACAAGCACAATATGCGACATCACCAAGCGCTCAATCTGTGATGTCTGAGTCTTAAGGTCGGTCAAAAATGGGGTGTCTACAAGTATCCAATATCCAATTGGCATCACAATAACCTTCGAGTACTGCTGGATATCGAGTAAAGTTCAAACCATGATCACGGGTAAATCTTAGATATCTAAGAACCCGAATGATTGCTTTCCACTGGTCTTCTCTGGGGTTACTAGTATACCTACTCAATTTACTGATTGCATAAATTATGTCAGGACGAGTACAATTCATTAGGTACATTAGGCTTCCAATGATTTGGGAGTATTTTAACTGAGACACCGCATCACCTTTATTTTTCGATAAATAAAGACTGATGTCTACAGGTGTTTTAGCTACATTCATATCATCCTTGATAAATTTATCAAGAATTTTCACAATATAATGTGATTGAGATAATGCATATCTGTCAGATGTTTTAGTAATTTTCATTCCTACTATTACATCTGCGACCCCATATCTTTCGTATTAAATCTTTTGTTCAACATTTGCTTAGTTGATTTAATCATGTTTTGACTGCTTCCAATGATAAGCATGTCATCCACATAAAGACAAACTATGACATATTCTTGGTCAGTGTTTTTAACATAGACGTACTTGTCACATTCGTTTATCTTAAACCCATTAGTAAGCATAACATGATCAAATTTTTCATGCCATTGTTTAGGTGCTTGTTTTAATCCATAAAGAGATTTTATAAGCCGACAAACTTTCTTTTCTTGCCCTGATACTACAAACCCTTCGGGTTGCTCCATATATGTCGTGACCCGAACCAGCTCCTATGGGTTAAAGGCATAACCGGCCAATAATCAAGGGATTACCTACGGCCTCAAACCAAACAAGACATAAATCATCAGAGTAAAGGAGCCAAACAGAAGCAATTTCAAACCTTTGTCCATAGAGCTGTGCTTACATGACACATCATAACAATCCATGCATATACACGTTAATAACTCACATCAAAATACGTACTAACACAAAGTTCTGTACATACAAGATCATTCAAGTCTAGTTCAGCCAATTAAAACTATATACGACCGTAATCCAAAGTCTTCGCCACCATGACAAAATATAACAAAAATAGCGAAAAGAGCGAAGACGAGTCTCGTGCGTGAAACGTATAGGCTGACTCTCCAAGACCTTGGTTGTTCCACGCAAACTTCACTAAGGCTGGGTTTGGACCTCCTTTGGCTCACCTACAGACACATGAATGAGCGTGAGCGGAAGCCCAATGTATAATATCAAATACGAAAAATACACGAATAGTATTTAGAACAACATGCACCAAACGGCCTTGGGCCCAATTCACATTTCTATCTAGCATATATATATATATGTCAATTAACTGCGGTTCCAAACACATCAAATGGCCTCGGGCCCAATCTATTCATGTCAAACGGCCTTTGGCCCATTCATCCTTCCATTTATGTCCGACTGGCCTCTGGCCCATTCATTCATATCAGACTGGCCTCTGGCCCATTCATTATTTCATTCATGTCAGACTGGCCTCTGGCCCATTCATTCTTTTATTCATGTCGGACTGGCCTTTGGCCCATTCATTCTTTCATTCATGTCAAACTGGCCTCTAGCTCATTCATTCTTTCATTCATATCAAACTGGCCTTTGGCCCATTCACTCTTTCATTCATATCAAACTGGCCTTTGGCTCATTCATTCTTTCATTCATGTCAAACTGGACTCCGGCCCATTCACTCTTTCATTCATGTCAAACTAGCCTTTGGCCCATTCATTCTTCATTCATGTCAAACTGGCCTCCGGCCCATTCACTCTTTCATTCATGTCAAACTGGCCTTTGGCCCATTCATTCTTTCATTCATGTCAAACTGGCCTCCGGCCTATTCACTCTTTCATTCATGTCAAACTGGCCTTTGGCCCATTCATTTGGCATAGCAAACATTTGTCCACAATTCAAATTAACAAAGTTACTAGAAGATAAGCAATTGGACAAATAGCACATTTCAGATATCTTTATTAAGATATTACTCACAGTGAGCTTGACCCTACACATTACATAACACATATGGGTCACAAACGACTCAATCCGTTCTTAATTCATACATCCCTCTTAGGCTTCTTTCTCATCCCTTTAATTCATTCATAATGCTCAATGCATGCCTAAGAGTGCTTAAAAGTGAAAGAGAACGGAAAACGGAACACAGATTGTCTTCATAAAATTTTTGAAACAGGGGTCCCTGCTCGAGCGTGAACTCCCCCGCTCGAGCGGACCCATTAGGTCTGCAAAAGTATTGGTTACATCATTTTTACGCTCGAGCATAAAGTCGGGCGCTCGAGCTGAAAGTCACTCTACATAGCTCCCCCCTCGAGCGTGAACCTCCCCGCTCGAGTGGACATCAATGTCTGCAAAATATTCTTGGAGCTCATATTTTACGCTTGAGCGGCGGTTTCTCCGCTCGAGCGGACTTCATGAATTCTGGGTTTTCCAGAATTTCCTTTGAGCTTCAATTATGCATTCAAGTTGGAATTTCTTGCATTTTACAACTCATATTTCTCATATACATATACTAACCTGATACAAACACCAAATTACAACATTAAGAAGCTCAAATCCCATGAATCAAATACATGCATGCTCCAATTACACCAAACTTCTTTCCACAAAACAAATTCATGCATTCAAAACTTCTACCCTTATGATTTGTACATGCATGTGAGATATAACTTCCATTTTCAACTCAAATGGTGCAAATGGTGATCACAAGTATGAGCTTTAACCAAAATTCTACATGGATCATACATTTCATGCTCAACTATACAAATTCATGGTAATTATACACATGCATGCATTCCAAGTCTTCAAACTCATCAAATACAACACAATTCTTGATCTTGATCACCATTTGACTTTGAATTCACAAAATTACAATATTAAACTCATGAATTCATAACCAATTACTCACCTAGAAGCTCAATCTTCCAAATTTTTGGTCAAATCTTGAGTTGGTCTTCAAATTATTCAAGCTTCAAGATCAAAACTTCAATTGTTTCCCTCTCTCTCTCTCTAGCCGACCCTCTCCCTCTTTTCTTACAGTTAATATCAGCCAAATTGAATAAAAGAGAGGAATTGAGTGTGTAGTGCCCATTTTTATGTAAGTCCCATTAATCATAATTATCAATATTAAATAATTTGAGTACTACACCATCAATTTAATCTAATTAATCTGATCCGAATCAATTTTTAATTAAATTTCACCATAGGCTCTAAAAATTACACCAATCACAATGGCATAGCCAATTCCAGTTTCTATGGCCGATAAAGCTTTTGATTTTCAGTTTATAACAGTAAGTTGAACAGATATTCCTACGGTGAATAGATAGAAATTCAAAACCACATATATTCATATAAATGGCACACAAAATCATATCAAGCACATAACCATAATCATAATTAAGGTTAATTAACATAATATGGAACAGGGTTATCATAGTATAGATTTCTTCATTTAGATCACCGTTTAAGAAAGCTGTCTTAACATCCATTTGATGTATTTTTAAATTAAACAATGCTGCTATGGCAATAAGCATGCGGATGGATGTTATTTTTGTCACAGGAGAATATCTATCAAAATAGTCCAGACTTTCTTTTTGTCTGTAACCTTTTAATAAAAGTTTTGCTTTATACTTGTCTATTGAACCATCTGCTTTTATTTTTCTCTTGAATATCCATTTATATCCAAGAGGTTTAGAACTGGATGGAAGATCCACCAATTCCCAAGTATAATTTTGCATAATGGATTCAATTTCATTATTAACAGGCTCTTTCCACAAAGGTGCTTCAAGACCTGTCATTACTTCCTTAAAGCTTTGAGGTTCATTTTCTAACAGGTATGTCAGAAAATCTGGACCAAAGGATTTTGATGTTCTTGCTCTCTTACTTTATCTTGGTTCATCAATAGTTAAATCCTGTTGGTTAAGACCATTACTAGTCACTTGTGTTTGATTATCATTAGTCTTTTGACTTTGTGTACAATCATAAATTCTTTTCTGTGAATTTAATTCTTGTTCTTTCTTGTAAAGAAAGACATGTTCAAAAAACACAACATTCCTTGACTTTATAATAGTGTTCATATTTACATCAGGTATTTCTGCTTTATAAGTCAGAAACTGATATGTACTACTATTCTGAACATAACCAATAAACACAAAATCCATTGTTTTTGGTCCTATCTTAGTCTTTTTAGGAATAGGAACTTCAACTTTTTCCAAACACCCTCACGCTTTTAAGTATTTGTAGAAAGGCGGTCGACCTTTCCACAATTCATAAAGAGTGTTGTTAGTTTTCTTGTGGGGTATTTTGTTAAGAACATAATTAGCAGACAATATTGCTTCTCCCCACAAGTTCTGTGGTAAGCCTGAACTTAGTAACATGGCATTCATCATTTCTTTAAGGGTTCTATTCTTCCTTTCAGTAATTCCATTTTGCTGTGGAAAATAGGCTGCTGTAGTTTGGTGAATAATGCCATGTTGTGCACAAAATTCATTTAAAAGTGCATCATATTCACCACCTCTATCATTTCTAACCATTTTAATGGTTTTACCAAGTTGATTTTCAACTTCAGTTTTGTAGAGTTTAAACATTTTTAAAGTTTCATCTTTACTTCTAAGTAAGTATATATAATAATATATTGTGCAATCATCGATAAATGTTATGAAATACTTCTTACTTCCTCTAGTTTGAACAAATTTAAGATCACATACATCAGTATGAATTAATTCTAGAGATTCGGTTTTTCTTCCAACCGATTTAAATGGAGCCTTAGTTAGTTTCGCTTCTACACAAATCTCACATTTGTGATTAGGATCAATTTCAAATATTGGTATACAATCCAAACCAATTAATCTCATAAAGCATCAAAATTCACATGTCCTAATCTACCATGCCATAAATTCAACTCAAGAATATAAGCAAAAGGTGTGTTATTTTTATTAATAGCAACTTTTGGTACAACCGTCATTACATTTAATTTGAAGAGACCACCACTCATGTATCCCTTACCAACATACATACCACTCTTTGTCAATACAAATTTATCAGACTAAAAAACAAGCCTAAAACCATTTTTACTTAACAAAAAACCAGAAACTAAATTCTTCCGGATGTTTGGTACATGGAGTACACTATTGAGGGTTAATTCTTTCCTTGATGTCATCTTCAAGATCACTTTTCCTTGTTCCAGCCATAGTAGAAGTAGAAGAATTCCCATGAAAAGTTGTTCACCATTCGTAACTTCATTATAGGTAGTGAATATCTTCTTGTCCGCACATATGTGACGAGTTATCCCAGTGTCAACCCACAATTCCTTGGGATTTCCAACCAAATTAGCCTCAGACACCACAGCAGAGAGGTTGATGTTATTTACCCCGTCAGAGATGTAATCTAATTCTGTCACATTGGCCTAATTGGTGGTCTTCTTGCTTGTACTTCCGCAACCCTTCTTAGGGCAGCAGCAATCAAAAGCTCGATGTCCGGTCTTGCCATAGTTGTAGCATTTACCTTTGAACTTTTTATTGCCATTATTGTCGCCTTGTTTAGGACCATCTCCAGTAAACTTCCTTTTTTGTTATGTGGTTTGTGCATTTATTCAACCACATTAGCCTTAGACTCAATTGGATTTTTCTCATTCCTCTTTTTAGCATTTCGGTTAGCTTCCTCAATTCTCAATCTTACAATTAATTCATCCATGGTCATCTCCTTGCGTTTATGTTTTAAATAATTTTTGAAATCTTTCCAAGCCAGTGGTAACTTTTCCACTAAAGCAGCGACTCAGAAAGACTCGCTAAGAGACATACCTTCAAAATGAATATTATGCAAAATTATTTGAAAATTTTAAACTTGAGAAATTACCGTTTGGGAGTCTACCATAACAAAGTCCAGAAATTTACCAACAACAAATTTCTTCGTGTCGGCATCCTCTGCCTTGTATTTTTTTCTCCAAAGAATCCCACAATTCTTTTGTTGTTTTCAGAGGGTTGTAAACATTGTATAGCATGTTGTCAAGGCCATTGAGGATGTAGTTTCTGCACAGAAAATCAGAATGTTTCCAACCGTCTACAGTGGCAACAACTTACCGATCACTTTCATCATCTCTAAGTACCGGAGCCTCTTCACGGAGAAACTAGGCCAAATTTAGAGTTGTAAGATAGAACAACATTTTCTGCTGCCATTTTTTAAACTCAATACAGTTAAATTTTTTCAATTTTTCTCCATGATTTATTGGAACTTAAACATGGTTCTGGATAGGGACCAGAGTTGGTATAACAATTAGAGTACCACTTCCAGTTGCAATTTCAGTTGCAGTAGCCATAAAATTGATTACAAAAATAAATAAAAAAATCAAAACACAAATTAATTTTCTAGTTACTAAAACCAGAAAATAAATTATAACACAAAATAATTTTATTTTTCTTATTACTAAAACTAGAAAAATAAAATGCCACAATAATTTTCTGTAACACAAATTAATATTCGCAATTGTTAATGACACAAGTATATTACTTGTGACGACCTTGCCACATATAATATTTTATATTTAATTAATCAAGGTGATTTGGATTTTAATTAATTACTATTTTAATTTAATTGTGGAATTGATGAACAATGTTGGTATTGATTCGTATGTAATTTTATAAAAGAGCCATTTCGGAATTAGAAATTAAAAGTTTGAGTGGCTCATGAAAGTGAACTTGACGAATTGAATTTTTTGAATGTTGAGTATCGGACCATATGAGGGTTTAATTAAATATTCGATTCAATTTAGTAAAATTGAGATTCTGTTAATTGGGTCCGAATTGGAGTTAATTAAGTCATGAGGATTGAAAATTGTGATTATTACGAATTAAATTTATTTATGAGGTGTCCAATTTGAATATGTAAATTATTGACAAAAAATTGGAGATTGATCAGAAATTGAAGGTCTAAATGATTTGGGAAATCAAAATTGATGATGACAATAAGTTTAATTTAATATTTGGAGCTTTTTGGGAGTTAGATTAAAAATCTGATTCAGAATAGTAAAGATTGAATATAAATTAATTGGGTCTTGATGGAAGTCAAATTAGACTAATTAAATTATGTGAGAATTGCAATTAGTTATGATTAATTAAGCTAATGTACAATTAATGTGCTAAACTAATCCTAACATACATCACCACATGGATTAATTTAATGTGGACAAGTGTCCCACCATTTTAATAAAAAAAAATAAGTAAATAAAATGAAAATAGATAAAATCAAGAAAAGGATAACCTATGTATTAAAGGCTTAGAGCTATACATCATCTATGTTTGTGCTTTTGGCTGGAGCAAGAACAGCCGAGTGAGAGGGAGAGAAAACTGTGAGTGAGAGAGAGAAAGGGGGAGAGAGAGAGAGAGAGAGAGGGGAGGGGGTAAAGAGTTCAATTCTTTAGAACTTGTTGGAAATTTTGAAGGAAATCCAAGAAAGGAAAAATGGAAGATCATCAAGAAATTATCAAATTAAAGATTAAAGGGAAGGATTTCAACTTTGATTTTTGTAGGATTCATGTATTACACTTGAAATTAATGATGAGTTTGAGTTCAATTTCATATAATTTGAAAGAAATTAGAAAATAAAGATGAAGATATTAAGTTAGGTTCATGGTTATGGAAATTAATTATTTTGGATTTGATGTTGTGATTTTGCATGAAATTATGCCTAAATGTTACATGCATGGGCAAACTCTACAAGATTAATACTTTAATTAAACATGCATTATAGAATTTTAAGGTTTTGAAATTTTAATTCATGTTTAAAAGGTTTATGAATTTGAATTTGGGTTCAATTTTGAGAATCATTCTTAAATTGAGTTCTATAAATTACATGTAACAAGAAATGTTTGAAGATTGGATTTATGCAATAGAGTATATAAATGACTTTGAAGAAAAAGTTATAAAAATCATGAGTTCATGAAATTTGAGAGTTGATTTTGGAATTAAAGGAAGTTTTGATTTTATTATGAAAACTAGGAATTCGTTTAATCCATGTATGTAATTGAATCTAAAAGTTTTATTCAATTTAAACACATTTTAGAACATCTATGATTATAAATTGAGTTTTTGGTTAAAGATTGAGTTAAGTTGAAATTCTAAGGAATTGATTTTTTTGTAATTCATTAGTTAAGTTTGATTTTGTTATTAATAATGAAATTGGGTTCTATTTTTACATACATTATGAAATTTTTAAGGGTTTGGAAAGTTTAATTCATATTTTAAAATTGTGGATTTGATATAAAGAAAATGATTTAAATCTAAATTTGGACAATTGGAGCATGATTTTGAATAAATGATTTCTAATTGAGAGTGTTTACTAAATTATACAATGGCTCTCCATGTTTTTGTACAAAAAATACAAGTTTTGAGGCTTTGAATATCAAATTTGAACTTCAATTACAATTCTGGAAATTCCAGAATTCACACTGTCCGCTTGAGCGAGGAAAGTCTCGCTCGAGCGTGAAAATCGAGCTCCCAGAAGTTTTCAAAATTTTATAGTCTGCTCAAGTGACCAAAGTGGCGCTCGAGCGAGGACCCTATTTTCGGCAATTTTTGACTAACTCTTTTAAGTACATAATTGCATCCTTATGACATTCTAAGTATTCTTAGGCACCAATTGGACTCACATAGTCATGGAATAAGCTAGAAACACATAAAGAGAGTTGGATTAAAATAAAATGAATATTGAATGGTGCTTCTATTGTGTTTTTGTCATGTGATTTATATAGGTGGGTGTGGGGATATATTTTCTAAGTATCAGCACATGGCCAAGGTGACGCCGACGTGTCAGCCAAGGTGCCACGTGTCCTGGACATAATGTCGAGATGATCTTGGCTAAGATCGAGATTATCTCTGAAGATATCGAAATCCGGGATAAGCGGATAAGGCACAAGAGTCCTAGAATAAGGAAGGACTTCAACATGGATAAGGATAACACTCTTAGGGAGTTTATCTTTATCTCTTGGAGAGTCCAGGATAAGCACTGAACAGAAGTCCATTGAAGCTAGGCTTCTATTGGGACAAGGATTGAGTTAAGTATAAAAGAGAGGCACCCCCATGGGCCTAAGGTACGCAATTTATATTCTGAACAGTGAGTTTAGCACTATTGATTATCTTTGAGAGATATACTGACTTGATCATCGGAGTGCCCCCGGGTGGACGAACCACCACCGGAGTCTTCTTTTTCTGTTGCAGGTCATCCAGGTGCCATCTATTTTACCAGTACTCTCTAGCGGAATACTAAGTTGGCAGTGTGGTCAGAAATTGACATACACAGTTTGGCGCTGTCTGTGGGAAAGAAAGGAGAATAGATGGCCAGTGACAGATAGAAGGATAGGGTTGGGGACGAAACGTCGACCCGAACATAGAGGAAGATGGTTGCAACGAGGAGACTCAGAACCAAAATCATAGCAAAAAATACGTCGGCCAGGGTAGCAACGCACCAAAGAAACCAGATCGAAGCGGGTACTACAACGAGGATAACCTCCAGGTATGGAAGGATAGATGCCTACGGAGGGACGAAGAGGTGAAAGAGATGGCAAACAAATTGGCAGACTTGCAATCGGTCGTCAATTTTATGATGCAAAACAACGTCATGCAGCCACCATTCCTGCTGCATGACATGCCGATTCCAGTGGCCAATGCCCAGAAGAGAGGGCAGAAAACAATCCTTGTAGTCCCTCAACACACCAAGAGCGAAAGACACTCTCATCGATTTTCAAGGGAGGTCGGGCGAGGAGAGTCGAGGAGGGAAGAATCGCGGAGGACACATCACACCAAGGAGGCAGACCCCAAAGAACATTGGCATATTCAAGAGCAGGCGCTGTGCTTTGACACAACTAATGGAGAAAGGTCAAAGAGAGCTCACCACGAAGCTGGAAGTAGTGCACCTAAAAGATTGAAAGCAGGAGATAGCTGAGCTCCTGGGCAGACAAAGGAAGACTTGAGAGATTACCTCAAGAGGAAGCAACAAAATGCCGATGCCAAGGTGACTTTCCCTATTAAGCCGAGAACACCATTCTCAGTGGAGTTGGACAAATTTGAGGTTCGAAGAGATTCAGTATGCCGAGGTTCCAAATATACAACGGTAAGTCGGACCCCAACTTTCACGTTGGATTATACTTGAACTCAATGGCATTGTATAGTGGGAACGAGCCGTTACTCTGCAAAGTATTCCTCTCATCCTTTAGAGAAATTGCATCGGATTGGTTTCACAAATTGCCAAAGGGAAGTGTGAAGACCTGGGAAGGCCTGGCCGAGATGTTTGTGACAAACAAGCTACAGCCATTAAGGGTGGACGCATTGATGGCTCTGAGAATCAGTAAGAATGAAGGCCTTAGGGTCTACGCAAAAAGGTACTATGAGGTGTTCAACTGAATACCCGAGTGCAACCAAGAGGTGGCGGTCGTATATTTCCAAAACAACCTAAAAGATGACTGTCTACTACGAAAGTCTTTGGCAAAGACATTGCCAAAAAGCATGGAAGAGCTCATGGCCAGAATTGAAAAATACGCCAGACCCGAGGAAGATACATCAGGGACTAAGGAGACGAAGCAAGAAAAAGGGAACGACTCGCCGAAGCGAAGCCGAGGTAACAATTGATCCAACAAGCAAAAAATAGGACTAAGGGCTGCACAGGCAATCACGACTGTGTTCCGAATCCCAATTCACAAAGTCCTGGACAAAATTCGATCCCAACCTTACTTCAGAGCACCAACAAGGGTACTGGGAGAGTTCATGGGAAGGAGCCTTGGTAAGCATTGCACTTACCATAACGAAGATAGGCATATGACCCAGGATTGCAGAGCCTTGAAAACACACTTAGAAGACCTGGTAAGACAAGGCCATCTGAAGGACCTTGTAGATGAGACTAGGACAAGGGAAGAGCAGGCAAAACTTCCTCAGCGCCAAGAGCTCGCCTCCAAAGACAAAGAACCTTAGGCGGGGAGGACCTCGAGTAATTAATGTAATTCACTCGAAGG